>JAPDNY010000009.1:43074594-43559594 GCA_029375565.1 Gekko gecko
GGCGAAAAAGTTTGCGCGGATCCGCGTCTCCCGGCTGGCGGCGGCGTCCTTCTCCCGGGCCGGCTCCTCGCGACGCCGAGGGGGAGCGGAGGCTGGACGGGCGGGGGGGCCGGGGGTGGGTCGCGGCGGCCCCCAGGTCGGGCACCGGAACGCCGACTGACGCCGCCACTCCAATAGCTCGCGGAGGCAATGTTTTCATTGACAAGGTTGGTGGCTGACCTTCCGAGCCCCCCTTACTCCACGCCGCCCGACCCCGCCGGCTCGCTCTCCTCCTCCTTTTTTTTTCCTCCTCCCGGTGGCGTTTTGCAAAGTTACTGGAATAGACCAAACAAAAACGGGTCTCTTGCTTCGGTCCGTTCGCCGAAGATGCACCCGCCGGGGTTGGGGGGAGAAGAAGAGAAGATGGACAAGACGAGGTTAGCTCACTTCGACGAGGAGCAGACCAGATCCGTTGACTTGATCCGGCTCCCCCCCTCTTCTCCCTCCACCCTTCCTTGATTACTTCTTCTGCATCTTCGGCTTGGCGGAGAATTGAGCAAAACGGCAACGATGAGACGCCGAATTCAGACTCTCTGTCTTCCTCTCGCCGGCGTCGTCCCCCCGTCCCCCCCCGCAAGCCTTTCTCCAAAGATCAAAGAGTCTCAAAGCGCAACTTTCTCGCCCGCTGCCGCGTTTCGAAGAGCTCGTGGAATTTTTTTCGCGATGGTGGTTTTTATTGCGCCGATAATAGCTTTTTTCATTGTGCAGAAAACGAGGTCGATCCGGTCTTCCCTTCTCCTCCCATCACTTTCGTCTGAGCAAGAAAAGCAAATAGTAAAAAAAAGAGGGGGGTAAAGCCCCCATACATACAGATAACACCGGATGGGAAATGTCAGTCACTCCTCCTTCCACCTTCCAAAGAGTCACAGATCAAACAGTGGCACCATCGGAGAGGTCTACTTTTCTGCCTTGCTTCCCTCTCTCTCTCTCCTGTCTCTCTCTCTTTTCCAAAGATCGCAGCTTCTTCTGATATTAGTATAATGCAAACACGTTTTTAACATGGATTTTTTTTTTTAGTTGATCTTCATCTGCAACAGAAAACAAACAAAAGCCCCCAAACCAAGCAACCCCCAGAGAGAGTGTGTGAAAGGTGGGGGTGGGGGGGAAGCAGAGACACTCACAGAGTGGGAGAGATTAAACATGAACTGTTTTTTCCCCCCCGTTTAAACTCCTGGGAGAGAAAGAGATCCACTCTCCCTCGCTTCTCTTTTCACTGAAATATAGCACACACATTCAGATCCCAGAGCTTTCAGACAGTCTCAACTGATAGACAGACACATCGAGCTGCTTTTCCTGCTTCAGATTTTTTTACTCCTCCTCCTCCTTGCTAACGTCACCCTGACAATTACAAATAGGTCTCACACAAACCCATACCTGTCAATCTTTTTAATTGCTTTCCTTAATTTTTCTTTCCTCTGCTTCTATTTCTTCCCCCCCCCCAAGACTAAAAATTAGAACCAAAGTGTTAATAAAAATCTGAAGGGATTCTTCAGGGACGGCATGGGTACAGTGATTTGTTATCGCAAAACACAACTGGCTAAAAGTATAGCATACAATGAATGTGCTGCGCAGTCCAAATTTCTGGGAAACTTATCACCCAAGGGTCGCTACTTGTCCTGGGCAGGCACCAAACAAGTCCCCATTCGCACTCCCAAATGTAAAAAAATTACAAAGTTTGTTTCTGTTTTAGGGCCCAAACTTTTTGCTAAGGGTTGTGTGGTTTCTTGAATTATGCATATTTTTATTGAATTGGTTTTGCTCGGGTGATTGACATTCAGATCTGGAAGAGAACAAGTTTGTTCTCTTTTTAAAAGCTTTTAGAAGTTATATACCAGCATTTTAAAGAAAGCCTTGGCAGTGTCTTGTAAAATTAGAATTGTTTTTGAATCTCTACTATGAAAGCTGCACAATTAAGAAATAAGACTTCAGACCTGAAATGACGATGCTGGAGTTAATTCTAAAGGAGTCACAAATAAGGTATTTGGATGCCATCAGAATACTTTTTCCGATTTGCTTCAGTTTGAACCCAGCAATACCATGGCGGAAAAAAATAAGACTGGCAGAGTTGGGAAGTAATTTTTGGAAAGTGTTTTGACCCCACATATGCTGTCTTTCTAAAAAGTAATTCCAAACATTGTAGAGGCTGATTTAAAAGCAGTAACCTACATACGAGAGGGAACGGACAAAATGTTTAAGCCCAAACTAAACATATAGCAATATTATTTAATGTCACAGCCATGGGATGGGGGGGAGGAGTCCATGGACTTCCCAGTCCATCTTGCTATACTGGGTCTTAAAATCTATGAGGCTATAAAGTGTTTTTCATGTGTACCTGCAGACAAGAAAGATACAAGCAGTAGCCTTAAAGATGCTTCAAACCCTTTCGTAAATCGCTGTTGTTTTCATCCTGTCCCAAACGCAAGCGCGGTTTCCACTAGCGGTTGCTAGCGGCTCTGGGTTGATTTGTACCACCTTACGAGGAAGTGAACGTTTCGCACGGAAGGGGAGGGGCCTCTTTCAGGCAGCCGGCGGCTCCTGGAGCCTCTAATAACAACACTGCCAGATTAGCTGCAACTTCTCTTCCCCGAGCCGAAACCGTTTATTGATCTAATAATGCATCCGAGGTTTCTTTTTATAGATATCTATTTAAGAAGGATCAGCTCCGTTTGCTGATAAATTGAAAGAAGTGGAGGCGGCGGTAGATTCGGCGCTTTTTCTCTAGGCTTATAACGCTTCCTTAGCATGCAGAGCATCCCCTTCCGTACAAACACAAAAATGTTAAATAGAAAGGTTCCCCCCCCCCCCACCCCATTTTTTAAAAAAGAGATATTTTCTGAGTGAAAGCAACCCCTCGATGCCGTAATCTTCGGCATAGGCTTCGCACGGGTCGCTGTCTTGTTTTGTTGCAAGCTACACAAAACACCCCGCGGTGTGTTTTTGCTTCGTTTGGGGTTGTTGTTTTTTACGCGGCACCTGCAATTTGGCAGCGCTGGCTGGGTTTCGAAAGGGAAACTTGGTCCCTGTTAGGGGGCTGGTGACGGTAACAGAAGATCAGCTGCAGGGTTTTGTTGTTGTTTGGGGTTTCTCTTCCCCCTCCCCCCGCGGCGACTGCTGCTGCCGCTGATCTGCTGTTTCCGTGTTGTCGAGGGGCTGGGAAGGGAGGACTCCAGGCAGGCTGCAGCTTGCAACATTAGACTGTATTTACATACACAAATCGCTCTGTACGGAGCCCGGTCTCCCGCCGCCTGAGCTTGAGGTCTGAGACTATCCTAGGCTGCAGAGGCCCCCCCCCCCGGGGGGGGAGTGCCGAAAAAGTCGAGGCAAGGGGGTAAGGCGAGGACGGCGTGCGGGATCAGGCATGAGTTGGAGCGCCCCGAGCAGCGCGTGGCTGAGATCTTGGGGAGCTCCGCGGTGCTGGCAGTGGCGGCCGCTCCAGCTGGCGTCTGCGGCGAGTCCTGCCCGGACTACCTGGGGCGGTGCTCGGCCCATCGTGGACATGTCGTACTCCCGTCACTTTCTGGATTTCCAGGGCTCGTCCATTCCCACCTGCATGAAGAAGCTGGTGGTGGCGAAACTGAGCGCCAACTTCCGAGAAGCTGTTACCTTGCGCCATTCTGTGCCTGTGCCACTCCCGGGAGACGGCGACTTGCTCGTCAGAAACAGGTAAGATTTTTACACACACACACACAGTCGCCATGGGGGGGGGAGTGTGTGATACCCCCTTTGTCCTGCCCCTGTGCTCAGCCCTCCTAACCTCCCACACCCTTTGGCCTCCGGTCTCTGGCACACATGCTCAGTCCCACTCTGAGATCCGATCAAGTTGTACCAGCTGCCATCTGGCGACTGTTGATTTAATTTTATTGTTGCGAATGGTTTACTCCATCATCCCGCTTGCAACCCCTCTGTGCAACTTCCAGAGCGGGAGCCCTTTCAGTCTGGCTCAGCAAAAAACCAGGAAGAAGAGTCTAATGACTTCAGCTTCTGCTGTGAGGTAGGAGGAAGCGTGTTTTGCCTCCCCCTCCTCTTGTTGGTATGCTATCCAAGTATATGGGGGGGGGGGTAAAAGAGAGAGTTTTCGCAGCTCTTCCCTGATGGATTTGTAGTTAATGTATGTGAAAGTTGTGCGTGACACGAGGGTTCAGGAAGGGACTTCGAAATCAGGAAATTGTTTCCAAGCTCCTCCCAGGTTTCTGTCTGCCTGTGTTTGTAACGTGTACCTACAACCTTCGCCGTGTGTTTATAGGTGAGCACCTGTCTGCGCTTTAACCGGGCAGATCCGCGATGACTTATTTTGCTATAGCAGAAAACTGACTGTTCTGTGTGGATCTCCATGTGTGGCTTAGTGTAGGGCCATTGGGATGCTGTGGTAGAGGTTATTTATAGGCACTTGGCGGTGTGTGAGCGCGCTCTCGCCTGTAACACACTCCAGACATTGTTTAGAGCAAGTTATGTATACAGCTGTGCCTGTTATCCCCCCTCCCTCCTTTCCAGTCCTCCACGTCACTATCCTTAAGCAAGCCGTGAATCAACAGGAAGGCAGAGGACCTCGAATGTATTGACTGCCACCCAACTTTCGCTGTCACTCTTCACTGTCTTAACTCGGCGACTCTCTTCCTCCTTCCCTAACAAAAAGCGGTGGGGGGAGACGCCACACTCCCGCCCAACGTTTTTACAGTTCCAGCCTTAACCATGTTTACTCGGAAGTAAATGTCGCAGAGTTCAGTGAGACTTAACTTCCTAGTAAGCATGTTTTCAGGACTGGGTCTCTCCAGAAGTGTCTTGCCATTGTTGGGCGGGTCTGGTGCCTGCAGTGCGAATCGAAGGGCTGTTGTCGCGGGTCACCAGTGGAGCAGAGACACGACATTTTGCTTAACATAGTATGTAGTGATTTGTGTAGGAACTGGCTGGTACGGGGCGTTCAGATGTGCTTTTCGTGAATTCTCAGTTATACTGGAACTGTGTGAGGACAAAACCTACCCTTCTCTAAAAAGATTTCAGAAGGATTTATTTTATTGCTCCTCGCCTCTCGGGGGGTATCAGTGTGCAAAAGGGGAGGGGGGACTCGCGGGTGCGTGCACGCGTGCTTTTAATACATGGAGAAAACTGGAATTCTTAACTTTACAAGACTGGTGTTATGAATTCAGTTCTGTAACCCTGTACGGTGAGTGAACATGTGTATGGGAGGGGGGAGTGTCTCTTAGACTTTTTATTAAAAAATAAGATTGTTACCCAATACATTTTTTCAATACCTGGAACTGGTATTCTTGGCATTAATCCCGAGTAAAGTGTGTTTAAATAAACTTTGCTTCATCGAAACCAGCAGTGCCAACCTGGATTAATTGCAGTTTACAAAATACACAGGATTAAGTGGCCTCCCGGACTGCATTGTTTATCGACGCGCACTCACTCATAAGCATAGATCGCTTCTATGCGAGACAGCGCATATCCTACCAGTATCTGGTCCCTGGAAGTATGTGCATGTTTTATGCAATGTACGACACCCGCGTTACAGAGAGAGATACTCTCCCTGGTGTCAGAGGTTTGAATTGCTGCTGTCATTAAAACATCGTATTTTGGAGACCGGAATGTCTGAAGCCCTTTTTTAAAAGTCCCTGAAAATCATATCCCATTCAGACGACAGTTCAGTTTCTCAGTCAGGAGAGAAGGCGAGGACGAAGAATAGACTGATGTAAAATGTTATAGGAAAATGGACCCGGAGCTCCTTGCTGCTTCTTCGGGTCTCGGAGAAGTTGCTGTGACATCCTTGTTTCCGAATCCCCTCCCCCCCAACCCTTTCTCCTCCTCCTCCCTCCCTCCCGCTCTCTCTCATACACACACACGCACACACCCCTATGAAATTTGAAAATTTATGCATTCAATTTATTTTGTTTTCAGTGTAACGCCTCTCATCCTGCCCTTGATACTGGGTGGGCTCTCTGGGGACTCGGGAGGACGTGCTAGTAGTGCACACTCCGGAATGGAGCCGGCAGCTCGCGCCCGAACAGCGCGACGAGAGAGCCCTCCTCCCTCCCTCCCTCGGCTTTAACACGTCCCAGTTGGCGAGGAAGCTTGTGAGAAATCGCAGTGTTGGGAGTTGGCAACTTTTGTGTCATGTGGATTTGCCTGAGATGTTCTTTTTCTTCTTCTTCTTCTTTTTGGCCGGGGCAACTCACAGAGAATGGAAACATCTAATTAGTGCAAAATAGAGCATATTAAGAACAAACCTTTCTAATGCTTACTCTTACCCCATGGAAGCTTGCTTCAAACTCTGCCCTCTGCTCACCCAGATGATAGTGGGAAAGGGACTTCCCACCTCACAGGACAAGGACTCCTTATTCAGTCATAGTGCGAGAGAGAGAGAGAGAGAGAGAGAGAGAGAGAGAGAGAGAGAGAGAGAGAGAGAGAGAGAGAGAGAGAGATTCCGTTTAGCCCCACCACTCCAATGAAGAGAGCAAATAATCCGGGACATTCCCCATTCACCCAAATACACATTACATAGCTCTTCTGGGTTTTTGAGTTTGTGTGACAGACAGACAGACAGGATTCTCCTTAGGTGGACCCCACCCCTTCTTCCTCTGTCTGAAAAATAATTCCACTTCTTCATTTCAGAATTTTCTGAACAGGGGAAAAAATCAAGTCTTTAGTCAGGGGGGGAAATGCTTTCAAACTGGAAATCGATTTCAGACAATAAACTTTTCACATTTTGTGGGAGGTGTGTTTGTAGGGCAAAACGGAGGGAGGGCCGGGAATGTTTATATATATATTAAAAAAACAACTGACAAGAAGCCATTACTATCCCCCACCCATTCTGAAAATGGAGTTTTCTAAGTATCCGGGCAAATGCATGATGACCCCGAGGGAGGTGTCTTTGAGTGATGCATTTTAGAATATTCTGTATGTAGCGAGGAGTTTCCAGAAACACTTCTCCATTTAAGTGGAACGTCCTAAAGAAAAGGGGATGTTAGAAATGGGAGGTGAGGAGGTTGACCCTTGGATTGGAAGCACGCACAGTGGGATTGAGTGGAAGAGCCCTAAGCCAGGATCTACCGGTCGTTTGGGCTGGGAACTGTTTTTGTTTTCCCCCTGCTCCTGGATTTGGTGACTTTGTTTTGTCCGCTTGTCCAAGAGGCTTGCCCTGCGTCTTTCACTCTCCTGCATTCTGTATCGTTGCTTCCAGTACGAGACGGAGCCTTCTCTCCCCTTTAGCACCCTCTATTTTAAATGCTCCAGTCTTACGTGTAAGTAAAGCCGGAGAGATTCACTCTGCAGTTAGGTTGGGTTTTTAAAAAAACCCGTCTGAAATCTAGATCTTTTGATCCAACGCCTCGCATTTTGGAACGTCCTTAAAGGCTTGGCCGCCT
Organism: Gekko gecko; assembly: GCA_029375565.1. Lineage (NCBI taxonomy): Eukaryota > Metazoa > Chordata > Lepidosauria > Squamata > Gekkonidae > Gekko > Gekko gecko. The sequence goes on from JAPDNY010000009.1 coordinate 43,081,995, forward strand.
TTCTGGTTTAAATGCAGACCACAAAAATAGGGGGAGGGGAAGCAAGGGGGCGTAATGAAGGTCACGTAGTTACTTTAAAGGAGAACAATGACTGCGGAGAAACGGGCTCTCCTCTTTGACACAAGTTTGCAAGCTGATCTTGAACTTGTGTCTTCACTTTTGAAATCAAAGACCCTAGAAATCGCCGGATAATTCTACGCACATCTCTCGCTCTCGCTCTCAGGCCAGTAAGTAAGTGGGGCCAAACACTTCTTGAAAAGATCTCAAACTTTTTTTTTTAAAAAAAAAAACCAATACTTTCTATTCTGTCTACAGTCACGTAAAGAAGGCGCCTTTTAAAAATAAAACCCAGAGTTCATTAGAACAATTTGAATAAGAAATAGGTGCTTTAGCAGCGCTTATGGGTTGCACTGATGAATAGCAATGCGTCCAGTGCAGAATTCGCAGAGGGAGAAGCATTTCCAAATTCTGGGACCTTCGATTTCTCCACACTGCTCTTGCCAGGGAGCTAGACGCCAGTTGTGTCCACACACACACACACACTCACACTCACACATTTCTGGAGCCGTGTGGCCCTGCTTTTAAAAGCACACTCTTTTCACACCTTTCCTGAACCGTCCTCAGACTTTGCGCCTCGCAACTGAATTAGACGCAGCAGAGCTGGGAAGCCAGCTGCCGGCGGACTGGCTTGCCTTGCAGGAGAGTGGCCATGTGGGAGGCGAGAGGACGAGGGCAGCAGGCAAGAGACGGAGGTGCCTGGAAAAGGGAGCGCCCGGTGGCCTATGGCCCTGATCGACTTCCACAGCAGCCGCAGGCAGCGCTAAGGCATCTCGCTCCTTCGGGGGCCAGTTCTGGCCTGTTCGCACATCCCTTCCAAAGGATTCCGCGGGGGGGGGGGTGCATCGAGCGCTTCTGAGCCGATCCACGACGTCTTCCCTTGCTTTGCTCCTTGCAATCCCCCCCCCACCTTGCAGTTAACATACGGAGAGGAGAAACTCTCGCAGTACATTGCGGGGGGGGAGGTCCCCCCACCACCACTTTTTTTGCTACCAAACTGCGGGCGAGGTCGCCAGCCCCTTGGCTGACCGTGGTAAAGCCATGTTTCGTCCTCCGTCGACCCGACCGCCTCTCACCCCAACGTGTCAGGTTTACATGCTTAAGTCTTCCTGCCCATATGAGTGATTATTTTTTTTTAAAGAAGGGTGTTTAAACCAGAGAGGGTTAAGTGGACACACAGCCGAATGTAGCCCAGTCCTAATTCCTGACCCGTATTCTGAGGCAGGATTCTTGCATGACACCTTGCTAAATGCCCCAGCCTCATTCCGATGAAATCCTAGAACTCGGGTCTTCCTTCCACGCAGCTCCTCCTCATCGCTTGTGGATCGGGTCTGGAGTCTGCATAACAATTGCGTGACCGGGGGCGGGGGGGGTGCTGTCTTTAAAAAGAGAGGAGACGGGAGAGCCACAATTAGGCGGAAGAATTCGCTCGATTCCCTGGCAAGAGCGACTTTGGGTCGAGGGGAGGGGAGCTCCACAGGCAAGGCAAGCCAGCTATGTGGGGATAAAGTGGCAAGCAGTGGTAATGAATGGATGAGGCCGCTTCCCTGCCCGCCTGCCTCGCTGGTTAGCAGCCTCTCTGCGAGAAGTTACGGTTGCATGCAGGGGAAAGCGAGATTTTGGTGCACTGGAGTAAAGAAGCCCTGTCGAACCGCAGGCCTTGGCTCTCTGTTTTATCTCTTATGTCCTCAAAGAAACATCCCATGGCTTTGCCCTTAAGCTGCTGGCCTCCCCACCCCCCAAGACAGGAGTCATATAAATTAAAACAGGGAGGAAGGGTTTTATAAAGAGCTGTACATGGGATCGAGGTACTCTTTGTTACAGAAACCGACTGGATTATGTGAAAAATTAGGGGGGAACAACCATTTTCACGTTTCTTTCCCTACCTGTGCATCTTTCTGAAGGTGTGCTATGCCATATATACCTATAAACAGGGTTTACTTCTGGAAGAGGTTTCTCTTAGAATTAAAAATGACCGATGCCGTTCTGTTCATTTTGTTATTTCCATGGGAGACAGACTATTTCAAATTGCCATAAATCCACAAAAACCCATAAAGCTCTCTAGTTAAGGCATTCAGATCTGTTTTTCTCATGTTTTCACAGGTTTCCACCTAATTAAAGACCATGATTTTTGTTTATTTTTGGATATGGACGAGAAACAGCCATACTGGCATTTTTGAGAGAGCAATCCTATAGTAGATTTCCCCCCATTTTTTTGCTGAAAAACTGACCATAAACAACATCTCCATGCAGATAACTTGCATTTCAGTGTCATAAACTACAGTCTCATTTTTGATAGGGTGATTTTTACCTGTTAGAGTACAGTTGCATAATTTTAGTCCTTCCCTTCAAGGTTGTTTTAAGGTGTTGCAAGTAATTTGTATGCAGCAAAATATTTTAATAATGTGCAAATGAGTTGCATCAAAAGGTAAATGTGTTACAGTCACTCCATCCATTTTCTTTAAATTTGCCCGCAGTAACACTTATGACCATCGACCTTGGAGAGGACATTGATATTTCATGTTATCATTAGTCACTAAAAGTGTTGTTATAATCTGAAAAGTTAATTTCTTGCCAGAATCAACATGTTTATTACTTTGTTCATATTTTATTATAATGCATTATTTGTATAAGAACAAGCCAATTTTTATTCCCTAGATTATGCAAAACCAATTCTTTTGTTCTTATTTTGGTTAAAGAGACAAGAGTATGTCTCTCATTTTAATTCTGAGAAATGTGTCAAATGCTGTGCTGGTAAAATTGTGATCTGATTAAAGTAATTTCTCTCTGTTTTTTGCATGGAAGGGAATTTTTTTCTCCATCTTGTTAATATTAGAATATGTATCACTGACATATCTTCTCTTGTGTATTTAACTGAAAGTTTTTTCTTATGACGAATGAAAGGCCTGTCAAAGAAGACATCTTAATACTTTTTTGTTTTCTTCTAGATTTGTTGGCATTAATGCGTCTGATATCAACTACTCAGCTGGCCGATATGACACAACGGTTAAGCCCCCATTTGATATAGGTTTTGAAGGAATTGGAGAAGTAGTGGCTTTGGGACTGAGTGCCAGTGCTAGATACACAGTGGGCCAAGCAGTGGCCTACGTCAAGCCTGGGGCTTTTGCTGAATACACTATTGTGCCTTCTAAAGAAGCTATTCCAGTACCTTCTGTGAAACCTGAGTTTCTGACACTACTGGTAAGTGGAACGACTGCATATATCAGTCTGAAGGAACTCGGAGAATTGTGTGAAGGGAAGACTGTTCTGGTGACAGCGGCAGCTGGAGGGACTGGTCAGTTTGCTGTGCAACTTTCAAAGAAGGCCAAATGCCATGTAATAGGAACATGCTCCAGTGATGAGAAATCTGGTTTTCTGAAATCCATTGGCTGTGACCACCCCATCAACTATAAAACTGAAAATGTCACTGAGGTCCTGAAGAAGGACTACCCACAAGGTGTGGATGTAGTATACGAATCTGTTGGTGGAAAGATGTTTGATTTGGCTGTCAACTCCTTGGCTATCAAAGGGCGTCTGATAGTGATTGGGTTTATTTCTGGCTACCAAACACGGACTGGCCTTCAGCCAGGATATGTTGAGATGTTGCCAGCAAAACTGCTTAAAAAATCAGCCAGCATCCGGGGTTTCTTCTTAAACCATTACTTTCCTGAATACCACATGGCTATGAAACACTTGCTTGAAATGTGTGAAAACAGAGAACTGGTTTGTGAGGTGGACCTTGGAGAGATGGCTCCAGAAGGCAAGTTCACTGGTTTAGAGTCTGTATTCCGTGCTATAGATTATATGTACATGGGAAAAAACATTGGAAAAATTGTAGTTGAATTACCTCATTCTGTCAACAGTAAGCTGTAAAAACAGAACAATGATATAAATCAAAAGAGAGAGAATGGTCACTTTATGCCTCACAATAACTAAAACAGTTAATTTTTTAAAAAAAGTTAGAAATAGGCAACATATTAAAAAGGGCATTTAGGTGTTAGTAAAGTTTTGATTTGTTTCAGTTAGAGCTTTTGTATTATTTAAAAATGTAACTTGTCATTGGCATTGCATTTAACAGTTTTACATTTTGCGTCTGGAAATTCAGCCTTGTGCTGAATCTGAGCATTATCCTGGCCAACTGTAAAACTGATCTTGTAATTTTCTTCTGATTTGATAACAATTTAAAATGGAAACCTTTTCAAAGAATGATGCCTTAAGTGAAAGTATATGATACGAAACAAATTGAGATTCTTCATCTCAAACGATGAACATGATCCAACAAGAAATGGTGGGAACTGTACAAGAGTGTTTTGCAATGGGGCTTTCATAGACCATTTCAGTGGATCGTGCCTAATATTTTCAAAAAGTGAAGTATTATGATCTCTTTAGTCCTGGGAGTTCCAAATCAGTGGCTCTATTTTCTGTGCTAGGCAAGGCAAATTTCTAGATCAGCTAGGAAAATATGTCTTGCTAGATAAATGTACTGGTTGAAAAAGCAAAGCAGGGGGAAAAAACTCAAGTTTGCTGCTGTTAATCAAGCCTGCCAGGTTCAAGTCTTTATTTCTGTTTTGACATATACTTCCTGTAATGTCACTTTTCCAGTATTCCTTTTTTGTTATATTACCCCATTAAATGGATCACCTTTGCTATAATATTACATTATTCTTATCCTGTTTATTCTTCTTATTTTAAGGTAATCTAGGAACAAAAGAATTAATAAAGCCCCAAAAGGTCTCCTTCTGTTTGTGTTATTTACTTTGTGTTCTTATCCAGTATTATCATTTCTTCTTTTATTAAGTTGGAGAGTCTTATATTCTGTAAATACTTCCACTGGAGAATAGACTGACATGTTGTAGATTTGTTTGAAAATACAAAAGTTTGTCATCAGGAAATAAAACATATCATGGATACATAAATGTAGGTGGAAAATGGGTCTCAAAAATATATTACAGACTCTATTACAGAATCCTTAGAGAGCAATCCAAAACAGGTCTACTAAGAATCCTACTCAAGGCTACTAGCTGGAGCTTACTTCCAGGAAGGAGTTCTTAGGACTGCAGCTTTAGTGCAGCAGCTAAAGCAGTAGCATTCAACTGCATCTATGCAATCTCCGTTCCTGTTATACAGCGTCACCATTTTAGATCCAATCCCGTTGCATCTAGCAAAGTATGTGAGAATTTTCTTTCTGAAAGAATTGGCTAATCCTGTGTCGTAATGTCAGACATCCTTGGACCACATCACATTCCATATTCAGTGGGAAGAGAGAGGAAGGGAGTGAGTGCATTGGCTAGGTAAAAATAGTACCAGTGCAAGCAGGAAAGGGTTATGCAATAAAATGCTGTCTCTGTAAGAGCATATAATTTACACATATATTCCTAATTTTGTTAAGATGTTAGTTAATATTTTACATTGTGGTTCAGTTTCCAGTTTCTTCTTTTCTGTTGTGTTCCTGTTGGGATTTAATAACCTTCATCTGTCATGCTATTTTTAAAAAACTCTTATAGCAAATAATTGCCTTCTCCTTCAGCTACCTTTCTTAGTTGGTTTCATATTGCCTATTTGGAGATTTATTTATTTACTTGCTTTAGGAAAGAGTGTCATTAATTTAAAGTGCTGCATAGCACATTTCAGTAGACAATGCACAGAAGTCTGTCCAGTTTCCAAATAGGCCTCATACAGAAGCTGCACACATGGAATAAACATGCCAATAGATGCACCTTTAAAAAACAGCATGCATGCCCTTCTTTGAAGTATAGTTCTTTCCTACCATTTTGGCAACCTGCATTATTTTTTAGGGACATCCTAATTTTTATTAATCTGAATAGATTCTCCTTTTTGTAAGCACTTCCTGTTATGTTCATAAGCATGGGTCTTTTATTACAGCCTGAGACATTTCCACATAGTAAGATTTAAGCCAGCTTGAGCAACACTTAGTTCAAAGGGACCTGAGTGGCTTAAATTCAAGTACTTTGGTTTAACAGGATTTTTGGATTGGGCTGGTGGAAATTTTGCTTGATAGGTGTAACTCGACATACATTCTGGATGTTGTTAGTAGTTGTTCACCCTATGGAAACATTCTCATTACAATGAAGTGTTTGTCTCCCCTTTGGTGATGAAAAAAAGTAGAAGCAGCTATATGTTCCTCAGTGCACCACAAGCAATGACAAAATAATTCAGCTTTAGACATGAGAGCTGTATTTAGGAGAACCCTTCACCATGTAGACAGGTTGCCTGCTAGCCATTATTTTCATATTGGTTACCTGAATAAGCACTTGAAGCTCACAATTGGATTCTGTTGTTTAATGGACTTACTTGAAAGATCAGAAAACATTTGCCTCCCTTATATACTTTCATACATAAAAGTCCCATTGATTTTAATGGGATTTACTTCCAAATAGTTACCTAGTATTACAACCTTAAGTTACAGTTTTTCCCGGTTGCGCATCCATAAATCCTCTTGATTCCTGTAGTGCTAAAGCACATATTCCTAGATCTATGATTTCAGTCTGGAACTTCTTTAAAGAAGTAATTCTATGCAAACAAAGCCAGTTGAAACAGAATCTCAGCTATAAAGGACAGGCCATGATAACTGACATTTGCATAAAAGCAGCAGAGGCACTATGATTTTAGCATGTTCTCTTAGCATATGACACAGTTAACACAGTATGTAATAAGCATGTTTGTTGTATGTTCATTATGGTGAACACCATAATAAGTGAAGCAAAGATTTGTGCTTTAAATACCCAGCAAACATATGTCTAGGAGTCCTGATTACTAAGACTTCATGCTGAGTCCATTTTAGAAATTCATCCTGGCTTCACATGTTGTAATATTTAAGAGCAGCAAATGCACTTGCTATGAAGAGTTAACTGGGCTTCATATTACCTATAATCCAGAAGAAAATAAACATAACCCATCCCGCAATTAATGAGACATTAATTGTGGCTATTTATTATAGTATTTATTATAACTGAAACATCATTCTTTCTAGATCTGAAATTCACTTTCCAGGATTACTAAATTACAGGATTTTGGCGCACCGATTTAGTGTTGTAGCTGTATTTTCTATTCCCATGTTACACTAAATGTGATTTTTAACCTTTGCATTGTTCTTTTTCTGTGACTCAGTCCATGTTTAATGAGGTTGTTCTTGTTAGTATGATTTGACAGTTAAAGAATAAATGTAACTATTGGGTCTTTTATGTTTACATATTTCTTAAAAATACAAAAGGGTGTACCCTAGCATGGCTGAGTCGGTTGATTATTCACAAGTCTGTGAAGAATACTTACACACATATGCATTAATTTTTCCCTTTACTATAAACTGGCCACAGTATGAAATATGCTGTCTGAATGAACAGTGGTAACTGAAACACTGGAAACACAGGAATAGGCAATGGCACGGATGGTGGACAGAGTGGGGGTGAAAGGACAAAATGAACATTCAGGGTACAAGAAATACTGTCAACTCTCTGCAAGGGATTAACAATAATACTTAAGCCAGGAGGCCTGTACATGAGCGGGAAATGTTTCTGTTTTCCAGGGAGGGCTTGCTAGTAGCCAGCTGCACTGAATCCTGTTCTAGAGGCTTTCTGGAGCAGCTTTTCAATGGCACAAAGGGCTATAATGGAAAGCAGGCCAAGAAGCCTCCTTTGCATGCACAGAACTTTGGACAAAAGCTTCTCAAAAGGATGTTTTGGAAGCTCTTTTCATATTGGGTGCTTAAATGATTATAAATATTTGCCTAGGAAAAACACTACTACACATGATAAAAAATTTCAATAAGAACAACTGTTTAAGCGGCAGCATTTTCTATGGTGTCTTAAGTCTTTTAGTGCGATTAGATACCTACGGATGACATGTTTGCAGAAGTGATATCTGAAATTTTGCTTTCTTTTGTTTTACCTATAGCCAAACATAGATTGCTTCATGAAAAAAATGTCAGGAATGGCTAGTCATATAATTTAATTATTTTTCTTCTTTTGTCCAATATGCATGCCAGCTTGTGGTCTAAGCCATGTTTTACCAGATTTCTACTGGCCTGTTATGCTGAAACCATTTAATATCTTTAAAAAATAAGTTAAAAAGTTATTTTTAAAAAGAGGAAACTAGTTGTCAAGTACAACCAACACCATGTTGTGCAAATACAGGTAATTGCAATTGCTCAGGGAAAAGTTTGCTGCAGCATTCAGAAATGTCTGTTTGTTCATTGACTTTTCCTTCACTCTGAGCTAGAAAAAGAAACTCCACTGCTGAATAGCTGTTAGTATCTGTTTTACAAGATTTACTCATTTTCAGGTGCCTAATATAGCTGCTAGCATGCATGCACAACAATACAATTTATATGGTAAATGGAACCAAATAATGGCTTCGCTGAATGTTATGGCTGCACTGAAGGGAAATGTCACGGTAAATAGCTGCCAAATTATGGATCATGCCGAAGTGTCACAACTGCACTAAAGACAAATAGCACTAGAGGCTATTGCCACTGTGACACTTTTGAGTTATGAAGAAGAGGCGCAGCCTTGATGTGAGGCTCTTTGTGTCCTCATTATAGCAAAGGGTTACTGGTGCAACGTACAAGAAAACCTAGTCCATGTGATGGTTAGTTATTAATCTGTCCATTTCAGATCTAACAGCTGTAGAAGAACAGGCAGTCTTTGCACATATGCACAGAGAGACAACAATAACAAAAAACAACCCTTGCAGGTTTTATTAACGTAAATGTGTTTGGGAAATGACTGATAATGGCAAAACGTTGCAATAAAATAATCTAATCAAAGAATATTATTAAATTTAACATAGTATGCATCTGAAAGGTTTACTTGGTTCTTAGTCAGATATATGTGTGAAATATAAACTCTAATGCACTTTTCTCCTTTTGTAAAGACTTGAATAGTAAGGACATTACCAACCAAATTGCTTCTTCTAAACTGAAGTGAGTCCCGGTTTCTTTCATTTTAATGGGAGGGTAATAAAGATGAAAGACTAACATTTTAACTGATGGATCCCTTAAGCTAGAGTAGAGAAATTTATTATGTTTTGAGGGGATATGATAAATCCTGAATGTGAGCACATGCTTGGGGTGGTATGGAAACCCTGAGTAAAAGAAAAATAAGCAGACCATTAAAGAAACAAAAGCCCCTCCTTTGTAGCCTTTGATAGTTTTTGCACCATTCTTATCTGCCCCCCAAAAACCCAGACTTTTAGGGTACAACTGCAGTTCTCTGGGGAGATTTACTCTTGAGGGTTTGAATGACAGTAACTTTTATAAGCAGTTCACTTGTGGAGAATTCAGCAACTAGTGCTTTTGCCATTGTTTTAAACTCAGGTTAAAACAATAAATGAACTGAGTATGATGTTTTCAACACTTTCTCTAGCAAATTATTGTGCATATTACAAATGTACCATCCATAATTCAACACGACTGCCCATTTTAGAGAGGGGGCTGGGACCAAACAATCGTACTAGATAAATTACTTCACTGTTCTTCAGACAGTAGCCTTCCTTCCATGTTCTGCTTAAGGTCATTGGCAGGGCAGTGTAGGGGGCAGTTTGCATGTTGGTTAAATCTGGCACAATCCATAACAGAATAATATTAATGATTATGATTTTTTAAAGTATACTTTCCAATGTGGGAAACTTACTTTTCTATTTCACATTCTTATGTTCCTTCAATATATGACTTATAATGGAATTACCAATACTTGTAACTATATTAGTACTTCCAGTAGTTCATCAGCACATACAAAAAATATGTTATACAATATATAAGGTTTTAACCTTTGGCAACAACACATTCTCATTTTAAAATCTGTATCCTGTCATCTGACAAAAAGTTCCATCAAAACCAGGCTAAAGTATCTTTAAATGGCTATTACTGTAACCAGAATTTATTTTTATATACTGGAAGTTACTGAACCTTATTAAATGAAAATCCTTATTGAAAATTTCAGCTAACAAGTATGCAATGTCCTTTGTGTAACATAGAATTTCTTTTCACATTCAGAAATACAAAATACTAGAAAGCTGACAAATTATATCATTTAAGGCAGATGCCTACCCTGAAGACCTGAATTGTTGTTTTGGCTTCCTGGTTCTGGTTTTTATATCAGTAACATTTCTAATTGCCACAGGATCTGTACCTGTGTAGTGTTTAACCCCTTCACACAGCAACCACTTTGCATTGATTCAGTGGCTGTGTGGTTTATGTCATAGCAGAGCACAAGTTATCATCCTGCCACAAGAACTTTTTCTGCTTTATCTCTTTCTTCGTCGGCAAATGTTTTATTTATTAATTTTATTTGTTTAAAATGTTTATATCCCAAATTTTTACCAGAAGTGTCCAAGGAAGCCAAAAATAGTTCAAAATATAAGGATCAAATGAATACTATCCTAATAAACAGAAGCAAAGCAAGTTTCAGAGGGAAGATATGTTGGTATGCAGGAAAAACAATGCAATAATCTAAAAGCCATACAGTACAATCCTAAACAGAGTTACACCCTTTTAAGCCAATTGAAGTAAATTGGCTCAGAAGGATGTAACTCTTCTTAGGATTGCACTAGTGCTCCTGCTTCACACGTTTGACAAAATGCTGGTGCATCCATTTAAAAATACATATTTTGGAGTTGAGCAGTACACAGTGGACTCCCTAATACTTTTTTAGATTTACACATCAGTACACATCATGCATTTGAGGAAGGAGATTATCGTTTTGCAACTATTTTTATTTTATTTAGATTTCCGGTCTTTGGGTTGTTTTATTTTCATTATGACTGTGTCTGCACCTGCAGTCAGTTCAAGTTATTTCTTATGTTTAGTTGACCCTCCATGTCTCAGTAAGTCCCTATGCTCCTTGATGAGATTTAGAGTTCATTAAAAAAGAAAAAAGAAAGAGGAATTAATTGCAGTTAAGCAGCTGAGGCTGGCATACCATGGAACAGATGGGAATATGAATCCAGGGGCTGATAGGTGTGCCAACCTGCCCAAGCAACAAAGTTTCCTGGTACAACCATTCTTCACTTTGTCCAGACCTGTTTAGGAGCGCTGAAGCTAGTACTACTGTAAACAGATACTGATTTCCCTCAATAAAACCTGGAAGTGGAGCCTTAACCAGACCAGACTGTTGCAGCTATTATGTATTATAGGACCTAGCCCACGAAAAAGAGCTGGTGCTAACACACTCGAGAACAAGGAGAAGCAAGACACCTGTTAGCCATTTAATTAAGAAAATAGCCTGTGGCTGGCCTTTGATTTTCATTGTGTTTATTTCTTGTATTATTTTCTATGATTCAGTGATCTGAATAGTCCTGAGTCTGAGTAGCCTGATCTCATCACATCAGCCATGGGTTATTATTTGGATGGGAGACCACCAAGGAAGATCAAGGCTGCTCTGCAGAGGAAGGCAATGGCAAACTACATCTACTCACCTCCTGCTCCGAAAAACCCATGATCTTGGGGTTACCATGAGTCAATTGCGACTTGACAGCACACAACTATTATTATCAACGATCTGAATCTGTAACGAGTCTAGATTAGGGGACTGAGGAATATCGGTAAATACAGATATTTTTCAGGTTTGGTATATCCAAACCCCAAAAATACCAATTCTGTTCGTGCACACCCCTAGTCTAGATCTAGCCATAAAAGCTAGATTTTGGGGTTCTGTGTCTTGATCCAACTCAAGGTGGAGTAAGAAAAGTATCTCCAATTAATACTGTGCAGATAAAAGAGCAGGCCAATGTATGGGGGTCTGACTTCAGTATCTGTGGCTACTATCCACTAATGGGGTGCAGAATCCACATCAGCCTTCATTGTGTCATGTAGCATAGTCAGTTTATTTGCTCTTATAAATCCCAGTGAGAATGACTGCCATGGTAAACTGTCTTCATTTAAGAATACTATAACCTAATAACTGGAGGTAGGGAACAGATCTGGCCCCCATGCCAATGATATCCTCCAACTGTACTAATTTACTTTCTCCTGTCCAAGCAAATGGCTGCCATTTACTCCCGTTGGACAGTTACATTTGGCCGTATAGTTGCAGGAGCAAAACCTGACCGTGGAGTGTCCAGCTTCCATCAAAAGATATTGCAATTGTAGCGCATTGTGCTTCTAACCACACAGCAAGGAGCTGTTTTATGTGCACACCCACACGCAACTTGGGGCTTTCTGAAGTACAGGGTTCTTGGTGGACTCTAGTGACTCACATTTTGATAACTGTTGATATGAGGCATCACTTGTAAGTCTTATTTTCATTATTTTCAGGGTTACGGGTGGTTGGATCATATAAGTAAATTATGGGGGATGGAGTGAGTGTATGACTCACAGAATACTTTGCAAAAACATGAATGTGTGAAATAATGTCAAATAACACAGACTTAGCATTAAAGCAATAATGTCAAATAACACAGACCAAACAGTAAGAATTTTTAAAAGTATATAAATAACTGGTTTTCTCATTTGTTTACACTTTACTTAAACTATTGGCTTCAGAGGGGTGTCAGGTTTGGGGAGGAGTCTAGGACTCACACCAGGCTTTGTGAGAATGTGTATGTGTGAATTTTGTTGATTACACTATATTGTACTGCTTGAATATGTGAAAATTAACCTGATAAACAGGTTCAAGCTGCTCACAAACAGCCCAACTGTTCAACAAAAACACTGATCATGACCAGTAAGCAGAATGTGAACTAACTTGCAGGTTTTCGAGCATCCCTACTAATAAGGGAAAGTACTATTGGTTATGGAATATTTTTATTACTGCTTTCAAGAAATTTTCACTTTTAAATACTTTCGATTTATTGATCGCTTTTTTCGATCTCTAATGGCCGTGCTGTAAGACTTTCTAATGGCTGTGCTGTAAGACTTAAATAAATATATGACTATTTAAAATAAATCTTGCCAAAGACTTGCAAATGTCCTAACTTTAACATCATAACAACTTTCAGTCTATATTACAGGTAGAGATGCAATTGTACATGTGTAGGATTTGGTATTAAGTTTATTTTCAACTTTAATGCTAATCCAGAACTGAACAATACTAGACTTATAAATGTTACATCATTATGGCAAACCTCAGAAACTAGAGGTGAGAAAAAGGAGTGCAAAATTCTCATCAACACCACAGATGCTACATACCATATAGGATCACTCCCACACCCAAAACTACTAGACTGGAAATTTTATCTTGGTTTGTGAGACCAAAATCAGTAAAATGAAAGACAAAACCATGGTAGTATATAAATGTGACAATAGTAAGGTCAGAAAAACATGAAGACTAAGCCAGGGCACTTGGCATATGATGATAGATTCAGGTGGGTAGCCATGTTAGTCTGAAGCAATAGAACAAAGGGCACCTTTAAGACCTGCAAAGTTAAATTCTGGGAATAAGTTTTCATGTGCTTATTCCCAGAATTAAACTTTGTTGGTCTTAAAGTTGCCACTGGACTCAAACTTTGTTCTATTGACATACGATGGTCAGTTTTGAAAGTGGGTGAACCAAATAATAAAATTTTACACGTTCCACACAGACATTTTATGTGATTTCCACGCACAGACATTTTATTTGATTTCCACGCACAGAACCAGTTTGGTGTAGTGGTTAAGTGCGCGGACTCTTATCTGGGAGAACCGGGTTTGATTCCCCACTCCTCCACTTGCACCTGCTGATGTGACCTTGGGTCAGTCACAAGCTCTGGCACAGCTGTTCTCTCAAGGACAGTTTGTGTTAGAGTTCTCTCAGCCCCACCTACCTCACAGGGTGTCTGTTGTGGGGAGGGGAAGGGAAAGGAGTTTGTAAGCCGCTCTGAGATGCCTTTGGGCAGTGAAGGGCGGGGTATAAATCCAATCTCTTCTTCTTCTTCTTCTATATCTAAAATGTCCCCTTAAAGAATTCATTCATGTAGGAAACAGCACACACAGGAAATCAGTATCTGGCTTGAAACTGCAACCTGCATACAGTTCTGAGTGATTACAGGATGCCTCAGGTGGCCTATGAAGCACACAGCTGAAAGCCAACTGAATCCAGTCATCCACAAAGAACTGGAAACCAGAAGGACATACTGTCTATCATACCTTAGCTGACATCAAGGGGGAAAAGTGATCTTTAAAAAGAAAAAAAGCCCTCACTCATCATTTCTATAAATTTTCATGAGATTACTGTCAGGGTTCTCCCTGGAAGCTACCCAGAAAAATAGAACTTGTGGCTTTAATTTCTGGAACCTGTTCTAGAAAGGTAGAAGGAAGGATGATGTTAGAAATTAGTTTGGCTTCTTGTAGACACCTATCCTGAAACCCTCACTCATTTGTTTGCTTGTTTGTTTACGGAGTTTGTATCCCTCCTTGCAAAGGCCACCAAGGCAGCTAACAGTTTTAAACATCTAAAGCAGCACCTTTTTGAATCAGCATCAGAGTAATTTTCTGTGTCTCATGAACACCGTGATAATTTTTGTTCAGACTCCAAGGATGGATTTGTCCAAAGACCTCGGACATCCAGTAGCTGGTATTCTATTGTTTCCTTGTCCACTCTTCTGTCACTAACCATGCAATCCTTAGCAAAGTTAAGGTAAAGGTTTCCCTTGCTCAAAAGCCAGTCGAATCTGACTCTAGGGGGCAGTGCTCATCTCCATTTCCAAGCCGAAGAGCCAGTGCTGTCCAAAGACTTCTCCATGGTCCAGTGGCTGGCATGACTAAACGCCGAGGTGCACAGAACCTGTTACCTTTCCATCGAAGTGGTATCTATTTATCTACTTGCAATTTTTTGCTTTTGAATTGCTAGATTGGCAGGAGCTGGGGACAGAGATGGGAGCTCACTCCATCATGCGGCACTTGGGTCTCGAACTGACAAAGTACAGACCATATGTAGCTGCCTTTTTACTGAGACCTTAAGTCCATCAAAATCAGTATCTGGCTACTCAGACTGACAGTTGCTCTCATGTAGAGGTCTTTCACATCACCTACCACTCAGTCCTTTTACCTGGAGATGCTGGGGATTGAACCTGAGACCTGTATGCCAAGCAGATGCTTTACCACAGAGTCATGGCCTCTTCCCCTTAGGTCTCAAGACCATGAATCACAGCAAGGTCTGCTTACTGGTGGCTTGGTTAACTGAATAGACAGCTGCTAAAAATGGTTTAAGACCAGTGGTTTTTTTTTTACCTGTGCTTTGTTCTCAGTGTTTCTGCATCCCCAAAGAGAAGCTTTGGCAGACCACAAACCTAAGCTTATTTGATGCTCTTTCATCATTTGGGCTTGACTGGATGTAAATGATGTAGAGCAGCCTTTGTTCAAGGCAAACAACATAAAGAAGGAAGAGAGTGGCATTTCAGTTTTTGTTCCAGTGTCATTCAGGTCATTCCCTAAAATTATAGATAGTGGCTTCTGCAATGTTAACAGCCAGATTATGAACAGAGCTTTGGAAAGTAGCTCATTTGCAATGTCCACATGCACTGGATTCTTTCAAATTACAAGGTATGCTAAAATAGGCAATCAAGCCTCATGGCCCTCTGGATGCAATAAGTGATACAATTAATCCTTTTTTCCACATTTGTATTTTTCCTAGCCGTACTCTAAACAACCTTGCCATCCATTTTCTGATCTTTGCTTTAGCCCAGGAAGGAAGAGGAAAGCAGCGGAGCCCCAACTGTGACTTGTTAGGAAGACCTGAAACATTTTCATTTATTGCATCATTTATGCTTTGTATAATAATAATTTTTTAAAAACCCTGAGTAAAGGGCATCCATTACACTTGTTTTAGTTTAATTTGATGAATGACACCTTTATTTTTCTACAAGGCTTTGTAGCTTCAGTACAAAGAAACATACTTCCCTGTATTCTATTTTCGAGAAGCAGCATTTTGCTAGAGCGTCCTTTTGCAATCTCTTTGCCAAAAACACTGTAACCCCCCCCCTCCAAGATTATACATTCAGTACTAGTCAACCTAAATAAGGGGTGGACTCAGCCAAGGAATAAAATTTCATTAAAATTTCACACAGAGCTGAAGTCATCACACATAAACATTTCTCCCATTTAAAATTATTGCCTGTTTGTCTTGAAAACACTATCACAGTAAGAGCCAGCAGGGGACTGGAGTTTCAAACAACCAGCCTACTGGATACAATTGTATCCACTATGTGAAAAACATGGGCTTCAGTGCTCTGAAGCTGTATGCGGCAAACAACCAGCCGAAGGTATCTTAGAAGTTTCTAGTATTGGCATTCATACAGCTGTACAAACTATCTTTCATTTTAAAATCAGCTGATCTGTTCAGTGTACACAGTGGAAACTGTACAGAAAATTCCAGCTGCGTGTAATGTTATCATACGTGCTGGAAAATTTAAGCACCATCTAGCCAAAACTAAGAATTTTTAATTTCCACTAACCATATAGGCATCAGAAAGTTAACCTTGGAAATTTCTGTTGGATACTGTAATGCTGAACAGGTAGAGAAAAATAAGCATGCCCTTGTTTCCCTCTTTCCCTCAAAGAGGACCAGAAATTTTCCTCTATGGAAGTGATCATAACGTTTTATAAAATTAAATAGAAAATTTAGGGTTGGCTCCAGACTGAAATGGTGACAACAGTTCTCCCTTTCCACTGCTGCCCCCCCCCATGTCTTTCCTCAGGGTCCTCCATCCTCAGAAGAACTATTTAATGGAGATCACCAAGCTAGAGTGGAAGTGGGAGGAAGGACAGTTCCATTCAGCTAATGGGAAATTTACACCACAGTAGTGTAATTCCCCACACTGACATTTTTAAAACTGTGCATTATGTGAAACTTTCTGCAGTAGATTTTTCCTCACCGGGTGCAGAACAGAAGTTTTCTCCTTTTAACCCCGCATTTTTGGAATCCCCAGTTTCAGCGAGTTCCAAAAATGCGGGGTAAGAAGGAGACAACTTCAGATCTGCACCTGCTGAGAAAAAAATCTACTGTGGAAATTTTCACATAATGTGCAGTTTTTAAAACATCAATGCAGGGAATTTCACCACTGCGGAAATGGTCTCAGTCTGGATCCAACCCATAATTTTTAAATGAGAAGGTATCCGACATAGAAAATGAATGTTGAAAGCTCTGTTTTACAGCTTAGTACCGGAACAGAAAAATACCTGCAGAAAATAGAATCCCACTACATATCAGGACAAAACAAACACTAGGAAACAGCCTCCGCCTCATTACCGAAACAGGTGCAGTCCAAAGACTAGCAAGTGGAGTTAAATCTCATTTCCAAAAGTAGCTAAACATTCTATAGGACCAGTGTGCATTCTATGGGACCAGTGTGAAAGAAATGCAAACATTATTTTCTGGCTTGCTCAGTTACAGACTAAACAGATCTACAACCCTACCTCTAACAGAACAAACTCCAGAGACACAATTCTTGTCACTGGCTTGCAGTCAGGTGGGCTCCTTCCTTAATTGACATAGCTTTATCATTTTGTTCAAGCCGCAAAAGGATGACTACGCTCTCTAACCCAAACAGTCATGTGTTTCCACCCTTCCACAATTCTCTCTGTCAATAGTCTACAACATACACTATCTGAATCTTTAAGATAACAACCAGTGGGTATATTATTTGTTCACTCAGTGCATTACACTAATAAATGTTTATGGGCAAACCGGCACGTACATCCAAAGACATCTTTAAGTATGCAATTAAAATTTGGACAAGAGGAGCACACAGATGCAAATAAATATTCATTTCTAGGAGGGGGTTGTGCTAAATTCTAGGTATTTGCCAGCAGACAGTTAAAATTAGGACACTGATAGGGTGGTGGGAATGAGATGAGTATAAAAAGAGAGAGAGCAGATTGTTTCATGGTTGAGCCATGGCAGAGGGTTGACAGGAGATGCCTCTCCCAATGTAGCTAAGATGGGAAAGGAGGACCCTATTATATGGATGAGTGGGGCCAGCAATGGCGTCTTGTCATTCTAACTTCCGCAAGTAAGCAAGCTTAATTGCTCCTTGTCTTTTCAAGATGACTCTCTATCAACAATCTCATTATCACACACACATGTTTATTGCACATTTCCAGGCCCCTTCATGCAGACCTAAATGAAACTGAGGGATAAGATATTATTTTATCCAGCAACATTGTTTGTTCTCTTTTTGCCAGATAGATATGACCTGCCTTTCACTTTTGCTGCCAAAAGGCTGACCAAAGGCAACGGAAGGTAGGCAAGGAACAGAAGAAACAAAACCAAAGAGGCAGCAAACTGTCAAAAATAATAGCATAGTGAAGGCTCGAATGTAAACATGATTTCTGTTTACTGAAATTAATATGTATAGTTGCATGTTAATGTGTTTGTCATAGGATGCATTAATATGTATGCATCCCCATTATGTAGATCTTTTGTTATATTATTTATTAGAAAGGCAGATAATCACATTGATGGGGAAATAGTGTCACTTAAAAATTAGGTAGTGCCCAGTCAACATAATACAACTGCTGCTACAATGTCGATGATTTAGGTATGATGATATCAATGTAATTGCCACTGGGAATAACAGCAAATCATTACAGAGCTTCCCAAGTTTGTAATTGGAAAATAGGACACTAAATTGGAAGTACTAGAAGAAATAGCAAGATGGGGGTGGGGCAAAGAGAACCCAAGCTCTAAAAATAGTACAGATCATCCACATTTGAACTTCAATTTCTTTATTTCCAGATAACTTCACCTATACTGTGGCCTGTGTAGGTTGATGTCTCTGACTAAACCTTCAAATGCATCATGAAGAGATTAGGGCAGTGCACTCAGTATAAACCAAGCCAAAAAAATAACCAATGAATGCCCTATTCATATTTTCTCAGCCAATCACTGAAAGGGCTAGTGATACGGCTATCCAAAATGGTCAGCCTTTAAAAGCCTTCAAAGTTCACTCCATGCTGCGGCTTGAAGAAGACATTTAAAGGGGCCATGTCCCCTTAAATGCTTCCCCCCCTCCACAGGAAACAGTGGAGGATGGGGGCACCTTCTTCTGGGGTCCATAGAATTGGACCCCAATTCTTGAAATTTGAGGGGGGGTTGGTGCCTCTACCTCAAAAAACAACCCCCCCCCCAGATACTCCCAGATCAATTCTCCATTATGGCCTATGAGGACTATAGCTGACTATAATGGTCCCCATAGAGTATAATGGAACTGAAAAACATTCAACAATCCCAAATATTTCCTGACTCCCAATACCATACCAATATTGGGATCTGGGAATAATGGGAAATAGCTATATTTTACAGGTTCAATATACCCGAACCCGAAAAATACCATTTTTTTACAGGAATGCCCTGAGATCTGTGTCAAGAATAACTACTAAGATGTGACATACTATGCCAGTGCAGTTTCACAAGATGTAGTATTATGTTAGTATTAAAACAACTTAACTGCAAATGTTTGGTATTGTGGTGGCCAAAGATGCTACAGACTAGCAGGATACCCACATAAATACAAAATACTGATGGATGCTGAAAGAGCTGTAAAAAACTCAGGAGAGGGCCAACATGATCCTTCGGGTGTTGCTACTGCAATATAAATGAATCAGACAGCACAAAATAATATGCATATTTTCCTCTATATTCTGTGTTAGAAACCACAGCTTCTGATGGGAAATGTCCAGTTCCTTCTTCTGCATAATAATCCTTTTGCTCAGGTATACCATTCCAAATAAGTCCTTATTACACTGAGAAGGAAATTTTCCTGCGGAGTATTTTTTGCAATAAAAGCATCAAACATACATTATAACATGGTTTCTGTATTTGACAATAAAAAGGCTGACCAGGCCACACAGATTTTTTTTACAGAGCTTAGTGCTCCTGAGGTAGGATATGGGATGCAATGGCGGCTCAGTGGTAGAGCACATGTTATATAGGCAGAATCCCAGGTTCCCTCTAGGATTGCCTGCCCAGCACTGACAACTGGCAGGAGCTTTTGGGGAGCAAGGACATAAAAACTGGCATTGCTCTGATGCCACTGTGATGATAGAGGAATGATACCTTGATTAAAACAGGGAGACCCTGACCTCAGAGAAAACATTATTTGCTGGGAACAGAGCAATAAACTCCTCAGATTTCAGGCTGAGACAAAATGGATTTCCTTTAGGATAGAGATAGATGACCATTTGCCCGCCTGCCAGGAAGGGGCAAGATAGTCACTATCTGGACATCCTGAGTTGGACCTTAAAATGTTTGAGGTCATGTGCCTTGATTTGATTGGAGACAAGTGCAAGGCAGCACATGTGGGGACTCAAAACTAGTTTCAGGATAGGTCAAAGTGAAACTCTCCCAGCTGGGAGAAGAAAGGTTAAAAGAAGGCATGAGAAGGGCTGAGGACAGACTGGCAGTTTGCCCCGGGAAGGGACCCGGGCTGACAACGATTCAATACCGGAGTAAATGGGACGTTCACACAGGCACATCTGCCTGGCGTCCCCCACCCGTAGTCTACCGGTGCTGTTGCACTTCACTGCCGGATTTAAAAAAACCTGATAAAAGCCGTCGCAAATCCAAAAGCCCGCGTTCGTTGCGCGTTTCTCCACTTCCGGGGAGTCTGAACGCGTAGGCGAAAAGCCGGGCGGAAGCCACGTTGGGCACGAGACAGCAGCGGTGTGATTGGCTGCGCTCCGCTCCACTGCCCAATGTGGTGCTGGCATTGCAGGGCAAAAAAAAAAAATCGGCAAAATGCGCTTATGTGCATGAGCGCATGAGCGCTCATGCGCACATACACCCATACACCCACAGCCGAATTAATGGGGAAATGGCAAATATAGTACGCCTCCGGCACGGCAGTCTGAACGCTCCCGCACGCCTCCGTCCCGTATCTTCCGGCAGCGGCCCCCGCTGTGTGGATGGGAAAACCCGGTATAGTTTAATCCGGGGGTTTTTTTCTATGACTGGCTACCGGGGCAAACTGACAGTCTGTCCTCGGCCAAGGTGTGCAAACTAAGAACTGGGGAATGAGGGAGAAATCTGCCTTGACCAGCCTCTGTTTCAAAGGTCCAGCTGGCTTGAGTTCATTCCATGGGAAGGAATGCCAAAGTAACACCATTGATTGTACAACTTAGTCTCATTTTTTTCTTAGTTCTGTAAGACCTTGTACAGTTTCCAGTGCTTTTGTGTACTACTGAATGAGATTGTATTTTGGTAAATAAAGATCTTTTTCCTTCTAAAGATCTCAGACTATGGTCAAAAATCTAACCCAGGGTTGTCCACACATAGACCAGAAACCCCTGCATGGGCTACAGACAGTTAATTGGCCGGGGAGGAGGAGTGATTGCATAGCATTGCACACATAGTCCCTATCAGAGCCTCAAACGGCAGATAGCAAAGGGGGAGGGGCAGAATTTGGGTGGTGGGAGTTACCTGAAGAAGACAAGAGAGGGGAGGGCAAGAGAACAATCCAAACCCTCTCATATACATGCAAGCTTCCCCCACTGCCTTATGGGTACTCTCAGCAGAGGAGTTGAAGGTGATGACTGTTGTTGTTTTTTACAGCCACAGCCACAATGAACCCAGAAGTGAAATTATCATGTTCGGGTAGTGCTCTAGGATTCCCTGAAACTATATAGTTTTACCACAGAGTTTCAGTAGAATTTGACATAAGTCAATCCAATAGGATGATGTCACATCCAGGTTTGTGCCAGAGTCATGTCACAGTGTTGTTGTGACATCAGTCTCCCCATTCCTCCCGCCAACATTTCCCCTTTACTTGCTTAATTCAGTCTCAGACTCTAGAGAGTCACTGCCAAACAGAATAGATATTTATTAATTTAGAACTTTTTCATGCCACCTTTCCAGGAACCTGCCTGAGGCAGCTTAACAAAATATTGAGCTAACCAGACCAATGGTCTAACTCACCAAATGATACTTTTACAATCTCTCTCTTACTGTGAGCAGTAGCTCAGCCACACTTCAATCTTCTTATGCTTCAGTTCAAAAAGCAATATCTTGAAACAACTGCTTTTGAAACAAAATAACAAAATCCAGTCTAAAATCAATATGATGTAGTGGTTCGACTAGGATTTTCAAGACCCAGGATTAAATCCCAACTCTGCTATGACATTTGCTGGGCAACCTGAGGCCAGTCGCTCTCTCACATTCTCCAGCTGACAGTAAGCCTGATGTAGTGTTTAAAGTGTTGGATTAGGATCAGGGACACCAAGGTTCAAATCCCCACTCTGCCATGAAGTTTGCTGGGTGACCTGGGGCCCGTCAGTCACTCAGGCTGAAAGAGAAAATTACAAGGAAACAAGGCCTCTAAATAACAGTAGGCTAACTTAGGTCATGTGATACCGCCTGGCCCAGATAAAAAAAAATCGATCATTCGTCATAGTAACAACAATATTGTACCTCGATTGTTCTGATAAACCACCTTTGCCGTGCAGCCCCCACCTTACAGTAACTGGGTCTGCCAATTTATATCATTCCCTCTTGTTTCGTGAACCTCAAATCCTAGATTATCTCAAAGTGACTAAAATTACAATTTCTATCATTCAATCAGACTGAAAACCAGTGTTATAATGGCTTTATGTGTAAAGTCACAAACAATACTTATAGCTCCAGGGAAAATAATAGTAAAGCTGTGCGTGAGCACCGAGGTCTCTCCAAGCTGAACAGCTTGCAGGATCAGGACTGATGCTGTAACCAGTCTTCAAAGGGGAAACTGCACACATGGCTTTGCAGGCATCACCACAAGCAGAAGAGCCAGTGTTAGTTTTGCTTTTAGGTTTGCCAACTGTTGCAGTTTTTATTTAAAGAATTATAAGTCCAGAAGATTTTTTAAAATAAATAAATAAATAAAACTGTCATTGTGAAATGTATTAATAATATGGTCTTAGTTTACATTTGGGGGGGAATAGCTGTTGCCCCTCATTGCTTCAAAAAGCTTCAAAATAGAAATAAATATGCCAGACAATTGCAAACATTCTTCTTAAAAATCTCTCCACATTTGCAAATATCTTTCAGGCTGATAGGCAGACATGTTGTATGCATGAAGTGATAGGTAAATTACCAAAAATATTATAAGAAATTGTGAAACGGGGAAAGAAGTATATTATATTTACTTAAAAGTTATTTAATTCAATAAATAATGTCAATACAATGAAATCTAAAACATTTTAATGCCAAATGCCCAAGTGCTGATTATCAGTAGTAAGTAGTAGTAAGTAGTAGTAATACACTGTGCCTTTATAGTAGAATGCTGCAGGTTACTTCTTACTGAGCAAAATAATACCTGTACTTTACCCTTATATTTCCTCAATGAAAACACAGAGAGAAGTACCTGTTCTTGGTCAAAGCTGAATATTCAGAGAAGATTCCATGAACACCTCCAGGAGAACCAGGTTCTCTGTTTTCCTCCCCCAGAATTTCAATCCTCTTTTTTGGGTGGAAGGGGATTCCATTGTTATAAAAAAAAATCCTCCCAATCTAAATATTCTGGATGTTACTTTGATTACACCAATTTGTATTGTTGAAAGTTAGAAGCCCTTTAGTTGCACTCAACACTTTTGGATATGATTCTCAGTAGAATGTTGCAAATTGAACCCTTAACTTGCAGCCTTCTAAACAGGGGTCTTTTCGTAGAAAAAGAGCTGCAGGAGCTCATTAGCATATGGTATGCTAAGGAGCTATTAGGCTATTAGCATATGCCACGCCCTCTGACCCCTGTTTAGAAGGCTGCAAGTGATGTCAGAAGGGGAAGCAAAAGGGGGGAGGCATCTTCAAAAGCCTCCCCTTCCCTTCCCCAGCTGGCCTGGGTGGGGGAGCTAAGAGAGAAGGGGTTTAAAGTTTAAACCCCTTCTCACTAGAGTTGGGCTACAGAAGGAGGAAAGAGGGAAGGAAAGAGAGAGAGTAGAGAGAAGGAAAGAAGGAAGGAAAGAGGGAAAGAGAAGGAAAGAAGGAGGGAAAGAGAGAGGAGGGAAGAAGGAGGGAAACAGGGAAGGAGGAAAAAAGAGAAGAGAAGAAGGCGGGAAAGAAAGAAAGAGAGAAGGGAAGAAGGAGGGAAAGAGGAAAAGGAGAGAAGGAAAGGAGGGAGTGAAAAATTCGGCGGCAATTCGGCCCCATTATATTCTATGGACCATTGAAGTTAATGGTGAAAACATAGGATATATTGTGGAAGCTGGAGGGGAGGGGGTTTGAGGGAGAGGCTCCAAACTCATAGGGTAGCTGATGGAGCCTCTCTCCAAGATACCCACCAAGTTTCAAGAACATTGGACCAGGGGGTCCAATTCTATGGGCCCCCAAACAGGTTGCCCCCATTCCCTCCATTGTTCTCTATGGTGGGAAAAAACTTACTTTTTTCCCACGGTGCTGTTAGTAGCTCTGGGGGGGAGGGGGTTTGAGAGAGAGGCTCCAAACTTTCAGGGTAGCTTCGGGAGCCTCTCCCCACATACACCCCCACGTTTCAAAGCAATGGGATCAATGAGCCTAATTCTATGGGCCCCCAAACAGGTTGCACTGCCACAGTGCCACTTGTTCTGGAGTGTGCCACTTGTTCTCATGGCAAACAAGCATCTCTCAAGACAGTTCACTTTCCCTGAGATTCTCTGGGAGAGTCTGACTGCTGGTGCTGCCTGCTTGCCTGCCTTAAGTGCTGCTGGCTGGGTTTTCCCATTGAAAACAATGGAGGTAATGGGAGTAACCTGTTTGGGTGCCCATAGAATTAGGCCCATTGGTCCAATTGCTTTGAGACTTGGGGGTGTATGTGGGGAGAGGCTCCCAAAGCTACCCTGAAAGTTTGGAGCCTCTCCCTCAAACCCCCTCCCCCCAGAGCTATTAACAGCATAGAGAACAATGGAGGGGATGGGGGCAACCTGTTTGGGGGCCCATAGAATTGGACCCCCTGGTCCAATGTTCTTGAAAATTTGTGGGTATCTTGGGGAGAGGCTCCATCAGCTACCCTGTGAGTTTGGAGCCTCTCCCTCAAACCCCCTCCCTCCAGCCCCCAGAATATTCCCTATGTTTTCACCATTGACTTCAATGGCCCATAGGATATAATGGAGCTGAAACTGACAATCGGCTTCCTGAAAGACTCCTGGACTGAAATGTGACATAGGTTTCCTGTCTCATTAGAAGAGAAGATTGGATTTATACCCTACCCGTCACTACTCAAAGGAGTCTCAGAGCTGCTTACAATACCATTCCCTTCCCCTACCCACACAGACACCCTGTGAGGTAGGTGGGGCTGAGCGAGCTCTCCTGAGAACTGCCCTTGAGAGAACAGCTTTGAAAGAACTTATGACTGACCCAAGGTCACACCAGCAGCTGCATGTGGAGGAGTGGGGAATCAAACCACTCTGTTGTGGTTTGATTTTTCCATGCTTACTACCTCTCTGCATATCACACTAATTCATTCACACTTGCTATTTTCATTTGCCTGCAAATGTCATTTGGCATCTGAAATCACTCCAGTTTCCAATATATAGTACCGATAGACTCACATTCTAGTTGGATCTGAAGAAGTGAGCAGTGACTCACAGAAGCTCATACCTTGCCACAAGCTCATCAGCCTGACCCACCTTACAGAGTTGTTGTTGGTGCTGAGGATGGGACGGTGGAGGGCGGAGTCTGGTGTGCCTCCTCGAGATACTCAGAGGAAGGACAGGAGAAGTGAGGAAAGAAAAAGCAAGAGAAAGATTGTAGCCATGCTTGGCTGCTGAAGCGGAGTGTATGGGAAGCGCTGAAAAACTACCTTATTTACTTGCAAGGAAGATGACTTATCTCCTAAAAGTGTTTTATATGCAAAAAGTAACTAATTTGTATGGAAATGTAAGATACCCCACTTATCCCCCTTGGGGAAAAAACTATTCTTGTATATGAGTAAATACATTTATTGGGGCCTTAGTGAGTTCCCCAGTAAATCAATTGCTTTCACTGCTAGGAATCAATTACTTTTGTATGTATTTTGAGTAAAAATAATATTGTTAATTTGGTTTGCTTGTGTCCTTCATAAAGTTTATATCTCCGGTAACTGGCATAACATTTTATGGCACAGATGGCCTGGCCCAACAAATGACATTTATGTCAGAACCAGACCTCTTAGCATATGAGCTCGACACCTCTGAGATAGGTTGTTAGCCCCGGCTCAGATTTTCCCTCCCGCATGTGTAATATGTGGCTGGCATTTCTGACTGGCAGGGATTTAGATTCCACTTAGATTTCTTCTGCTGCCAGTCTGTAATGTGACACAGGGAAGAATTTGTCTCATGCAATAAGATAGCTCTCCTTGGGGACATGCAACGAGACAGAAGAACATTCCTTTAATCCTCACAGTGCAATATGTAGTTACAGTTAATGGGGACCAGAATTATTGACATAGCAACTAAGTATCACCTCCTAGACACATCCTTTAAAAATATGCTTTCCTACATAAATATTAATACTCATGTCAGAAAAACCATGTACCTTATCATGTACAAATGGTGACATAACCATGATGCTTTTGGCCTGGGTACACACCTCAGGAAACAACCATATGTTAGCTTTTCAGTGTACAACACAGACTAAAAACACACACACCTGCCCTGTCATTCTTACATTATGAATTATACACCATTTGGAGATATGATTATCAATGCTAATAATGGAGGGCAGGATGGGTGAAATGACCTATAGGGTTGACCTATATTTGACACTGGGAACACCATGTATGGATCATCTCAGCATTTAAAAAATGAAAATAGTACTCACACAGGGCCCAGATTCATACGAGCAGCAAATGTCTATTGAATGTGGCCAAAGGCCATTGTAAAGTTGGTCTAAAGAAAAAAAAATAGATATAGGAAGAAAACAAATCATCAAGATGAGACACCGCACAATTAAAACAGATTACAAAACTACAGTTTTAAATTTCAGACACCACTTTTGTACATATTTCCTGGGCAGCCAGAGCATATGGGGCAGCCATGTATGGAACATATGGACCTACATTCTCAAGAAGGAATATTATTTTTCTCCTCAGCTGTGCATGTAGTCATATTGGCTAAGATAGTAACCAGACATTTATATCTGGGATCCCAGTATAAATGACAACACTGTCTATGCTCTCTCTAAGCTGTGGAGTCTTGAGAGCAAAAATTCTACTTCATGAGCTATTGGCATTAAAGTTGTGAGTGCGCAATTTGGCTACTGCATAAATTAGTTTGCTCTGGAGCCGTCCTTCCTGAGCTAAGACAAAAATGTATGAGCTGGAGGCTAAAAGACTAAGCTAACTCAGCTTAGAGAGAACACTGAACATAGCATGAGGAAATCCTCAGCTTCTACCATTCCACGGACACAAATATGCCAAGCAACCTGTTTGCATGAGTAGTGTCCCGTTAATGTGGGAGATAGCATGCACGCTTAACCCTTCCCCTTAGCTTGGTTGTACAATCCTCCCTTCACCCTTCTCTCACAGAGATGCCCCATAGCGCTGAATTTTCCAAATGTGGGAAATTCTTCCACACCCCTGCTGCTTCAGAAGAGGCATAGAAGACTGTCTCATTAGTACCATGTCTGAAAGAAGCTCAAAAAGTAAGGAGTTGGTTACAGGCTCTTGGAGCTCCCTCAGGATGTGTGTGGCAGAGGCAGATTGTCACATGTCTCTCCTCTCTGTGCTGGACCCCAGAAAAGCCTGTGAAGCACAGAGATTGCTTCTCATGTTGGAAACTCCATCAGAATGAGTATGGTTGGGAGAGATTTTCCTCTCCTTCCTTAGGAGGGATATTACTGAATTTTGTGACAATTTTGGTTCAAATTGAAGCTTCTTTTAGTATTTCTCCACTGCAGACATCCTTTTTCCTGACTAACTGCATTCAGTAGAACTATTCCTATTTTTGCACAAGCTGTGTACAAATGACATAAAAATAGCACATAACACTGAAATGCTGTAAAGGAAACACTTAAACTGGGAACTTTGAAAATAGTACAAAATGGTGTTTTCCATAAAAGAAATGCAAAGACACATATTTGCACATCCTTATTCCTAAGGCAGGGGAGGTGGAGGAGAATCTCTCAGCACCTGTGGTAAACCCAGGGAAGCCTGAAATCAAGAAATCGGTCCCTTGTTTTGCATGTGCTCCTTAGGATGTGTGCAGGTGAAAGAATTTTTCCACCAGTTTCCGAGTTCAGAAACAGAGGATAATGTCCCAAAGTCCAAGGAGAGATTGTAAAGCCAGGAGCCAACTGACCCCTACGCAAATGTTCTTGTGGGTCAGCACAAGAGAAGGGAGAACATAAGAACATAAGAACATAAGAACATAAGAGAAGCCAATGTTGAATCAGGCCAATGGCCCATCTAGTCCAACACTCTGTCACACAGCGGCCAAAATATACCAGGTGCCATCAGGAGGTCCAGCAGTGGGGCCAGGACACTAGAAGCCCTCCCACGGCTGCCCCCTCCAGCACCAAGAATAGAGTGCATCACCTGCCCCAGACTGAGAGTTCCCATCTATACCCTGTGGCTAATAGCCACTGATGAACTTCTGCTCCATATGTTTATCTAATTTCCTCTTGAAACTGTCCATGCTTGCAGCTGCCACGACCTCCTGTGGCAGTGAATTCCATATGTTAATCACTCTTTGGGTGAAGAAGTATTTCCTTTTATCTGTTCTAACCCGACTGCTCAGCAATTTCATAGAGTGCCCACGAGTTCTTGTATTGTGAGAAAGGGAGAAAAGTACTTCTTTCTCAACCTGTTCAATCCCATTCATAATCTTATAAACCTCGATCATGTCACCTCTCAGCCGTCGTTTCTCCAAGCTAAAGAGCCCCAAGCATTTTAACCTTTCTTCATAGGGAAGGTGTTCCAACCCTTTTATCATTCTAGTTGCCCTTCTCTGCACTTTTTCCAATGCTATAATATCCTTTTGAGATGTGGTGACCAGAACTGTACACAGTATTCCAAATGAGGTCGCACCAATGATTTATACAGGGGCATGATGATACTGGCTGATTTGTTATCAACTCCCTTCCTAATAATCCCCAGCATAGCGTTGGCCTTCTTTATTGCAGCTACACATTGTGTAGACATTTTCAGCGAGTTATCCACTACGACTCCAAGATCTCTCTCTTGGTCCGTCTCTGCCAGATCAGACCCCATCAACGTGTATTTATATTTAGGATTTTTGGCTCCAATGTGCATCACTTTGCACTTGGCCACATTGAACCCCATTTGCCACATTGACGCCCACTCACCCATCCTCAACAGATCCCTTTGGAGTGCCTCACAATCCTCCCTGGTTTTCACCACCCTGAACAACTTTGTGTCATCTGCAAATTTAGCCACATCACTGCTTACTCCCAATTCCAAATCGTTAATAAACAAGTTAAAAAGCATCGGACCGAGTACTGATCCCTGTGGTACCCCACTGCTTACCACCCTCCACTGAGAAAGTTTCCCATTTATACTTACTCTCTGTTTCCTATTTATAAGCCAGTTTTTGATCCACAAGAGGACTTGTCTTTTTATCCCATGACTATTGAGCTTACTTAGGAGCCTTTGATGAGGAACTGTATCAAAAGCTTTCCGGAAGTCAAGGTAAATAATATCTATTGGGTCCCCCTTGTCCACATGTTTGTTCACTCCCTCAAAAAACACTAACAGGTTAGTGAGACAAGATCTTCCCTTACAGAACCCATGCTGAGTCTGCCTCAATAGTTTTTGTTCATCAATGTGCCTACTAATTCTTTCCTTAATAACAGTTTCCACCAACTTACCCGGTATCGATGTCAGACTGACTGGCCTGTAATTTCCTGGATCTCCCCTGGAGCCCTTTTTAAAGATGGGAGTGACATTAGCTACCTTCCAGTCCTCAGGAATGGAGGCAGATTTTAAAGAAAGATTACATATTTTTGTCAGGAGATCCACAAGTTCACATTTGAGTTCTTTCAGAACTCTCGGATGAATGCCATCCGGGCCTGGTGATTTATTAGTTTTTAAATTGTCCATCAGTCGGAGGACTTCCTCTCTTGTCACCGCAATCTGATTCAGGTCTTTCAAACCCCTCCCGAAATCGGTGCTTCTGGAGTGGGCAAACACTTCTCCTCTTTCACAGTGAAGACAGAGGCAAAAAATGCATTCAGCTTCTCAGCCATTTCCCTATCATCCTTCACTACTCCTTTTACCCCTTGGTCATCCAAGGGCCCCACTGCCTCCCTGGCTGGCTTCCTACTTCTAATGTATTTGAAGAACGTTTTATTGTTGGTCTTTATGTTTTTTGCGATATGCTCCTCATATTCCCTTTTTGCTTGCCTGATCACAGACTTGCATTTTATTTGCCATAGTCTGTGTTCCCTTTTATCAACCTCACTAAGACTAGCTTTCCACCGCTTAAAGGAATCCTTCTTACCTTTTACAGCTTCCATTACTTTATTTGTTAACCATGCAGGCTTTTTTCTATACCTATTTGTACCTTTCCTAACCTGCGGTATATATTTTTTCTGAGCTTCTAGGATTGTCTTTTTAAATAGTCTCCAAGCTTCCCCAATGGTTTTGACCTTCTCCACTCTTCCTTTCAATTTCTTCCTCACATGTCCCCTCATACCAGAGAAGTTACCCCTTTTAAAGTTAAAAGTGGTTGCGTCAGTCTTTTTGGGCAACTCCCTATCTGTACAAAAGAGTCCCTGCTCTTTTGGTTCAGGAAAAGGAGAGGGGCTAAATGTACCTCTCCCCTTTTAGACTAGTTAGAACAACTTCCTTGCTGTTTAACACTCACAGCACAGGGCATTCATGCTATCATCATGTTTTCCTAAAAGCCAGAACAGTTGTATGGTCTTCTTCCTCTGTATTTTTGGTGGGGTTGCCCTTCTGGGAATGGGGAAGATCATATTTTTCGGCACACCTGAGGGTTTGCCTGAGTATATAGAAACCTTCCTTCTTTTTATGGGTGGTCTCATTGTGTTGTTTTTTATGACTGCTATGGCAGACAGCCACAGAAGGACAAAGGGGGGACCCACAAGAACTCATGAAGTAAATAATTTGGAAATGTCTTTCTTCCTCAGCTCCACAAACCCCTACATATCCTTCCAGTAGTCTATAAACTCTCCAAGGCTTGAGCAGGCTGCTTTCCCCATCTCTTCGTCTCCCCTTCCCTTTAACTAACACTCAATTGTTGTCTGACTCCAGGGGCACACTCAGTCCAGATTAGATTGGGGGCATCCCCCTTTTTTCTTTTGATTAATTTACAAAGTCATCATCTTCTAGAATTCTGTAGAAGTTCTTTCCTCCCCCCACCCCCAGCATATGTAAAAATCTCTCTTCTGTCAGTGGGTGACCAGGTTTTGATGCTTTCATGGCTGACATGAGCCACTGACTTTACTATTTGGTATAGTAATGTTAGTAATGAAAGCTGATTGCATTAGTTCCCTGTTACAGATATGCATGCAGACTGCAGGATACTCCTCTTCCTATGAAGTCTAAAGAAATTTGTCCCTTACAAAATGGAATTATATATGTCAATCTGCTAAGAGTACCCTAGCTTTTTAGCTCACTGGAGAGACACGCTATTACATGTGCTGCTGAACATAGGGGTTGAATATATGTCAGGAATGATGACTGATGGTATGAGAAAGATGTTTTATGCTACTGATAAGATCTGCACACCTGAAGGTTTGCCTGGGTATATAGTTTGCCTGGGTAAAATACTTAAACATATACCCAGTTTTACATATTTATTATATAAAAATATTCTTCACAAACAAAAGCATAATTTGCTTTATAATAATCCTGTTACAATAGTTGCACACAATTAATTTTTAAAAACCTGAAGCAATCTCAAAAACAATTAGTTTGGTCTGATGGCCCATAGTAGGAATGGATGGTCTTGGGATTAGAAAGGAGAAAATAATAAAAAAGAAAAAGAGAGTATAACCGTATCGTGGAATTATGTTAAATCATTTGTACATCACAGCCAAAGTTTAGTTTTCATTACTTACATCTGCTTCTAGTATTAAGTGTCTCTGAATAAGTCTCTCAGAAGCATGCTGTAGGTGCTGGTCTCTCGGTACACTCCATTTCCTTAAATTACAGTAAATCTGATAATCTGATAATGCCCCCAATTCTTCCTCATCAGTCTGTTCCCAATGGGTGGGCCATGGGCCAGCAGATATGGACACTTTCTACTTTCATTGCAGAAAAATCCAATACAATTTATTATCGTATTCTAATCAGAATAATGAGGCTGAATATGTGACAGCCTCCAAAATCTTCAATGTGTTCTTTTAATTTAATCTCCACAGCAATGTAAATTTAAATAACAAAGTTTCATCCAAGAACATTTGAAAACAAAAATTCAGTGAAGGTTAACCATGCTGTGGAGCATATTCAATATTTATGGTTTTTTAAAACTTTGTACCAAGATTGGGGGGGGGGTTTCTAAATGATCCATTAATCAAACGATTTTTTTTTATCTTTGGGTTGCAGAATAAAAAAAGCAACTTAACTTCATCAACATTTTTCCTGATTAATTGTTAAAAAGTGTCATCCATAAATTTTGCCTTCGATCTAATAATCCTTTCAGAAGACTTAACAATATCCCCAGTGATTTAGGTTTTTATTTTTTTTTTTATTGAGGGCTGAGAGCTCTTGGAGAAGCAATGACACAAATAGCTCAAGTGAACTGCGACACCTCTGTGGACAGTCTTCTCAGAGATGACAGTTCTGAAATACAATTATCAGTGTGATCTGCTTAAGAATTCATCATCAGTTCCTGCCTTCTGAAGACTTTAAAAAAAGAGAGAGAGACATACAAAGAAAAAGAGGTGATAAGAAGGCATCATTTTCTTCCAGCCTCATAACTGTAAATTGAAGAAAATTATTTTCTTTGCCTGCAGCTCATTGGCATATAGGCAGCATTATATTATAATTTCATAAGCATAAATCCTTTGAATAAATTTCAGAAGAATAACTGAATTAGAAATGCAAGTAAAGTATCTAAAAAACTTAACTGTACCAGGCTGTACCAGGCTGCAAGGAAATGGATAGAAGTACAACTTACAAAAGGAAATTTACTGTCAGGCTGTTGGTAGCTATAATGGAAAACTCCAACCCCCCCCTTCTAATTGGATTTGCTGAGGTAAAATTTGAAGAAGTAATCTTAGCTGAATGTGTGATATCCAAAAGAAGAATCCTGCACCACCACCATCAGCCCTTTTCGCAAAAATTCTTATTGTTGCTTCATTAGAGGACAACAAAATAATTATATGATATATTTAATAATAATATTTTTCCAACCACTTAGCAACAAATCAGATACTTCCATAATCTGCTTACCAACTATTCTTTTCAAATGTACACTGTGGTACATATTCTATAAACCAAAGTGTATGATAAGAAATCAGTACATTAATAAAGACAACAGGTATATGTGACATGTTAGTGGTGACTGCTAGTGGCTTACATATTGGAGATTCAAGTTCTTGAAACTCCTGGAGTGACTTCAGGAAAATCATTACTTCTCAGGTAGACCTCTCTCACAGACTTATTGATAATATAAAGTTGCAAAGTAAGCAAGAAAGCAGCAACCAGATGAGCAAGGTGGGGCAAGATGGAGGGAGCCCTGGCTGAGGTAGAAGAGGCCTGAGGTCTGGATGCCTGCTAAGGAAAACAAGCAGGCTCATCTTCAAGATTTAAGGCCCTGTTTACAGTATTCTGCAGCATGTGTTACTGCCAAGAACAATATGAATAAGATGTAAAGACTTGGCACACGGAATGAAACAGAGTGAGGTACTTTCATACACACTAAATAACACACTTTCAATGCACTTTGTAATTGGATTTTAATGTGTGAAATGGCAAAATCCACTTGCAAACCATCACTGAAGTGGACTGAAACTGCATTATTTAGCACGCATTATTTGCCTCAGTGCAAAGTGAGGAGGAAACAGGATTTAGTTCTCTTCACCTGCATACTCCATTTTTGTTTAGAAATGGCTTGAGTGTCCGAGGAAAGTAGGAAAAATTCATGAACTGTGCCTGTTGGGTGTTATTTGCTATAAAACTAGGTCATCCCCAGGTCTGAATTCTGACAGGGATAGTCTTTTTAGTGAAGGGCACAACTCCATTTTAGTCCCGATTGGGTGGAAAACAAAGAACTGACTGTTGGGAATGTGCTTCCCATTGAAACCAATGGATAACGATAAACACTATGAGAGGTTACTGGTATGAGGGACAGGATTGTCAGAAACACATCCTTGACACTGGATTGTCAGAATACATCCTTGATGCAGAGGTACCCAAGCCTATGGTCTGCAGGGCACTAGGAGAACATTGGAGCTCAATCACAGGACTTCCATGTTGCTCATGTTTCTTCATGGAAAGTTAAAGTGGATAGCCCTGGTTTCATGGTTGGGTCTTCTTGTCATCCACTTCAAACTACCATTCTTTTCACTGCCCTCCAAGTCCATATTCAGGCCTCTCTTTGACCCCACTAAGCATCCAAGAAGCTACAGAGTTCTACCATTTTCATTGGCTGCTGGGTGCCAGTGTACCTCTGCCTGCTTCACTTCCCCTTTTTCTCTGAACTGTACCTTCTAAGACTTCTCAGATGGGTAGAAGCATGCTGTTCCCTTCTCTGGCCAATGCTTTAGCAGTTCCAGTTTTCATTTCCAGGCTTTTATCAGAGGCCCTGGGTGGCTTCCCAGAGCTCTGTCAGCTACAAGTAGAATGAAGAATGCAAAATGGTGTTATAGCTATTACAAAAAGAATAAAACAAACAAAAAATGACTTGAAATTTCTACACACATTTCTACTTGCAGGGGAGAATCAGCAGGTGAGCAGAGGTTGCTAAACCCTATCACTTGCCCACTGTGTTTCTCTTAGATACCCCGACAGCGGTTCCCTGCACCAAATGAGTCTACAAATAGAGAAATAAATTTGCTTGAGGAAAACTGACCTGGTAAACCATCCAGTTTTGTTCACTAATTTTCCCTTGCAAGAGCCACTTCCAATCCTTGCACTCCCTGTACACAGCATATTTGGGAACACACATTTACTGACACAGTACTTAGTAGCTAAATCAGATAGCCTAATAAGTTTCTGCAATTTATTCATCAGTATTTTCTGATCTACATTTCCAAATGCCATGGTTGGCAGTTCCACAGTGCTAATTGCCCACCAAGAATACTAAAATGATGTCTGCCCCATATCCTGGATGGAAGTCAAACTGATCTGGTCCATTAAGAAGTCATCAACAGCCATATGATGTTACTTTACCTGAAAACTGGAGATTACCTGTAGGCTAGGTAATAATAATCAGAGTCATGAAATCTTAAAAATCTGTTTCTTTAGGACGAATAAGACAAAAGTCCAGTAGAACCTTGAAAGACTAACAGCGTTTATTTCAATATGAGTGTTCATGAGTCATCACTTACTTTGTCAGATATCTGTGGAAATCAAACTGAGAATCCTTCGTACGGAGGAAGTTATGGGGGGGTGACTCAAAAAAAGCTTATCTTGAAATAATTGTTGTTAGTCTTTAAGATGTCACTGGACTTTTGCTTTATTTTGTACAATGGACTGACATAGTTGGTGGTGGAAAGTGCCGTCAAGTCATAGCCTACTTATGGCTACACCTGTAGGCAAGAGATGTTCAGAGGTAGTTTGTCATTGCCTGACTCTGCATAGCGACCCTGGACTTGCTTGGTGGGCTCCCATCCAAATGCTAACCAGGGCCAACCCTGCTTAACTTCCAGGATCTGATGAGATCAGGCTAGCATGGGCCATCCAGGTCAGGGCAATAATTGCCTTCAAGTAGCAACCAATATGGCCACCCCTCATGAAGCTTCAAGGCAACACGTGAGTAGAGGTGGTTTGCCATTGCCTTCCTCTGCATAGCAACCCTGAAATTCCTTGGGGGGCTCCCATCCAAGTACCAACCATGGCCAACCTTTCTTAGCTTCCAAGTTATGACAAACTCAGGCTAGTCTGAGCTATTCAGGCTGTTCCAACACAGTTACCCCTTTGCAGTCTCAAGGAAAGATCCAATTACTTTTTCCAAAGATCTTGGCATCTCTGCTGTGAGATGCGTAAACTTGAGAATGGGTAAATATCTTGATCAGAAGGCAGGCAGCTTGAAGGCTAGAAGACATAACAGGCTGATCTGGTAGTACAAAGGAAGGACTTAGTGTCGTTTATCAGTGACATGGGAAGCAAGCAGCTGATCTGGTACCTTTATGTCAGCCAGTGGGAGATATGGAATGGTATGGTATGGAATGGCCTGATCTCGTCAGATCTCAGAAACTAAGTAGGGTTGGTACTTGGATAGAGGGACACCAAGAAAGAGTCTGCAGAGGAAAGCGATGGCAGACCACACCTCTACATCTCACCTGCTTTGCAAGTCCCTTGCTGGGGTTGCCATAAGCCAGTTGTGACTTGGTGGCACATACATATAAATATCAGCCAGTAACATAAAACTGGTATCAACTGACTTCCCAATCCAGGAGAAATTTAGGCTTTTGTGTGAATGCTTGCCTAGATGGACATGTCTGTAAATATTTTTCTCCCAGTTAGCCCAAGAACTAGGGCACCAGTCACCCAATTTTTCTTCTTTGCTCGTTCATGTACTCATTACTTTTTCCTTTCACCAGCTTTCCCCTTCCTCTTTCCTATATGAGCAGGAGTCCACTCACCTACTTAACCTGATGCTCAATGCTACATTTTCATGTGGCATCTTGCTAGGCAACCCAGAATTGCTCAGATGTTTTTCTCTGATGGCAGTACATGCATAGACATCACCATTAACTCTTTTTAAACTCTTTTTTTGGGGGGTGTTAATCCACGCCTTTAACTTTTCATATTTTTCTCAAAGCCTGGGGGATTTGGTCTATGTGAGGGGGTATGCTATTGTGATTTATGAAATCTGAAGAGAAACCAGATCAAATACTATAATTATGAATCATTCTCTGCTTTAGTAGACATCCAAAACCCTTTTAACTTTAGACTGGCATTTGGCCTGTGAATTGATATTTTTAGTTTAGTTTAGTTTTTTATTGTTTTCCCAAAAATGCACCTTTATTGCATATGGTTGTATGTTTTTAGTATACTTTGCAATTTATACTTTATCTGCAACCAAAAGACCTAGAAACTGAGAGCTGGGGTTTCAATGGAATGAGTAGATTGTGGCAACAGATAATTGTAACATTATTGTGCTACAGCAGTCTAGTAATTCTTGGTTTTAACAAACATAGGTAGGAAGTGGATGACTGAAGGTGGATAATTAGAGGACAAAGTTGTGTGGATGCTCCAAAACAAGCTTCCATGTAGAAATAGCCATGATTATTTGTGGTTTATAAGGATGATGGTTTTATGTGTTCTGTTATTTGTGCAAAGTTTTACAGAGTGTATACTGCTGACTCTTATTTTGAGAAAGGCAGTGTAATGATTTCAAGTTATATGTGTGTGTTTCTTTAAATGGTTGGTAAGTGTCAATAGAACAAGGGGGGTGAAAGAGGGAGATGAATGAGTGAGGTGATTGGTTGGTGACTGAGAGTGTGTGGGCAAAGCTAGGAAGTGTGTGTGTGTGTGTGTGTGTGGAGAGAGACATGGCAGAGAGTTCAGTTTGAAATTGAAGTCAGAAATCTGAAACTGAAGTCAGAAATCAGCAGCTGTCAGTTGTGGTCACTCTACCCATAGTGTGAGAAGTAGTCTTCTAAGTAGAGTCATATAGAAGCGCTGTGAAAGGCATTAAGATTCTAAAGGAGAAAGAAAAGGCATTAAGGGGGCATATTAGGCAAAATCTAATACAGGCCCTGGCCACACGGGCCGGATAACGCGGGGGGAGGCATGGCTTTTTGTGACGGTGCAATTAAATGTGCAAGAATGTGAGCAGACCCCACTGTGGCAACATCAGGGTTTCTTTGTCCCGGAGCACCTTTGATGTGCGGCAAGGAGTACACTTGTGCAATCACACGTAAGTATCCCGTCAACGGCCTGTAGCAAACTGTTTGCTAGTAGGCCGTCCCCGGGTTTTTTTACTCTGGATTTTCAGGCGGCTGCTATGGGTCGTCGACGGTTGTGCTACAGTTCCCAGATGTGGTCCTGTGATCGCGCCCCGAAACTCCGCATCACTTTCGTATCTCTTCCGCCGCAAATTCTCCATGTGACCAGGGCTATAGTCAAGTATTATAAGAGTGTGAGTGGAAAAGCTGACAGAGACCTGAGTAAAAGGGAAAGATTCTACTAGGCAATTTAACAAAACATCTTGTAACCAACACACTTCTTTTACCAATAAAGTTTTATCTTATTTATTGTTAACCCAGAGTCTTATCCTCAGAACCACATAGTCCAATGAAGGAGCCTTAGAGCTTGGGCACAATACTGTGGGAAAGGTTAATTAAAGATTGGAATTAAATTCCTGGTGGTAGAGATCGTTACTTTGAGTGAGAGAAAGAAACAACAAGAAATTTAAAACTACATCACACCTAACCAAACAAAGTAAGAGAGAGGTACCATCACAGACAGTTTACACATATTTTCAAATAAAGACCCATGACGTCCTCCTCTAGTTGCCAGAGGCACCTAGTCCAGCTTTGGCCCTAATACTGAAAGCCACATCATATCTTCTAAGGATTCATAGGAAGATGAAGCATGGAAATGCTCCTAGGTCTCTTCCAAAGAGAGTAGATTCTCCCACCCTCCCCTGATCCAGTGACAAAACAAGCATCTCTTCCCTTTTGATGAAACTGAGGAGGAAGAGAGAAGCACAAATCACTCATGCTGCCTTTTTTGCTGCTTCTTTGGAACATTCAAGGTATTTGACAGACTCAAAAATGATAAAGATAAGAGGTAAGTTGCAAGAAAGAAAACATAACCTCTCCTTTTTGGCAAAAGGAAGAAAAGTCAACACCTACTGCTCTGACTTTCACTTTCTTATACACACACACACAGACAGAGAGAGAGAGAGAGAGAGAGAGAGAGAGAGAGAGATTAGCCCATAAAGCTTAAAATATAGACAGGACGGAAAACTCCTTTCTATGCTGTAATTAGAGGGAATTTTCAAACTTACAGGGAATGGATGGCTCATCAACCTCATTGTATCCACTGCTTAGGGCAAAAGTGCAGATTTTGATACGAGGTGTGCTCCTTCACATAAGCACTGTGTATTCACAACTGTGAACATTGCTTTCCTTGTTGTCATTGTCACATTTCCCCCCATCAATTTAATCTGATGCAATTTGTCTCCACTTTTCTATGCAGCATTTGTTTACCTACTCATCAAGACCGACACAGGCCAATTAGTGTAGTATAATTGTTTAACCTAGTCAGTATGAGCCTGTACTGAATAGCGTGAGCTGCTTCGGGGGGGGGGGCGGCGAGAGAAAGAAATGAATGAACACTAATAGGCCTTTCAGTGGTGCGAGATTCTTGAAGAGCCATTGACATAATACACTGAACTCACAAGTCCCGCTGATATGCCATCAGCCTTTTATTCCTTGTTCACTGTCACCACAATCACGATATGATCAATTTCCTAAAGCAGATTCTTAAGCTCCAAAGCACTTGGCAGCATTATCTCCCCTTGGGGATGTCCCTTGAGAGAAAATGTCGACTGCAACCATGGAAATAAGAGACCCGAGAAGATGCTATGCAGGTGCCTTTTGGCCAGCTACACAACATAAGTTGTGTTAGATAGTTCCATTTCATTTCAAGGAGGTCCACCTTCTGTCCCCACACAAAGTAATACTGCACACCAGTTGTGCACGGTAAGAAGGATGAGGTAATCCTATATATTTTAAACACATTATACAGCTGTAACAAGAGTATCAGACCAATTAAACTTCAATTATACAATCTGCCAAAGGGATGTGTATAGAATGCACCAAAGACCCACCTACTCAATGTTACTTTGTGTTGGGACTCATTTCCTAATTCTCTAGAATCCTTCGTGCCTTTCTCACCTTTTAAAAACCCTATTCATTCCCCTTTCCTTGCAGCTCTTTTTGAACCCAGCTGTTCATCACTCACCATTCTATGATTCTTTCCATTCTTTCTCTTCATCCCTGATGTTTCCCCACCTGCCTTCATTGATGGTCCCCTAATCTGACAAAAACAGCTTGCCAAGCCACCTGTGAAAACAGGAACCAGGGGAGACGCCTCACAATTTAATGCCTAACGACTCCTCAGAAGCAGCCTCCTGATTAATGCTCTGCCTTTCCAGAGACCTGCAATCCTCCAATTTAGTTCTGTGTGACTACTTTCACATGGAGGTATGGAAGAGGGATCCCACTGTATTTAGTTTTCCTCACTAAATGCTCTCTCAGAATGTTCCTAGTAACTAATCCACCTCTGTTCACTTTCTGATCTCCTCCTGCTGCTAGGTATATTCCATCAGGTATGTCTAGGCCTTTCCTTCTGAACTCTCTTTTAAAACTTAATCAAAGCAGACAAAAATAATATCAAATGACAATGGAACTCTAGGAAGGGGGGAAAGCAAAACAGGTTGAACACACTTGGTAGAGAGGAAGTCCCATTGACCTCAGTGGAATTTATTTCTGCATATACATGCTTAGTATTGCGCTGATAATGTACCTCTTACAGTTAAATTTGACATCCCCAGCAGAGAATACACTAGTAGCCACCAAATTACTTGACATAACCTCTGTTTACAGCAGGTTTTTGCTACAGGTGAAAGAGCTTATGTAAAAGACAACAGCCATTGGATGATCTTCAAAAATGGACTGGCTAACCCAGACACTGACCTGGAAAGTGTATGGAGCACTCAGCTTTTGAGCACTACCCAGGAGCTGGCTTCTTAGTGTCACCCTCAGGTAGTCTCATTTGCCACCATCAATACACAGGGACTCAGATGTAAATTTGTCTTAAGGACAAAGTGGGTATCCTTTTATAATACTCTGTAGCAACTCAGATTGGCATGTGTAGATGGATGGGTGAGTGCCTGAGAAAAGTAGAAAGCTTGTTTATTACCAAATTAAACACCAAGCAAACATATGGCTGTGAACTACTGCAAAACATCTTTGCATGAGCCAAGAAAAGCTAGTGATTTTTCTTGCTAGAATAAAAGCCAGTTTCAGGTCCCTTGAGCTTTCCTGGGCCCAAGAGGGAAAATGTGGTCTTCCATGGTTTGCCATAGTACCCCCCTGACCATGTATGGCAGAAGCAGGAAGTACTTTAAAATGAAAGGAAAATCAGACAAGAGGAAGAAAATACCTTTTCTGTCTTCCTTTCCCCTCTTTTTCTTTCTTCTTTAAAAATCATGGCGATGTTGTGATTAACTTGCATTCTACAGCATAGTTGATGTGACAGTCAACCAAATTAATCCCATTATGCAAAATCCAGTTCACTAGTGGTTTTGCTTCTCTCTCCCCCTTTTCTTTTTGCAAAATTATGTCAATTTCCCCATAAATTGGAAAGACCATGTCAGCTTTCTGTATTGCAAGCAGACACTACACAGTGCTGTATGTCTATATCCCTTTAATGCAGAAAGATACAAATTTTAGCTCAGTGGCACAAATTAAGATTCATAACTTTTATGCTGATTCTTCTGTTTACATGCAGCTCATATGAGAATTACCATTAGGTTTTGCATTCATTTTAATTCTCATTTCTTCCATTGTTCCAGCTACATGGAGAAAAAGGGATTTAAAGCATTGTGCACAGACACCTTAAATAATTATCATTTAATTATTTTAGTAATGAAACACATTTGTACACACAAAAACCATAAAGGAGAAATTCACGGTATAGCTTTTTGTGCTGTGTATAGTGTCAAGAAAGTGAACAGTTATAGACATTCTCCCCACCCCCTGTATCCTTCTCCCTACATTGTTATTTTTGTTGTTTGATTTGGTTCTCCTGTAGGTGACCAAAACTGCATTCCTTGCATCCAGCCAACATGTCAAATTATTATTTTTTTTTGCAGGGTACTGGTCAAATGTGATGTGGAGAGTTAAAGAACTTTAGGGGCATTATGTGTCAACAGGCAAGACAGAAGTATTTTTTTATAAAGAGAATATTAAATGTTATGTTGGAGAATACGAACACTCTTAATGGGGTGATTAGATGAATTTGTTGAGTACTGTACACTGAAATCCCCCCTCCAAAATTATACAGTTTGGAAAATATACAGTTTGGAAAATATACAGTTTGGAATACATATTTTGACAAAGTTAAGATATTCTTAAATTGGGGTGGAATATTTGATGAACAACTGTAATCACTGCAGATGATTATCCTACTTTGTTTCTCTTTTTTTTCCCTCCAGTCAACCTCCAGAGAACTCTGTATACTGGACAACAATACTCCTTGCAGGAATTGTGTGTACTTTCTGAAAGTGCACCAAAAATAAACACAATTTCATACTGGTAATTTTTGCCTTAAAAATCCTGTGGAACTGCTGATCGTGCACTTGCTCAGATAATAAATGGTTCATCTACAAAGGCTGGAGGCATCATCAGTATAGATGCAAACAAAGGCAGAAGATGTTCTCTAGTGGCAGCTGATGTGTCACATGAAATGTATTATGTCCCTTGTATAATAGAACAGTTTTGTGATGTTACCAGCAATGCACCAGTAGATTTATCTATCAGGCACAAGTGGCCTCATAGTAAAAAGGATAAGGATGAATGGGATGTCCAACAGATCACAGAATTCACTGAGTGCCATCAAAATGAATTTGATAAAGGCAGGGACGAAAGAAGACTTCAAAACGTTGTTGCATCCATTGTAGCATCCCGCAGTTAGGTCAGATTTGTTGCATAACCAGCAAATTGGTGAGGATAAGTGCAACTCATTTTGGAGTGGGGAAGGAATGCTATAAACCTACCTCTAAACAATCTAATGGATAAGGAGAAGGGAACACTAACATGGTGACACGATCTGGTTTACATATATATATATCTATGTCACCTAGTAATACAAAGTTGTTATTGCTTGTAAAAATTATACAAGAAAGAAAAAAGGGTTTGCTTTAGTTAACTAGTCAACAAAAACTGCATTATCAACAGTTGTCTTGTTTTTAGGGTCCTTTCTTCTTATGTTTATTTATTCTGGGAGCGGCTGCTCCTTTCTCTGATTCCGACATTTCTGAAGAATGAAATAGTTTGGGGCTGTAGCTTGATGAATCCTGTGAGTGGGATTCTTCTTCTTCCTCTTTAGTTTTTGAGTTCTTTTCTTTGTTGTTTTGAGTTGAATTTAAGTATTGGTCCATAAACTTTTTTGCCTTAGGAACAGTATCAATCATATATTTTTTTTCTCCTCATATTTAAAACTCAGTCCTTCAGGAAATGTCCATCTGTAAGGTATTCCTTTTTTTTTGTAGAGAGAGAGTAATTTCCCTATAAAGTCTCCTCCACTTCCTGACTTCATAGGGAATATCCTTCAGGATTTTTATCTCTTCGTTCTTAATTTTTAGGGGTTTTCCCTGTGTAGATTTCAGCACCAGATCCCTGGTAGACCGTCTCATAAATTTCAAACATATTTCTCCCGGAAGTTTATTTTTCTTTATAAAGTCAGGATAAATCCTGTAGGCCCAGTCTATTTCCTTCAGTAATTCTTCTTGTTTGTAATCCATTAATGGGGCAAGAGCCTCTGCTAAAAGTTCTTTTAAATCCTTATTCTTTTCTTCAGGTATCCCTTGGAAATGTAGAACATACATAGATCTTTCCAGCTGGAGCTGTATTAGCTGTGTTTTGTTGGAGGATCTTTCTTTCTCTGCTTCATCCACTGTTTTGTTGATACTCTCAGTCTGTTTTTCCATCTTTTTAATGTCTTTTCAGTTGCCAAAGTTCTTTTATCCATTTGAGTCAATTGTTTTTATAAATTGTCCATTTTAACATTGAGGTTAGTCATCTGTTCCATTAGAGGGCACAATGCATTTGCTAACAGTGTGGACATATCTACATTTACTTCCTGGTTCTGGGAGGGAGTTGATGGTTGGTTATTTCCAGTCAATGTTTTTTTCCCCAGTGGCGCCTTCTGTCCTCTCTCAGCCATAATATCAATAAGAAGTAAATTTCCAAAAACAAGATAAAAGTTAGCTGATTTTAATCTGCTTTATGTTCTCATGCAGCTTTTGACTTCACTTAA
Organism: Gekko gecko; assembly: GCA_029375565.1. Taxonomy (NCBI): domain Eukaryota; kingdom Metazoa; phylum Chordata; class Lepidosauria; order Squamata; family Gekkonidae; genus Gekko; species Gekko gecko. Next base: position 43,126,053 of record JAPDNY010000009.1, read on the forward strand.
ATTCTCATGCGCTTACTTTTACTCAAAGTCCTTTATTTCCGCCTTAAAACCACCTTGCTTTTAATGTGGGGGGGGATAGCTTGAGTTTCCCCTCCACCCCCGCTTTGCACTTAGGCACTTCTAATTACTACCAAGGTTCTTATAGACGCTTTAAATCACCTGATCATTGCTTAATTTATGCTTTGAAGACTTGGAGGTCTTTTAGAAGCATTCCAAAACTTTTGACTGCTTGTCCGGCAGTCATCTCTAAGTGCCATGTTGGCTCTGTGGTGACGGGACCTTTTGGGGAAGCCTCAATTCCATGGCCGCTTCCCAGGCTAAGGGTCTCCTACAAAGACCATGGGAAGATCCGGGATGAACTCAGACCCTTCCCATCAGCCGAGTCTCCTCACAACCCCATCAGAGTGAGACGGGGTGGAGCCGAGCAGCGAAATGCTTACACTGCGGCCAGACTTCTGATGGGTCTCCCTAGATGTGATCACATCCAGCCTGTGCTGAAAGCACTGCACTGGCTGCCAATAGCGTTCCAAATCTGCTTCAAGGTGCTGGTATTTACCTTTAAAGCCCTATATGGGCAGGGTCCAATGTACCTGAGGGACCGCCTTTCCCCATATATACCCCAGACAGCACTACAGTTGGGGACCCAATATCATCTCGTGATCCCAGGCCCTAGAGAGGCCAGGCTTCTGGAAATCAGGGCCAGGGCCTTTTCAGTGGTGGCTCCTACCTGGTGGAATGAGCTCCCAGAGGAGATCAGGGCCCTGTGGGACCTTTCACAGTTCCGCAGGGCCTGCAAGATGGAGCTCTTCTGCCAGGCTTTTAATTAGGAGCCACCACTACCACTACCACCACCAACAACTATCCTGTGGTAACATTGGGGGTGACGGGACGACCCAATATAAGACCACTACAGTATTGTGATGGATTGGTGCCACCGAAACGGGCTCGGGGTTAATATCTACAAGCCTCCATCTTGACTTTTCTACAGTAATAATATCATGGAGCACTTTATTAACTTTAATTTGGTTGTTTTACCCTGATTTTAATGTTTTATATTTGGCACTTGATGCCCTTGTTGTGAGCCACCCTGAGCCTGCTTGCAGGGATGGCGGGATAAAAATGTGATAAAAGAATAAATAAATCTTTGAAAACACATTTGCTGTCTGAAACTTGGATTGTAATGGGTAATGTTTCCTCTCTGAACACATTTATCACTTGTGCTAAGTGGTGGATTTATTGACAGGATATGATATGTTTCTATTTTGACAGAGACCATTGCAGAACTTACCAACATTTATTGTTGTGATAGGATGCTGATACATGGATGCTGGCCCACACTCAGCATGTTATGCAGGTTCACTATACATAAAAAACAACCGTTCAGTCTCCCGACACTGATTTACTAATACCCAGGTTGATTTTCTCCCTGACATTATGGTAAATGGATCTATGTTGCTTTCGGTTTTCAGCTGGATCAAGAAAATGCCAACAGTATTGATACAATGGGAAGCTGAGATCCAAAGTAGACATGGTGGAGAGCAAGGATCCATGCTGTCTTCTAGCTGAATTGTGTGCATACAGAACTCCCTTTGGATCAGGGCCATGTGGGGGGATATTTAACTTGTTCCTTTTTAGTTTCACTTATTCAAGATTGGGCGTCACATGCCATTATTGGCATTTTAGAGCGGGGGAAACAGGTTTTAAAATGACATTCCCCCTTTAAAACCACTAGCAATACAGGGATCCCCTGTCTCAATTATCAAAGGTAAGCAGGGGTTGAAAGGATAAATCTCATTTTTCTTCCTGTGTGGCTCATTTACAAGAGTGTATATGCAGATAATATACCTCTAGCCGACTATGATCTCTGTCATGTCTCTTTTGTCCCTGAGTGTGACACATCGTATTGTACCAGCTTTATACATTCTTAAAAAGTGCAACACAAGCCAGAAAGAAAACTGATTGAGCTGGCCATTCTGCAACATGGTGAACCACGGTTCTTCAAAACTCTGAGTGATGTCAATGTTTCAGTACAAATGAAGCAACAGACAGAAACATTTGCAGCCAACATTCCGAATCCCTTCAACAACTGCTCAGTTTTGCATGAGCATCAGTCCAAGAAATGCCAACAAAGTGCACAACTCAATCCAAGCTGTCTCCAATCAACAGCCAATAGATTCCAGCACCATATAGTCAGAACAAACCTGGATGACCAGCTGTTGAAAGATGCTGCCTCACTCTCCAGACCATTTGATTTGCTGTTTAACCACAGTTACCATCTGAATGGGGTGCAGCAATGAAAGTCACATTGATGGCTCCCAGTTCATGACCACTTGACCTCCATGATGGATGTGTATACAAAAAATCTAAACTGATTAAATATCTTTGTTTCAGAAATAATGTCCAATGCTGCTTAGTCTGTGCCTACTTAACTGAAGGTTGTCATAATCTGATGCAATTTACATATGTCAACTAAATGGTTCAGTTCCAAAATTCTGGTGGTAATTGTTTTACCATTACTTTAATGATTGCTCTTTCTTATAAGGAAGCTAGATAATCTACAGCTGTTAAAATACTGGTGAAGACCTCAGCTTTCACTCAGTTGTTGCTTCTGGGCTCTGCCATCATTATTTCCAGAGATTTTGACGTCAGAAGGGGCAAGAGGAACCTTTTAGCCACCATTTTGAATTAGTGCACCCAACTTGAAATCTGACCATAATGTAAAAAATGAAACCCATAAAACAAGAATCAGAGACAATTTGTTTTGGTATAATTTTGGCACATCCTATGCTAGCTCCTGGGCTAATAAGAAGTAAGGATAAAAAATGCTGTTTATGTTATTTGAACAATAATGGAAATTTACCTGTATTTACATCCCTCTTGAAATTAATATGAATGAATGAATCAATCAATCAATCAATCATTTTCTCTGACATGAGGTTTCCCGGTTATTCTTTTGTACAAGCATGAGAGAGACAAAAAACAGTCTCAGAAAACATATATAGTTCAATTTCCATTTTCCATTCAAACAGAAGCTACATATCACAATTCACCACATAGGGCACTTCAGAAGGGGAAAGGGAAATCTATGACAACATACACGCCACTGTTGGGTCTCCAGTTTTCTCCATTAATGTCCAAAACAACAGACATTTCTATCAGAGAAGGATTCAGGCAGCAATTTACTACAGCTGAACAATCAGCCAGTTTGGAACACTGTGAATATTTCCACGTGCACATTAAACCCACAACGTATTGGCTGCTATTTGCTTGAGACTCTAAACATGAATTCTGCCAGCAATCACATTATCATGCCAGACAAGATGCAAACCTGAACCATATGGATGGGGAAGGAGATCCTTTTTCTTCCATCCTGCTGCTTCCATTCCCTTTTGCTCACTGTATCCTTTTAAACGGACTGACTATTTCCACATGGCATCAGGAGGTGGGGGCACGCGAGAGCTGTTTGGGAAAGAAAGTGTTTCCTTTTTAGATAAGAAAAACTGTGAACAATAACATACCCACAGTTTCCTCATCAAACATAAGGCTTTGCAAAAAGTTGTAATAAAATAAATGGAAAACATTTCAAAATCTGTGCTGCAGATTTCGCCAAAATTACACAGAGCTGCAGATGCCCTCTGCCTCAGGGAATGACTAGTGTATATGCTTTTCAAGGCCTTGATAATAGGGGTGCTTCCAATCAGCAAGAGGAAAAAATATTTTTTTCCATGTTAATGCTATGCCAGGGTAACCCTGTTTTCTGCTAACTGTATATTTATAGTTCTCTTGCAAAGGACACTGTTTAACCTCGCAGTTCCTGCCTCTTACCATTGTTGATGCTTCTGTAAAGAAGGAGATTTTCCTTTCTTTTCAAAATGACATGTTTATGCGCCAGTGTTGGAATAAGAGAGTGCATGCATGGCCCTCTGGAAAAACAAATCCATCCGTGAGTCTTCCAATGCCAATCTAAGAGGCATTTGGGAGACCTGAGGAGGTCATGAACACACATGAACACATGAAGCTGCCTTATACTGAATCAAACCTATGGTCCTTCAAGGCCAGTACTGTCTACTTAGACTCTCAGCAGCTCTCCAGTGTCTCAGGCAGAGGCCTTTCACATCATCTATTGCCTATTGCTTTCAACTGGAGGTGCCAAGGATTAAAAATCCTTCTGTACACATTGCCTGTGCTATTGGCAGAAGTAGTATGGCTTCATTCACTGCATCATAAGAAAGAGTTAGGAGGCCCAGAAACAGACAAACCAAGCCCTTTGGCCATAGGGTTGCCAACTTCCAAGTGGGGCCTAGAGATCTCCCATAACTACAGCTGATATCCAAACAACAGAGATCAGATCCCCTGGGGAAAATGACTGCTTTGAAGGCTATACTCTATGGTACTATACCTTGTTCAGCTGCCTCCTCAAACCCATCCTCCTAGGGTTCCCAGACTCCCAGTTTGGGTGGGAAATCCCCCAATTTTCAGGGCTTCTGCTGGCTGGCAGCCAGCTGGTCAGCAAGGGAAGCCCCAGCCCTGAACAGCATCATTGTGCAGTGTTGTCCCCGATGCAACAATGTCATGCAGAAGTGACATCATCATGTTGGTGATGTGGCACAGCGATGCTCTGCGTGTTGGGCAAAACTCTATGGTTTGAGCCCAATTTTAACCATAGAGTTTGCCCAAAAAGCAGAGTGTTGTCACACAACGTCACTAATGCAATGGTGTCACTTCTGCATGATGTCATTACATTGGGGACAATGCCACCCATTCCCAGACTGCCCCTCCAAATACCCCCTCTAGCATGACAATAGCACCTGGCAGCCTTACATCCTCCCCAAGGTCCACTTCCAAAATCTCCAAGAATTTCCGTATTTTATTTGGTCGTCATATCAACACAAGCATTTTGACAGCATGCAGAAGCCATTCCTCAGCCTCAGTCTGGCCTGACTTGCTGAGAAACAGAGAACTCTGGTGCTAAAAGACTGTGGTGTATTAACAGCCACAACAGGACTGAGAATAAATTAACAGGCATCAGTACCTTCAAGCAGAGTGGATTACCAGGATGAAGCAAAACACTCAAATCCTTCCTTTCTAGCAGAGGAGGACGCCTGCTCCTAGGATCAATAGGGGATCTAAAGATCTGTGTTCACTTACACAAATAGAAATTTCCCAGGTAGAGGAAGATGAAGTTTCTGTGTGCACTGAAGCCACCACAGAGCTATGAACAACAACAACAAAACCTCCACTGTTTTTCTTTTTCAGCTAAATTCATTTTTCTTTATAAAAAGAACTTGATTCCGCTTCAATATTTAAACAAGTTATTAAAACTACACATCCTACTTTTTCAACTGGCTTTCATGTATATTGGTTTCAATTAGACACATTTTTGCTTGTAATTTTGTATCCCTTCACTCAAGGGATCCCCCTTGCCAAATACAAGAAAATACCTCAATTTTATAACCAACTCAAATCAAATCGAGCACTGGGAGGGCTTTGATCATCCAAGAGAGCCAAAGATGGGCACAAATAACAACCACACAGGGATTTTTGTCTGTTCATGAGTATACTGATTCCCATGCTTACAAAAAGCATGGGTCCATCTATTTTTTAAAAAAATAAAAATAGAAGAGTTTAACTTGACCCATAAAAACCAAAAACCAGGACTCAAGGATGGTAGCCACCCCCCAAACTGGAGTTCTTAATTCAAAAAAAGAGTTTTTTAAAAGACAAAATGGATTAATTAGGGATGAAACTGGCATATTTTTACCAAGTGATGCCAAGTGATAAAAAAGCCAGAGTAGTGTAGTGGTTAAGAGTGATGGAATCTAATCTGAAGAACTGGGTTTGATTCCCCACTCCACCACATGAAGTCTGCTGGATGACTTTGGGCTGGTCACAGTTCTCTCAGATGTCTGTTGTGGTGAGAGGAAGGGAAAGGCAATTGTAAGCCGCTTTGAGACTCCTTAAGCTAGAGTAATGTGGAGTATAAAAACTTATTATTATTATTATTATTATTATTATTATTATTATTATTATTATTATTATTATTATTATTATTATTATTATTATTATTATTATTATAATAGTTGGGGGTGGTGGAGCAAGGCAGGAAACTAAGGGCCAAACTAGACATTGTGGTCTGATCAGTGGATTTTTAGAAAATCCATTTTAGAAAAGAGTTTAACCTTTTAAAAATGCCATGGAGCTCCAGTGCAACAGGAGCAGGCCATCTTGTTTTACCCTGTGATGGAAAACAGCCCAGAGAGCTGTTTCAGCATTTTAAAAGGCACATGGTGGAGGGACAAGATTGCTTGGTCCTACTGTCTCATAGGCCCTATCAGGATTGAGCCCTCACAACATTTTTAAATGATCTACTTTGGTCTTTTAAATGTCTACTTTGGTTTTAAAAGGCTTGGAGTTTGGGCTAGCTGGGTCAATCCCTCATGGTAGAACAGAGGCATCTAAAGGGATCCTTCTGCCAGACATGCTATTTTCTTTACAGTATATGTGAAAAGAAGGAAGTATGCAAATACCCTAAGATTCCACCATCTCATCTAGTTTGATCCTTAGTTCAAGTAAAAGGAAGGTGCCTATTCTTTTCTCTGCCAGAGCTAATAGCAGCAGGGGCTGGTGACACAGAATGCATACAATTGCAGTGGAAGCTTTAAATAAGCATAATAAACCAGGCTTGAAAAGAAATGAGAGGGTAACAGAGCAAGCATTTGTATTTCGTGGTTTGGAATGAACATCCACTATATTTTCAGGACTACCTGTCCAGTCCAATTTCCAAGGCCACCCAACATCAATTTATCAGCCTGGTTAATATCTCATTTATAATTGGGGATCACTAGCTTGATGTGGGCCTAAAAGTGTTGGTTTTATGCATGTGAACCATATTCAAATGTATTTATTTATTTATCTATCTAATTTATACCCATCCCTCTCCACCAGAGCAGGCTCAGGGCAGCTTACATAAAGGATTAAAACACTTAACATTAGTTGCTGTAGATTTTCCGGGTTGTGTGGTCATGGTCTTGGCATTGTAGGACCTGACGTTTCGTCACACAATCCGGAAAATCTACAGCAACTAATGAACTCCAGCCATGAAAGCCTTTGACAGCATACTTAAATAACAATTATAAACAATGATAAAACCTTCTAAAAGAGTCCAGTATTGTAAAATGCTAGTGAACATTAAATCTAATAATAATGTTGCTTAGTGATGGTGGCAACAATCGTGTTGGTGTATACAATGGTGTATCCTAGTGATCAGCTCATTGATCTATTTTTTTTTTTAATATTTTTATTTATAAATTTTCCAGCATATATACACAAAATCCTGGTCTACAACCAGAATTGCGAGACATTGCATAATTTCTTAATATATTATCGCGCATATACCTTAATTAAGTCTGTTTCTGTTACACTGTCTAGATAAAATAGGAGTGGCATTGGGAGGATGTGTTTATTTGTTTATGTTTCATGTCTTTTTTTCTATCCAATGATAAATTTTTTTCCATCTATTTTCATAAACTAAATCCTCTTTTCCGGAAAGTATAAGATTTAGTCTATCTAATTCGGCTATTTCCAGTATAGAATCTATAATTTCTTCTGCGTTAGGGATATTCTCTTGTTTCCAAAATTTTGCTATTTTTATTCTCGCTGCTGTAATTATATATAAGATAATTCTTTGGTCTTCTTTATTGATTCTCACCGGTATCATATTTAGCAAAAAAACCTCTGGTTCCAATTCTAGCTTCACTTTGGTGGAATCTTCTATTATTTTTTTAATCATTTTCCAAAATTTTCTTATTTTTTCACATTTCCACCAGGTATGCAGATACGTTCCCACTTCTTTTTGCACCTCCAGCAGACATTCGATGCTTTTTTATAGCATTTTGATACTTTCTCCGGCGTCCAGTGCCATCTAAAAAACATCTTATAAATATTTTCTTTATAATTTGTAGCTCTGAGCAGCTTAAGAGAATTCCACATTCTGGACCATTGTTCTAGAGTAATGTTTTGCCCTATATCTTTCATCCACCAAATCTGGTATAACATGGATAAAAGCCAACAAATTTTTGTAAACCATGCAATAAGGGGCCCCCTAATGAAAATCTGGAAAGAAATTAAAATGAGATATTATTCCAAAATTCCGATTTGGGTATCACCTGTGGAGGCTTTTACGCTACCGTCGCTTTGGTCCAAGGAAAAAAAACTAATTTATGAAAACCTATTGACAGAAAATAGAGAATTAATACCATTAGACTCACAAGAGATCCAAAATGCAAATTTAACCCCCTGGGAAAAAATACAGCTAAAATCTAGATTTGCTAAAGATAAAAATATAAATTTCATGAATAAGTACTCCCAATTAGACAAAATCTGGCTTTCATCAGCGGATAAATTAATACAAAAACTGTATAATTTCCTTTTAACAGAGGACCTACTGGATGACATTGATCTATTTCTTTATGCGGCAGGCACAGACTGTTGATGGTAGCTCCAGAGGACAGGGCTCTATACCTTTCAGTTTTCAGGGGTGGCTTCTTGGTTGAAGACCTGGTGGAAGAGCTCCATCTTGCAGGCCCTGCAGAATGTCCCACAGTGTTGGAAGAGGGACAGGCCCCTTACCCCTCCATTCAAGGAACAAGATTGGGAAACTATAATTTGATCCAAATCTAAATGTCCATGGCCAAAACAGGATAGAATGTACCATTAATTGATTACCACAATATATTTAGAAGAACATTCAAGGGAACACTGTAGTGGATAATTATATAATAAGCACCTCTTATTACTATACAAAATAAAACTGGTAATGTTAAGATTGTATTCATACATAGGGTTGGATCCAGAGGTAATCTCCACTGATGGAAGGTGTTTCCTTCACAACTTCAGGATTTGCTCACCTCTTCTCTGCTACTGAAGGCCAAACCAATTCCCAAAATGCTGCTCTTGGGTGACAGGGACTGCGCACACACATGCGCACACAAACAGGAGCAGCATGATAGACATGCTGGAGATCTGCAATAAGGAGAAGGAATCAGTGGAAATCACCCAGTCCCTGTTAGTGGAAATTTACCACAGGATACAAGCCAGTTATTAGAACTGGTACAAGGAAAGCATGCCCCTATGAGGAAGAGAGGATTTGGAAATTAATGAAAAGAATTCTGTAGAACCAAGAGCCAAGAAATCATCAAAAGGAAGAACAACAATATATGTAGGGTACCAAGGCCTGACATGCATGACTACTGGAAGATCTTGCATAATCTCAGTTTTGTTCCTGGAATTTCAGTTGGGGCATCCATGCATTGTCAAGCTTTACCTTGCAGCCATATCTTTCTTTAAAAAAACCAACCATATTTACTATGTCATAGTTTCCTATGTAAATTAAAAGGTCTCTTTATATGCACTAGCAACCACGAAAATCTGTGCATGTCATTTTAAATCTGGCAGCAAATTGCCATGGTGACACACTAATCTGTGAATTTTTAATATTGTTTCAACTTATATATTATTAAAGTTTTGAAAATTCAGGTACTACTCTTTAATGTTGTTAATTTTTACCTCTTGGGGTCTGTACTTAAAAACTTTGGAATTTATTGTCTCATGTTTTCTCTGCTTGGTAACTTACCACGGTCTCTGGCTAAAAACATAAGACCTTCTGCTTCTGATAATACTAAAAAAGAGGAAAGTTGTTAGGTACACAAAATTATGCATAGACAACTCAGCCTTGGCCACCTGTATGACAAAATTCTGATGGCAAAGTACATGTATATCCAGGTAATACATCATTTAACCATATGCAAAGATAGATACATGCATATGAACACTCTCACGTATACACACACACACACACACACACTGTGCCTTCCTCAAATGACTAGCAGCTGAATTTGAAAAACAAGTGAAGCATGTCTCAGACTTGGGAGATATGCCTAAAAACCAAGAAAAAATTATTTTTACATTCCCTGCCAGATATTGCAGTGCTACAAGGCTATATGTAGATAGGGAATAATGCTCAGCTTATCATGTCAATGATAGATTCCTCCGTGCCACTTAAGATATAAATCATTAATTCAAATCATAAATTTTCTGTTTACACTACAAGAAAAAAAATCACTCCCAACTCAATGGAACATGAAAAGCTTTGGCACATAAAGCCCCAATTGCTAACAACTGTGTTCAGCACTGAGCTAGAGATTCCACTTTATACAGGGTAAGAGTATGTGTGTGTCAGAAGCACTTTTTATTCCAGTGGACCAGTCCAGAAAAAACAACGCTTTTAAAGACAAAATACACAAACAACCCACACAGTGATCAGAGGCAATTGAAGACATTTTGCTGCCTGCAACAGAAAGCCCAATGACAACCAGCATAAAAATGTAAACTGAGTATCTGGCAGTATGCTGTGCTTTAGTGGTATCCTGAAATCTGCCACCTTAGGCAAGCTACCTCTCCCAATCTGTTTGGGAGAGGTGCTTGAAGTGAACCAAATGGACATGATCAGTCCTAAGTGCCCTTTGAGATGGACGAGATATAATTCCCCTACTTAGAAGGTCTGAAAAGTCCAGCTGGTCATGACACAGCTGAATTTGCCTGCTGCAAGAGCAAACTGGGCCCACTGAGCCTGCCAACTGGCTCCCTATCTCTCTCGGGAGGTAATTCACTCAGCAGTCACCTTGAGACTGGACTACCGTAATGCACTCTAGACAGGGCTACCTTTGAAGACTCTTCAGAAGCTACAAGTGGTCCAGAACACAGCTGCCAGGTTGCTGACAGGAGTGTCCTGGTCAGTGCATATAACACCTATCCTATGGCAGCTGCACGGGCTCCCAATTAGTTTCTGGTGCTGATTCAAAGTATTGGTACTTACTTTTAAAGCCCTAAACAGCCTGGGACCCTCATATCTTCAGGACCACCTCGCCCGACATCATCCTCTCTATCTTCTTCAATCTTCATCTCGGAATTTATTGAGGATCGCTAGTCCACAGACTGCCCGCCTTGTGTCAACAAGGGTGAGGGCCTTCCAACAGTGGCTCCCACTGAAGAGGTGCGTGCCTCGTGGGACCTCCCTAGGTTCCTCAGGGCATGCAAGGGCTGCTGTTTTTTAGGTGGCCTTTGAGTGATTGTGATCCACCAGGCAGCTGGTATACTTCAGCTGTGTTTTCATCATCCACACGTTCTACCCTGTTTGATAGTGAATAGATTTTAATGGGTCTAAATTTTTAACTGCTTTATATTTTAAAGATTTATTGTCTCTTTGTATGGTTTTCATTGGTGTGTTTTAAATGCTGTTAGCATTTAAGTCCTGTTCTGGACAGAAGGAGTGGGATATAAAATGGATGGATTGATGATGATGATGATGATGATGATGATGATGATGGATAGATAGAATGAGCTGAGGACTAGGTTTGCCCTAACATCTGGGTCCACAGATTGGGGGTAAACAGAGAATAAGCATGAATCTCTGATGGTGGTAAGGGTTCTCCTGTGCATAACCAGCTAGAGATACTTAAGAAAGGATTGCTGCAGCAAGAGCCTTTTGAATTCTAGTAGATTGTCAGCACTCAGGACTATGCTAACAATGAGATTTGCACTAATATTGTCAATACTGAAAGACTGGTATTTTTAATGCACCTCTGGATTCCTCTTTGTATTGCATGAATATATTACACTATACCATGAATGATTAAATCTTTTTGCCTTGGCATGTTTACTTACCTAATTTCATCTCTTGTTCTTAGACCAAGGTCTTGAACAATAAAACTGGAAAACTTAAATGAAACCCATGTCTAAAAACACCTTCCTTTGACACTTCTCTGCAGCCTCTAGAAATTAAGCAACAAAGTAAGTACGGTTGGAATCAGATTCCTTTTGCTCTAATGTCGCTAGAGGAAGCATAGTCCATTTATCAAGGCATGGCATAATCCATTTTAGTCTAAACTGGAGCACATAAGGACATTGCAGGAGAATATGTAGAAGAGAGTGCACTGACTGGAGGGGGCAGGGACATAACTGATCTGAAAAAGGGATCCTTAGCGGACGACCCAGCAATACTATTGAAAAGGGGCAATTGAATCATGAATGCATAAAGGTCCTACATAACTTTGGGCTAACCAAGGAGTCTAAATAAGAAGGGAGTTTACCCTTAGACGGAAGGCCCAAGGCAAGTGGAGAACATGTCTTCCAAGCATCAAAATGGGTTTAGCTTTAACCTCTGGCATAAATCAGTTTGGCCATATGTTTTTTGCATCGATTTACAGAAGAAGAAAAAAGATCTTCCACTTTAAGATTTACAAGAGATAACTTCTGTTCAAAAAGCTCAACCAGGGACCTTATAAAAGAGTTAGGCTTACCAAGCTACCCTCAGGGGCCTCAAAAATAGATGAAAAGAAAAATTAAAGACACGTACCCAGGCACAGGCTTCCATAGAGGTAAGACCAAATTCATAATGAATAGCTGATGATTAAATGCACCTTGGGAGCCCTCCAGTAGCCAAAGGAACAAGATTCTACTCTGTTTATAGAATAATCTACAGCAGAAATCCATATAAGGACACCATATAAAAGTTGTGAAATCACCACTGAGTTAAAAATTTTTAACAGCAGCTGGGATATGTGCCCCATTACAAATAATTAAATGCAAAATTGCCATAATAATAGCCTTAAACTTCTGAGTGACCAATGGTTTATGACACCCAAATACCTGAAAAAAGGAAACCTGCAAGATCTTCTGCCCATTAACTATCCATGTCCCTCTTTTGGTCAAAGAGCAACGTGCAAACTTAATAGTTTTAGTTTTAGTAAGGTTCCTCATGCAGACAATAAGTATGGACCCTTTTCAAAGCCTGAAGAAGACTAATTTGGTTTTAGGAAAGTAAAACTGAATCATGTGCATAAAGAAAAAGAGGGACTGAAATGTCCAGTAGTGTAGGTGAGTGCACTAAAAGGTTCGGTAAAAAAAAAACACTGGCAAATAAGACAAATACAAACTAAATAAAGATGGTGCTAGAAAGCACCCCTGTTGAACATCCTGAAAGATGGGGAAGGGAGCAGTTAAGTGACCCTCACTATTATACTGCACTTGGGTAACAGAATCAGTATAGAGATTTTAAATCAACCACAACAATCTCTTGTCAATTTTGGTCTCCTTCAATTTAGCCCGTAGACAGCTTCTAGATATGGAATCAAATGCATAGGGAAGGTCCATGAAGGCTGTATATAAAAAGCTCTTCCTCAAAATGGCATCCTTACTAATCAAGTGGGATAACACCTGACAGTGACTGAGCATACTATGTCCCTTACAAAATCCCACCTGTTCTGGGCCAATGGTCTTAGAACTGGCCATACAAGACTGAAGTCCGCTCAACAGAAATGCAGCATAGATTTTACTTACAAATGACAACAAACAAATAGGTCAATAGTTCTTAGAATTATCCTTATCTCCAGCTTTATGGAGTGGGACAATTATACTAGAACACCATTGAGGGGAATCATAGCAATAGATTTCACCCTAGTAAAAAGATTAGTCAAAAGAGGTACCCACCAGTCCATGTTATTAATAATAAATTCTGCTTGAATACCATCAGGGCCTGCAGCCTTTCAAGTATGGAGGCCTTGAATAAGGTTTGCTGTGTCTGAACATTGCCATTCTGCCATTCTGGAAGAGCAAAGACATTGTGGCATCTAGATTGTTATCATTTTTCAACTTATAATACAATAATGAAAAATGTGACACCCAAGTCTGTGCAGTAATAACATGAGACTACCTCTAATTTTTCAAGAAGAGGAAGCAATTGACCAGAATCTAGAGGACTCATTATAACAAGCAATCTTGATTAGCTTCTGCCAGGATCTCATTCTGGCAGCAGATTTCTTTTCCTTCACACCTCGGTTATAAGCACCCTTAGCAAACAGGAGATATTTCACTGAACTATTGGTCTGAAGTTGTCTCATAAGTTGCAGTTTATGGGATACCAGACATTTAGCAGCCCTACAAGCTCTGTCAAACCAATTATTTCTTGGAAGTGCTTTACAAACATATGGCTTAAGTAAACATGAATAGAAAATTTCCATTCATCTAGAAAAGAGACCAATCCCCTTCCTATGGTCAGTGCTACTCATTATCAATGTAGAAAAAGTCCAAGACTACTTTCAAAAGTTAACCTAGGGTTGGGAACCAGAGAACAGCTCTCAAACCCTTCCCTTGTGTTTCCAAATGGCCCATTGGACCTTTTGCTAGATAAAAACGACTGGATAGGTAGAAAGTAGCTATTATGGACAAATGGTCACCTCCCAAGAACTCACAAATTCCAAAGTCAGTGAGTAACGGAAAAGTAGCAAAATTGACTAAACAATAATCTACGCTACTATAGAAATAAAAGTAAACTCTCCAAAGGGATCAAGACCCATCCATCCATTTAACATTACTAAATGAGTTTGAATAACAGTGTCCCTTCTTGGTTGATCTTTTGATCTCTAGTTCTTCTTTCGAAACACCCCAGTAAGTTAAGGTCAGTAGATAACTCTGGGATTTTACCAAGGAGAGTCTCATCCAAGGGTTAAAACCCCCTCCTTAAAAAACAACAACAACTTAGCTCTAGAGAATTCCATGAAGAGCCATCAAGTAGGCAGTGTAATTCTGCCCAGTTCGAATAGAGAGTTTGTACTGAGCTATCTGGAGGAATAGATAGAGACAAAGATGACTGACAGTCAATTTCTAAAACCTTGGTGTCAAGGGAGGTAACTACAAAGCATGCTAGCCCAGCCTGGGGCACCCCCCCCATCCCTACAGTAGCTAGATGTGTAATCATTTTATAGCCAGGAAAATAAAACGGATGCTGCTCCTGAGTTTCCTACAGCAAGATCACCTGGAATTCCTTTAGTCTATCTATAACCTCTACATCCAATGGGCAATCCTTCCAGCCCAATAGGTTCCAAGAGAGCCCATTCTCATTTTTTGGTAGTCAGATGTCTGGGCAGGGGGTCAACTAAGTTAGAAAGACCCTTAAGAGAAGGCACTTGTGAAGCAGATCAGCTGCTGGGGAGCAGGGGGTAAAGTAGATTAAATGAGCATTTAGGTGGGGACACTTGCAGGCATATAACCAAATCAACTACTAATTTAAAGACACGGATCAGGTGAGAAGGGATCTTATCTAAAACACACTTTCTATCCAATTGCCTCTTCTCACTTGGCTTATGAATTTCACAGGTTTTATTTGGAGCAATTGGGGGAATAAAAAAACAATCCAGGAGACTTCCTTTGTGCAAAAAGGGGAGGAGTATAACATCCAAAGTAGCTGGCTTCTGTTTTTTCCAAGGCTTTAGAAAGTGGCCCAAACACCTTTCCCTGGAAGCTCTCCTTACCTGAATGACCTATTTTCCCTTGTCCTCTAACAGACTGCATAGCAGAAAAATGAAAAACTGAAGGCTTAGTTTCTTCAGGTTGGACTGGAGGGGGCGGGGTTGGAGGAACAACCTGCATCTCCGCTTCTGCTGACTGGGTACCTAAATGTACCTTTTTCATTCTATCAAATGTTAGAATGGTATTCTGCTGTTCAGCAGGAGGTAGCTGTTTATATGATTGGTCCATCCTTCGTTCTGAAGAGTCAAGCTCCAATTTGCTCTCTCTCATCTTAATGGACTGTGGCAGCTTCTTAGATCCTGATCTAACTGAAGAGATCCGATGAGGCAAGTGGTCTTTATGGGGTGTTAACGGGGAGATTCCTTCCTGCTTAAAAACATGAGTCATGTACACCCCACGATCAAAGAACTTCTTTTTCTTAGCCCAGATAGCTAAAAATCTTTTCAGTCCTAATGGACTAGGTAGAAACACCTCAGATTTCATGCTAATGGCTTCTATGGGTGTGTCTAATAACTGACTCAAGTTAGCTTTAGCAAGGCCTATGCCAAGGGGGAATAAAACCATTAAAAGGAAAGACTTGCAAGGTAATCTGAGTTGGCTAGATAAGCAATGGTTTCTCTTTCTTTCTACTTTGCAAGGCCCTAGTCAGGGCTTTTTTTGTAGAAAAAGCCCAGCAGGAACTCATTAGTATAATAGGCCACACCCAACAGCAAAAACCATTAGCATATTAGGCCACACCCCTGACAGCACAGCTCAGTAGCATATTAGTTCACACCTCCATGTTACCAGAAGTATGGTCATCCAGCCACACCCACCTTTTGCTTCTTATTCTGTTTACCTTGTTTGTTGTTAAAACCCAGGGCTTTTTTGGTAGCAAGAACTCCTTTGCATGTTAGGCCATACTCCCCTAATGTAGCCAATCCTAATGAGTTTCTGCTGTTGGGTATGGCCTATTATGTTAATGAGTTCCTGGTGGGCGTGGCCAACTTGGGAACCAGCCGGAACTCTGTTCCTGTGTGTTCCTGCCCAAAAATAGCCCTGGCCCTAGTTGAAACAACTGAACTATCCTTAGATTATAAGAAAACCAGTTTATTGCTAATTTCTTGTATCTTGGAGAAAATATTCTGTAAGGTATCAGATATAAGGAAAGTCTGATCTGCCAGTATCATTAAGATAGACGTAGCTGTGCTTGGGTCAGAATCATGGTTCTGCTTATTTGGTTTCAGGCTTGGCATCTCACCCACTGGATCAGGAGAGTCCTTCGTGGATTGAATCAAAGAACTATTACCTAAATAATGAAATCTATTTTTAGTTGCCAGCTGGGAATTTAAAAAATCATCCATCCCACTGTGTTTACAGTATAAGTTGGCTATACCCCTGAAAAGGCATGCCTTTTTTTTGCCCATTGAATTAAAGGGTGCTTGAAACAGAATTTACCAAAGGGAAAAGGGAAAAAGAAAATTGAAATGTACTAAAAATGCTAAGAAGGTAAAATATAGCTAAAAGTTCAGAAAATCTAAATATCTGGGACATATACAATAAAAACTCTGTGTCTCAGCATAGAAATTTCAAACACATAACATATATAAGCAAGGGCTAACTACACAGAGAATAGCTGAACTAATTTCCTCTTCTCTCCTCAGAAAGCTATTCTTTCATCAGAACCTAGTCTAATTAGCAAGGCAGGGAGGGAGAAGGAATGAAGAAGTTAGAACACTGTTATCCACACTACTACTCAGTTACTAAAAAGAACCAAACTACTCAATAAAATCAGTTTCAACACAGAGCAACAAAGACAGGACAAGACAAACCAAAGATGACTAAAATGGTCCATTAAAAACCTAAATCAAATGAATAAAACTCGAGCACAGCCATCAAATGACTTTCACCAGACGGTAATTAAAAATTACTTTTAAAATCACTCAGGTGAGCAGGTAATTAAAATAAATTAAAACAACAGTTAAAACAAGTTAAAACAAAA
Organism: Gekko gecko; assembly: GCA_029375565.1. Taxonomy (NCBI): domain Eukaryota; kingdom Metazoa; phylum Chordata; class Lepidosauria; order Squamata; family Gekkonidae; genus Gekko; species Gekko gecko. Next base: position 43,143,397 of record JAPDNY010000009.1, read on the forward strand.
TTTCAAATTAAAAACAAAACAAAAGCCCTGCACTTATAAGCTGAATAATAATAGGCTAATAATCAAAACTCCCTCCAAGCCTTTTCATTTACTCAGCTTTCACACTGCAGCAACCTGACCCAAACAAGGGAGTGAGAGGAGATTTTGGCACTGAGTCTATAAAACAAAAGAGGAGAGAGAGAGGTAAAGACTAAAAACTATGTAAGTCAAGGTTAAATTAAACAGAGAACAAAACACAAGTACAAAACAAAAAACTAAGAATAAAATAAAAATAAAATGCCCCAAGGATGAAGCACAGCCTTGTAGAGTCCAGTGCAGCAGAACCAGAAACAATCTGCCTTGACATCTCTCCTTATAATAATTATCTTTTGGTTTCATAAGATTCCATGCACTCCCATTGACTGTAAAATGCCCTCCCTCAGCCATTGGCCCATCAGCCACCACTCAAGAGTACTTGCGTGCCATTGGCCGGGTGCTGAGTCTGCTCCTCTTCCCCACCCACTCCCCCTGGCAGACAGCTCTCTCTCCTGAGGAAAACAGTTCTCTTGACTCCTGTGAGGGACTGTCCGCTCAGTGGCTGTTGGTAAGCAGCCAAGCTTGGTTCTGTGAGTAAAAAAACAAAGGACTTGCAGCATAACCTCCTCCCCAGTGGCCACTTTCCTGTCAGAATAAATGAGAAAAGGCTCTTTCTCCTGCTTAGCTTCAGCATGGCTGGCTGGCTAACGAGGTGGGCCAGCGACCATCAAACCATTGTCTTCAACTCCCCGCTGTGCAGCTGACTTTCCCCTAGAGTTGCCAATCTCCAGGTGGGACCTGCAGATCTCCCACTGTTACAATTGACCTCCAGATGACAGAGATCAGTTCCCTGGGAGAAAATGGTTGCTTTGGAGGGTAGACTCTATGGCATTATACCCTGCTGAGTCCTTCCACACACACCCCAAATGCTGCCCTCCACAGGATCCACCCCCCAAATCTCCAGGTATTTCCCTAATCAGAGTTGGCACCTGTACTTTTTCCTCTTTCAGTAAAAGGCCCTTTCCACACCTATGTTGGCCTTTGGGAGAAAACTCATTGGGCCCAGTCCTGATCAGGTTGCAAACTCCAGGTGGGCAATTCCTGGAGATTTGAGGGATGGAGCCTGGAGAGGGTGAGGTTTGAAGAGGGGTGGCACCTCAGACAAGTACGATGTCATAGACGCCACCCTCCAATCCAGCCATTCCCTATGAGGAACTATTGTTGCCAATCTCCAGGTGGGGACTGGAGATCATTCAAAATTACAACTGCTCTCTAGGAGGGAGGGGGGAGGAGATGGAAAACTAAAGGTAGGTTGATGGTTGGCTGGGAGGGAGATAGGGTTATCAACTCCAGGTTGGCAAATTCCTGGAGATTTGAGGGGTCAAACCTGGAGAGGGTGAGTGTTGAGGCAGGGTGGGACCTCAGACAGGTACAATGCCATAGACTCTACCCTCCAAACCAGCCACTCCCTCCTGGGGAACCACTGTTACCAATCTTGGGGGTGGGCTGGAGATCACTCAAAATTACTACTGCTCTTCAGGTAGCAAAGATCAGTTCCTCTGGAGTAAATGGTGGACTCTGTCATTATACCCTGCTGAGATTCCAACAGCAAATTGTCACTGAGTGCGCAAAGCCGGGGCACTCTCCCAGAGCCTCTTTCTAGAGCCCGTTATATTTATTTCCACAACGGGCCTTATTCCTAGTGTTTTATATTGTGAATGGCAGTGAATTAATTGGGTATAGTGATCCTTTGCACCACCCCATCCAGCATCTGCAAAAGTTAAAGTATTAAAAGTATGTGGTTACATGCATCAAGCACATAATTCTGCATCACAGAAGTTGCACTAGAATCAACAGAAAATGCAGAAAAAGAAAACACAGGCAGAATCTTCCAAATACAAAAAGGTGTCATAGATAATTGGCAGAACCACACAGAGGAAGTTCATGGTATGTATATACACTGGCTTATTTTGATTTCTGACTGTTCTGCCATAAGGGAGTACACTTTTTTGCTTGGTATTTTTTGGTTTGGGTCTATTGGGCCCCCCAAAAATTGGGATTCCCCCAAAACCCTGATCTCAATGCCAGTAAAGTCTTTGGATCAGAGATTTTTCAGACAACCCGAATTTTTTAAGGTCCAATACACCCAAACCGATAAACACAGAGGGAAAAAAGCAGCGGCAAAGCCACTAAAAGCAATTGAGAGGTGGCTCCGCTGGGGCTCTTTTGTGTAGTCCCTTTAAAACAGGCTGCCCAACAGAGCCCACCTGGGAGCCGATCCTGAAGGGGGAGCTCTTTCCACAGGCTCTGTTGGAGATCTGCTAGGCAGCCTGGTTTAAACCAGACTGCCCAACAGAGCTTGCCCAGGAGCTGATCCTATGGGGAGAACCCTCCCTACAGGCTCTGCTGGGGCTCTGCTGGGCAGCCAGGTTTAGACTGGACTGCCCAACAGAGTCCTCCCAGGAGCCGATCCTGCAGGGAGAGTTCTCCTGCAGGCTCTGCTGGGGCTCTGCTGGACAGCCAAGTTTTGCTGGTAATTCCCAAATGATTTGGGAGGATTATTTTTTTTTGGTTCTCCAAAGAAAATCCCAGATACATTTGGGAAGCCAAAATATACCTGGAAAATACTGATAAGGTGTTTTTCAGGTATATTTTTGGCTTCGGTAGATCTGAATGCACATCCCTATTCTGCAGACAAGATTCTTTAAATCCTTGACTTAAGAAACTCAATAAATAGAATCATCAAAAATTTCCTCCTTCATGTTGCAGAAGCTTTTCAGTTCATTACAATGTTATTAGTCAGTCTTCATAAAAGTGCTATGCATCTTTATTAAAAATGGAAGTTCACATCATTTTATGTCCCTATAAAATGGGAGGAGGTAGCCTTGATTAATTTCTTCACGTACGGTGAACTTTACAGCAAATTGGACAGCGTAATTCAATTTCTACTTCTGAGGATCTTTTTTTCTTGTGTTGGTAGAAAATTGAAATAATTCATATGTAATCATATTGCCTTTGCAAGAGAAATTTAAGAAATAATATCCTGAAGTAATGATTGCATGGCTTAATTATTAATGCCACTCTTTCAGGCATGACAGCATGCATCTCTTTAATCAAGCAGGTCTCCTATCCAAAATGTTTCCCATCAATATCTTGATCTTTCCTGTATACTACTAGGGGCACGATCTGTTGAGAGCTTCTACACAGGCCTTACTGAAAGCAACACAGGAGAAGTTGGGAGACTTTGCTACTGTAAGCATATATGTTGTCATGTATAAATAAGGGAGCAAATGTGGTTGCTTTGGATTACAGGGGTATCTTTGATTCACTGGGAAGGATTTGTTAACTAAGCTGTGGACATCAAAGCCAGGGAAAGTTAGGGTAGAATTTTAAAATATATATATTTTTAAAACCCATTTTTTGAACAAATTGGTAGGACATGGGAATGACAGAAGAGAATTATAGATGGGTGTCCTGGAGTCTTATCAGACTCCTAATTGGTGCTATCATTTTCTCTTAGGCAAGAGTTTTCTTTAAAAGCTATTGATTTTTCTTTTCGTTCACAATATCTGGCCCTCATGCACAAGTGACGTTTCTTTAAAGTACTCTGATTGTATCCTGTATGTTGCTAGGCCCAATATAAAGTGGCGGCTTTGACCTATTAATAGTTTTGAGTCTCTCAGGGTGCATTTACTTTTTTGTGACCCTTCCCATAGCTTAAGATCAGGTGAGGAGACAGTGCCTCAGAGGCCAAGTTATGTGGAGGTCAGATGGGGTTGCCAGCTCTGAGTTGGGAAATACCTGGAGATTTTGGGGGTAGAGACTGAGGAGGACAGGTTTTGGGGAGGGGAGGGACTTCAGTGGGGTATAATGCCATAGAGTCCACCTTCCAAATGGCCATTTCATCCAGGTGAACTGATCTTGTTGCCTGGAGATCAGTTGTAATAGCAGGAGGTCTCCAGCCACAGTCTAAAGGTTGGGAACCCTAAAGGTCAGAACTGCATAAGTGAGGCCCTCCTGGTCACCACCCTGCAGGCCTGGCATGCTACCCCTCGGGGTGTTTCCTCTGACTCCCTTCCTGCTAGCATTTCTCAAAGAGGTGAAAATCTTGCTTTGTTTGGTACATGAAAATTAGTATTAATTTCTTACTCTCCTGTTCCTATTTTTACTTGCTCTGTTGCTTTGCTGTTTTATGTTTAGTCGAGTATTGCAGAGGTGTGAGCTTTAAATAATTCTGTTTTTATGCCATTTGTATGCTGCTTTCACAATTTATGAAATGCAAAGAATACATTTTGTGTATTTAACAAATGCCCACGTTTTCCAATTACATCCAAATAAAGAATGTCAAAGCAATGCTAAAGTTGCTTAATAAGGAATTCAAAAGTGCACATAACATTGACAGTGAATGTAATCAATTCTGCAGGACTGTTGGAAGGATACCGAACCCTTCTCCAGCATTAATGTCCTATTGTGTTTTCAGGTTTGCATTGCTGTCAGTGAGGCAGAATGCATGCAGTGTGAATGACAGATAAAAGCAAGTGATGCCCCACAACATCCATTCTGTAAACATGTCCCAGCTCACAAATTACTACAGTTTAGAAGAGTTTTGCTTCTATAAAGTGGAAAATCATAACAAATTGAGGTGGCTGGAAATGTCAGTGAGTATGACATTTGCGGTCACTGCAGAAGAACGTCTTCCAGTTACTGACTTTGAACAGAGGGCCAGGTACGCTTTAAATACTGCAGGATCTGTGATGACTGAAAACCGCAGTAGCATGATGAAATGAAAGTTTAAGGAAGACATCAGGTGAGTTTGGGACAAACTTTGGGTACTTGTCTGATGTAGCAGCCATTGTTGTCAGGTTGTGCTCCTGAACAAATCACTTGAGAGAAACAAGTAAAACAGAGTTTGGGTTGTGGGTTTTGAGCAGCAAACTCTGAACAATAGACATCACACTCCTGTTTGCTGTGCATTGCAATAGACTCTTATTATATTTTCCTACTTATTACATTTTCTACTTTTCTTTCTCTTTTGTTTTCAGACTGTCTCTTCCATTAACTAACCTAAGGAACTAACCCAAGTCACTCCAGTACGTATCTATCTCTTCTCTTCTCTGGTTGTCATGATCCATATTTCTCCTTTTATACAAACAAAACTTAAGTTCTTCCTCTCACTATCTTTCAAAGGCACCTTCATCTTTTTATGCTCTCTGGCATGGGTCTTTCATTTCCAACACTTCTCCTGTTATTTGCTTCATTTTTATTTAAAATATTTATATCCAATTTTTCTCCTGATTAACAGGACCCAAAGTGGCTTACATAATTAAAAACAGCAAAAAAAAAAAAAAGTGGGTGGGTGTGTAGGGACTTCTGAAAATGATCTCAGCAGTCAGACAGGTTTGTAAGGAAGCAGGCAGTCCTCAAGACACATTGGTCCCAGGCTTTCTAAGAGTAAAGAGGATAAAACGAAGAAGAGAACAATATAAAACAATTTGGGCCCCCACTGGGGAGCGAGGCAAAGCATAAATGAAGTCAGCAAATAAATAAATACCTTGACTTGTGCCAAGAAACAAATCTGGGAACCAGCATATTTCTTTAATATTGTTGAGACTATTCCTGATAAATTGTTTCCAATCAGTAGCCTTGCAAGCTGCATTTTCAGCCAGCAGAAATTCCCAAGACATTTCCCAATGGAACCCCATGTAGGATACATTGTAGTAACCTAGTTTATATGTGATTAAAACATAGGTAGCCAACCAGACTAAGCAGTTTAAAAATGTGACATACTACAGATGAAATGTGAGGGTCAACTGTGAGGGTCAATATGCTGAAACAGTTCTGATAGCATCCCAAACTGCAAACGTGGTATTTTAGGAGATACACAGTCCCATTTAATACAGGATGATTCTTCAGTCCTAGATTAGCAATCTGTGATGGGCTGTACTTTTAAAAGCTTAAGTGCTGTACAAACAGATAAAGGACCGTGAAGGGTTAATTCACGGGTAGTTTAACACACATGGTATATGGGGAAATTTGGCAAGAGGAATGGGTAGTTAGGAGAAGACTTCAATTCACACCAGAAAAGGGGATAGATCTTCTAGTGAGAGAAGAATTTCCCTACCCAGTCAAAACAGGGAGATAGCTCTGAAGAGTGGAGAGATCCCTGGGTGTAGTTAGAAACTGCCTTATGAAACCTTAAGAGCCAGATGAAGCTCAAGAAAAGTAGTGGTGTGTTTAGAGAAGGGGTTTGGGTACTGGATAGAGTATACCAGCATTCTGGAATCCAAAATAATCAGCAAATGCTCAAAGAAAGTATACTGGAGTGTTTGGGAAATGCTGAAACAAAAGCCTCTCATCTTAAAGATCCTAAGTCACTATGAAAAGTTTATAAAACTTTCAATAGCCTGAAACATATGAACCAAAGTCTGTGCATATATTGATTTACATCAGAGTTCTATATTGAATTATCTCAGAAATTTTACCCCTGGTTTCCCCTGACCTTTCCCCTCTATGTTGAATAAAACATTTTGTTAATTTGGAATTTTAAAATGCCCTGAGCGCCATTTCAGTTGTTTAAGTTAAAGGGGGCTCTCGATCTTTCCCTCAGGTTCCCAGGCTGAGCCAACAGCCAAAATATCCTACTGTGATAGGGTGGGACAGCCAGAGTTCTTCAGGAAAGAATAAAACAGATACCTAGGGTGGCTCAGTTAGAAAAGGAAAGAAAAACAGAGGGAAAATCTTGCCTCTGAGGGAGGGAGGGAAGTGGATAGGGCATCATACCATCTTACCATTCAGTCTTATTTGAGCTCAGTTGCTCAGCTGAGCTCAAAAAAATTCTGTTTAGCACCCAAAAAGGCCACATGATCCTTTTGAACATCCATTCCAGAACTCCCAGATCCAGACAGAACATTGGCAGTGGCCTGGCAACTATTATAGCTATTATCAATACTTCATTATTCATCGATAATCAGTAGGATATTGAAAAAAATGACCAGGAAGGCAGACATATTCACAGGAAAAATTGGAAGTTTTTACCTATACCTTCCTCAGAGTAAAGGGATGATGAAGATGTCTGGCAACTGTCCATACAGTACCCCCCACAGTTACTGCCTAGGAGACCTGGCTCCCAACAAAGATGCAAATGATAAAGCATTGTATTTGAAATCAGACAGTTATCCAAGGGGGGAGGGGGGAGGAGAGAGTTACTGTTTTATCTGAACTAGCCCTTTCTGAATCCCACTGCACCAATGCCATTTTAGATACTTTAATCGCATTTAGAACTGTCTGCTTGCAACCCTTTTTCATTGCTCATATCCCATGCCCAGCATGTCGAAGCACCTAGGGAGAGAGTTTAGATGGATAAAGCTGTTTGGTATTGATGTTCTCAGCATGTCTGCTTCACCTGGACTTCAGCTCTGAGAGAATAAAGCCTTGGGGGGAAGGGTGCATGGGAAGAGGACTCATGAATTCACAATTGACTAAGTTCTTGACAGAATAGATGTCCTTTTTAAGTAGTATCATGATATGTAAGGTAAATATTCGGTTTCTGTTTTCTTAAAACATTTTCCCTAATGCTTTATCATGTATTGTTGCACACACATAGCATTTCTCAGTTAACCATCCAATATTTTTTTTTAAAAAAAAGATAACCACAAATGCTTAGCTTTGAGTTAATGCAGTAGTCAGTACCTGTACTATTGACCAGCTCTTGAATTTGTTCATTTCCTTAGAATGTATAGTACATTCTGAGGAATGATCTAGTAGCCAAACTGAAAAATTAGGTGTTTCCAAGTTGCTTTAAGGGCCTATTAAGGGCTGGAAATAGTGTTAGAAATACTTGTGCATTCACATAAAATCATTATTGCAGACACGGTATACAATTTTTGGGGGGATAATGAAGTTATTTTGCCTGTATGTTCTGATTGTAATTGTTTATCATCAGTACCTGATTAGCATCTCACTGCATATTTATGAAATGCACATGGAATAAAATGGATGCCCTTATTCCAGTTGCTCCATGGCCAGTTTTGACCATGTGACACTATCCTTGGTGTCAGTGCTATTACTGTTCTGCAATTTGCTACGCACTTTATTCAGTAGAACAGTGTGCTTAAAATGGTCATAGGAGATGCAGCGTAATTCCCTTGTGGCCCCGATAGCCATAGAACTGGTGCCTTCATGTGCCAAATTGCTCAAGACGGATGCTGACATGAAAAGATAAACAGGGTATAATCCTTATGTCCTTGAACAAAATGATAAGGTTCCCCTTGATGTCAGCAGTACAAGATTACATTCAGTTTGTATACAATACTGTAGTGCAGTTTACCAGGGGTAAAAAGATGACATGTTGCATGAGATTGTGCTTTTGGTATGGTTAGACTCTCCTAACGGCTCCTTAAACAATAAATTTGCCACAAGGGCTCACCAAATGCAATAGGAGTCATTTCCATTTTCGTCCACTCGTATTTGTTTCTGAGGTGGCAACCAAACAGAATTCACAGCAATAGCAAATAAGGGTGATTCTGAATCACACCGTAATTCACTGCAGGAGATTTATGAATATTAATTTCCTATAAAATCCAGCATTTTTTGTTTTACTATTTGTAACCTGTAAATGGCATGAAACTGTGTACCTCACAGCATTTCCAAATGCAGTGGGTACCAAACATCAGTGTTCGAACTGCATTACAAGTGCATGTGGTTATACAGCACACATAAATTGTGCCTTTATGTTTAACTTGTCTAATCAGCTCATCATATCAAAACTTAATAAGTAGCTGCTTCTCATTTAGAGGTCTAGTAAAACTGCAATTGCTATGGCTATAAGATGCCTTGTTTCGAAAAGTGCATTAAATAGTTTTATAGATACGGTTAGAAGCCCTTGTGTAGTTGTTTTTATGAAAGTGAATGAGTTCATTAATAATGGAAGCTGCTGACAGAAATACAAGTTAGGAGCTGGGAGAACTACTTCTGTATTTGAATCTCTTTCTCACAGATTATTTAAATGCCCTTGGCTGCAATTCTGATTCAGCTAAATGAGTATCAGAGCTACTGGTATTTTCTATTGTTTAAGGATAGCAATCTGAATGACAGTGTTTTGTTTTGTTTTTAATAATTCCAGAATAGTACATTGGACACAGGTAGTTGTGTTTTTTTAAAAAATAACATTAAACATTCCAGACATATGTTGTTGAAGGCTTTCATGGCTGGAGTTCATTAGCTGTTGTAGATTTTCCGGGTTGTATGGCCATGGTCTTGGCATTGTAGGACCTGATGCGACTGGCATCCTCAGAAGTATAACACAGAAAGATGGAGCACTCTCTGTGTCAAGGTCCTTTGTGTCAAGGTCCTCTCTCTGTCAAGGAACTTGACACAAAGAGTACTCCATCTTTCTGTGTTATACCTCTGAGGATGCCAGTCATAGCTACTGGCAAAATGTCAGGTCCTACAATGCCAAGACCACAGCCATACAACCCGGAAAATCTAAAACAGCTAATTCCAGACATACTTCAAAGGGCTACTTCTGGTTGGATTTTATAAAAGTGTCATAGTTCTTAAAAACTCCTCTTGGACCCACATTTTAACATGGTGTGGGGGTTTGAGTGTGTCAGTAAAGCAGAAAGCAGTATTGTAAGAAGTTTAGCCTCTGTCAGGAGGCCAAACTCCTAGCAGAGGCACTCAGGGTAGAATGGTCAAAGCTGAGACACCAGGCAAGGATGTATCCACTCCCTTCAGAAAATTAATGGCCACATCAGCAGAAGAGAATGGACAGTTCCAAGGGGAAGGAGGGTGGAAGGTGATATTGGTGGAGGATCTATCATAGACAAAGGCAGTGACAATTCAGCTTACCCTGGTTGGCAAGGGTAAACCACTTTTTATCATCTCATATCTTGAAAAACCTATAATGAAACAACCCCAAACAAAATAAGATATAGCGCTGAAAGACAGAACCCCCAGGTCAGATGGCATGCAATCAGCTACTGAGGAACAGCAGAGGACAAGTACAAACATAACTTTTCTTAATGATGCAACTGAATTAAAGCTGCAAAAATATTAAATTGTTTTTTAAAAAACCTTTTTATTGCTTTTATACTATAAACTACAATCTACTCACTACAAATTCAGAGTAGCAGGGTTCAATAATAACCTATCTTGTGCTTAAGCTATTTCCCTGTATTTTTATGTTTACAATATAACATTTTCTTTCTGAATATAAAGTATTCAAATAGAAAGAACAAAAATTAATTACTTATAATAACGCATATGAGCAATAATATATGGTCTATAGATTTTAGCATAGAAAAAACATCTTAGGTCTTCTTCTCTTCACGTTTTTTCTTCTTTTGCCAGGGGATTTTTATCTTGTATGTTCTGGGGGCTGCAGCTCCCAGATCAGAATCAAGGTCAGAGTCAAAGATTTCGCCCAAAGACACCGAGGTAGAGGAGGAGTTATCACTAGATATCTCCTGCTGTTCACTTTTTTCTTCTGTAGTCTTTTCTTCCCCTGCTTTCTCATTTTTCTTTGTTGAACTCTATTGCTGCTTCAAGAATAATTCTGTTTTGGTGAGAGAGTCAATTTTTTCCTTTTTGCTGCTATAGTTGAAAATCAGCCCTTCTGGTATCCAGCAATATTGAATCCAGCAATATTGAATGTTGCTTTCTTGAAGAAATGTTGTAATGTTTCTATTTTGTTGATGTGAATGGATGCAAAGGGATAGTCCAAAGCTGTTCAATACATATAAATAGGAACATGAGATGTGAAAAGTATAAATCAAGGTAAACTCAAATTCATAAAATGAGAAATAGAAAGTTTAAACACTGAAATCCTAGGAGTGAGTGAACTGGACTGGATTAGGACATTTTCATTCAGTAAATTACAAAATGTTTTAATCTGGATATGACAAAACACAGAAGAAATGGAATTGCTCTAATAGTGAGGTGAGATGAAAAACAAGCAGTGCAAATATATATATATTGCAAAGTCTAACCAAATAATATCAACCAGACTTCATGAAACACCTATCGATATCATTAAAGTTTACACCCCAGCTACAGGTACTGAAGACAAAGAAATTGAAAGAGATTGATCATACACCAAAACAAGATGAGCTAATAATCATAGGTGAATGGAATGTGAAAGTAAGAAACAAAGTAGAAACAATTATTATCAGAAAATTTGAGCTAGGAGTATGACATGAAGGAGAGAAACTCATAGAATTCTGTGTAGACAACAGTTTGTTCATTGTGAACAAATTTTTCAGAAAACCAAACAGAAGATTCTATACATGGACATCAACAGATTTCTAATATAGAAATCAAGTAGATTAAATAACTGAAAGCAGAGGATGGAGAAGTGCTACTCTCTTTGCTGAAACAAGACCAATAGCTGACTGTATGGTTAATATTGAAAATTAGAATAAAGCTGAAGAGAAACACCAAAATATTCATAGTACCAAAATACAATCTAAGCAACATTCCTGAAGAGTTTAATAGACCATGTAAAAACCGATCTGCATTACTAAGTTAAAGTAAACCTGAACTGGAAGAACTATGAGTTGAAACCAGAGATATTATCAAGGAAGAATGCACAGAGATTATTCCTGTAGCCAAAAGAAATTAAAATGCTCAATGGAAGACTGATGGAACTCTTAACATTGATAAATATGTGCAAGAAGCAAAAGTAAACTGTGATAGAAATAGAATCAGAAGTCTAAATTAGGGTTACCATATTTTGAAAAGCATAAAAGGGACATATTTCCTGATTGACTACTTCAAATAAGTGCTCTCTATGACAAAAATTATTTTAAATAACCCTACTATTTAAGCTGTAATAATTACTACTAACTAGGAATATTTCTAACCTTCGAACCCCAAAAGAGTACATTTTAATCAGTTTTTTTAAAAGAGCCCAAAAGAGGACAGACCCCCCCAAAAAAGAGAATGTCCTCTAAAAACAAAACAAAGACAAATAAATAAGTTTGTATGGAAAAATAAGAAGCCAAGAGTAAGATCTAAAGTACTGCAAGATGAGAAGAAAAGAGATGGTCTGGCAATACATTAAATTATATTACAAAGCCACTGGGCTAGTTTGGATATCAGATTGGATCAGAAGTCCCAATGAAAGATTGATAACATTAGAATCTTCAACTCTTGATGATGGACTACATAGCTATCTGTGGATTAAGAAATCTATATCAAAAAACGAAACCCAAGATAAAAGACATATAATCAGAGACAGATTATTTAAAATTTGGGAAATGCTACCAAAGAGAATCACCCCTACAATTCCATTAATAATGTCACCAATAGATGCTTATTATGGCAATTATATAAGGAAAAACAATGATTTTATAATTTATGGCAACAGTCTGTGCCAGCCACATAAAGGATTAGATCTATGGACCAATCACCAGATTACACTATTGATTGATGGCCACCATCATTTAATAATAGGTCTACTATTAGTATTATTTAATGTTCATAGCACCTTACAATGTTGGAACGTTTTAAGATGATTTTAGGATTGTTTAAATTATTATTGATGTGTTTTATTCCTTTATGTAAGCTGCCCTGAGCCGTCCTTGGCTGGGAGGTCAGGGTATAAATTCGGTAAATAAATAAGTTACTGATAAAATCTCAAGATGCTATCAAGATGTGGCAAGAGATTAAAGATGAAGGAAAGGAAATACAATGGTGGATATACTTTCAAATTCCTTCTAGATTAAAAATACTATCTTCACTAAGAGAGGAGTTATCAATGAACTGACTGATTTTGAAAAGATTGTTTCACAATCTAAAGACCATTTATTAGGACGAATTTACAAGTTATTGCTTCAATACAATTCTGAAGAAGAACAGGTTAAAACCTGCATGATTAAATGGAGCCAAAATTTTGGAGAGGAAATACAGTTTCAATGTTGTGAAAATCTATGGACTAAAGGTATTAGATTTACTGCCAGTCAAGCATTAAGGGAAAACTGGTGCAAGATATTTTACCAATGGTACATCACTCCAATAGATATTGCAGAGATGGATAAAAATTACAAAGGGGCTTGCTGGAAATGTAAAACAGAAGATGGCACCTTTTATCATATGTGGTGGACTTGCATCAAAACCAATAGATACTGGGAAAATATACATGAAGAAATTCAAAATATTTTAAAAACCAGATTCCCAATTAAACCAGAGACCATGTTACTGGGAATCTTACCAGACAATATAGACAGAACCTCACAAGACCTATTTAAATATATGTTAACAGCTGCCAGAGTAATATTTGCAATGAAATGGAAGACAGAAGACTGCCCTACAGTAGAGATCTGGAAAGAAAAACTAGCTGAGTATAACCAATTATATAAACAAAAGACCATTCAAAGAATTTCAGTAGAAATTGCAAGCTTATTATTCATACTATGGAAACAACTAATTTTTTTTAAAAAGTCCTGGAATTACCTGAATATCATATTAAAGGTGATGAAGATATTGATTTTAAGGTTTTTACACTGATTTAATTTTAGTGTAGAAGTCTGTTCAATTGTTAAAGATATTGTTAAAGATATAATTTCCTCTATCATTGATGGATTGTCATTAACCTTGGAAAAGTTTTTGTCTGTTCTTTGAAGAGAGAATCTATCCCAAATTTTGTAATTCTGTAAATATTCAAGTTTTATTGTTTGCCCTTATGTTTGAAATATGTAATACGTTTGGTAATATATTTGATTTTACTTGTTGTACATAACAATTCATAATACTTTACAAATTTGATGAATTTATATTTCTTCCCTACTCCCTTTTTCCTTCCGTATCCCACCCCTATAAGAGGTGGGATAATAAAAATTCATTTACTAAAACTACATTGTTCCAGCAAATTCCATGTAGAGACAAAGAGAACTGTTATAATAACCAGTGTAAAGAAACAGAAGACAACAAAAAAGAAAAACAAGAGATCTGTTCCACAAAATCCAAGAAATCCAAGGGAAATTTAAACCTAGCTGAAAGATCAACACAGAAAAAATGTTGACTTAATAGTTAAAAATAAAAAAAGACGGGAACTATATACTGAAGAAATATACAGAAGAGATGAAAGGATGACATTCCTTTCAGAAAGAATCTTTAGAAGTTGAACCTGCAGTTTTAGAAACTGGAGTTAAAGCTGCAATTGAGGCAAACTGGGAGAAACAGATCACCAGGAATAGATGGGATATCAAGAGAGCTATTCCAAGCCAATAAACAAAGTCCATCAGAATCTTAACAAGAGTATGGCAAGAAAAGTGGAAAACAAAACAATGGCACACAAACTGGAAATGTTCAATTTATATTCCAATTCCAGAAAAGGGGGAATGTCAAAGACTGCAGTAACTATTGGACCATTGCATGAATTTCTCATATGGGTAAAGTGATGCTCAAAATGAAGAATGTTACCAAGAAATGCCAGAACTTCAAGCTGAATTCAGAAAAGGTACTAAGAACATATTGTAAATTTATATTGGTTATGAGAGCATATGAGAGAATTTCAGGAGAAAATCACCTTGTGTTTTCCTAGATTACAGCAAAGATTTTGACTGTGTGTATCATGAAAAGCTATGGTTGGTTTTAAGAGAAATGGGTGTGCCACGATATCTGATTGCTTTGATACACTACCTGCATTCTGCAAGCAAAGTGATGCTCAAAATCTTACAACAAAGATTGTTACCATATATGGAATGAGAAATGCCAGATGTTCAAGTTGGATTCAGAAAGGGAAGAGGCACTAGAGATCGTATTGCAAATTTATGTTGGTTACTGGCAATATGCAAATTATGAAGGTTAAAGTAAAAAGTGCAAAAGCAGGATTAAAGCTGAATATCAGGAAGACAAAAGTATTGACTACTGATGAATTAACTTTAAGGCTGACACAGAAGAAACTGAAATTGTAAAAAATCTATTCCATGGCTCCATCATCAACCCTAAGGGAGACTGCAACCGAGAAATCAGAAGGAGACTGAGAATGGGATTAAGGCATGAAGGAGCTAGAAAAGATCCTTAAGAATAAGGGTGTGTCACTGGCAACCAAGACCAAAGTAATTCATATTATACTATTCCCTATTACTATGTATGAGTATGAAAGTTGGACAGTGAAGAAAGCTGACAGGAAGAACATTGATATATTTGAAATGTGGTATTGGAGGAGACTTTTATGGATACCACGGACAACCAAAAAGACAAATAAGTGGGTTCTAAATCAAATTAAGTCTTAACTCTCCCTGGAAGCTAAAATGACTAAACTGAAGATATCATACTTTAGTCACATTATGAGAAGATGAGTTTCATTGGAAAAAATAATAATGCTAGGAAAAGATGAAGGCAGTTGGAAAAGAGGAAGACCCAACATGACATGGATTGACTTAACAATGGAAGCCACAGCCTTCAGTCTGCAAGACCTGAGTAAAGTTGTTAATGATAGGCCATTTTGGAGGTCATTAATTCATAGAGTCACCGTAAGTGAATTGACAGCACTTACAACTGTTCTAAAAGAATTAGAAGACTGTGTCTCTGTGTGCCAGCCAACTCGTTCTAACATTTTGATATGTGTGAACAAGATGTGCATGTGTGAACAAGCTCCTAGATGAAGTCATACAAGGAGGCACAGCAACAGAGTGCACTAAAGAAGGCTACATTTTCACATCATTCAATAACTATTGACTTTCATAGACATTGTTTCATTAACTATATAAATAATAAGATGAGAATTAGATTGGGGCATACAAATTCATTATGGTTCTGTGTGATCCTGGAAAGTGATTTGCGCTTCTCAGTTGTAATTCCAACTTTTATTTTATCTTCTTCTGAAGAGCCAGTTATGGTGAACCTTCTTTGAGAATTTCACTCTCAGAAGAAAAACCACCATCTCAGTTCAACTGAAAGGAAATCATCATTAATAGATCAGTGAAGTAGGGCCCTCTATGTCTCCTCAGTGGGCCAAACAGCATACTTCAAAGGATTTTTTAAAAATCTTAGATTTGCTATAAATACAGACCAGAAAGGAAACAGCAGATGGGCAATGTTTAAATTACAAACCTAAGGGAGGCTTTTTCACAGAAAACTCTTAAGCTGTAGCTCTACAGCTCTTAAAATAAAGATTTTCTGTTTCCCTCAGTGACTCACTAAACCTTTATTTAGACAGTTGGTGAAAACACCACATCACATATTTCAATTAATTAAAAAACCCTGTAGTTTTGAAGCTGTGCTCCCCCTCCCCGCCTTTTTATAAAAAGGCCAGTATCCATAGTTAGCCTTTCTGTTTTGTTTTTTAAAATCTTAAATGCATTTTGAAATGGCTAATATTCATGTCCAGGGTCACAACATAGCACCCTCTGGTGCACATATTACAGTGAAAGATTAGAACGATTACAAGGATTGTGTTCACTTTCTGGTAGACATTTCCCAGAGATGAATTTTAATATTCAGATATACAACAGAAACATAATGATTTAAATAGATCATTGTACTCTTCAAGATAAATAGAGGGTTTTTTCAGAATTATTGCAGGATTTCTAATTCATTTATTTGAAGATTAAGGAGACAATCAAATGAAACTAAAGCTTTGTGACTTTTGTTCCATCCTCCCAAAAATACAGCGAGGATGCAAAAGATTTGCTCCATAGTTATTACTCTGAGACAAATGTGAATAATTTCAGAATGTGTCTAACACATTTCCTTTCTTTACAGATTAATGCAAATTTACGGAAATCTAGCTCTCCCCTTTCCAATTCAAGAGTGAATCCAAAAGGTTAGTTTTAGCATCAACAGCATCAATCAGCATTTCACAATCAATTTACATGTAATGGCCAGGACATGAAAGCCTTTAAAATGATTCTTGATTCTATGTACTTGCTCTAAACATGTAGTCAGATGCTTGTGGGCCCACAGGCATAGGGGGGAGCACAGGCAAGAAATTATACGATCTGAAAAGTACTGAGACTGATGCATAGCATTGTGATTTTAGCTCAGACTTTATTCAAGATAGGATAACTGGAGATGAACATGCAGGGCTGGAGACCCGCTTATATGCCAGTCCAAACCACACCCAACACACGTACACACACCAAAGATAGGTCTATTTACAGTGTAACCCCAACCATAGGTTCTCTCTTGGATCCGGACCAGCCGATTGGCTAGGTTTAGGATCCTCTCCGTCCATTGTCTTGGGATGTGAAGCTTTGGTCATTCGCCTGACTATGTGGAACCCTGACCGCGTGTGTGGTCTCTGTTAGTACACAACACCCCCCCTCCCTGGTCCAGAGTCTCCCCTAGCAAACATAGTCTTTGAGGTAGGAGGGTTTCCACCACTCCCAGGCTGAGCGGCGTAGGTCCAGAGCCTGGCCTGGAGTTTTTGGCACTACCCTGGCTTGACCTGAAGGGGCCTCCAGGGCTGCTGCCTCAACTGGTGAGTCCTGGGGTTCTGGGCTACAACCCAGCTTGGAGGTGTTGCCTACATATCTCACAGGTGGAGCGCTTGTCAGTAGCTGGGGTTATGCAGGTGCTTCTGGTTCCTTGGTTCCCCGGATGACCTCCTTGCTGTCGTCTGGTAGATTGAGGTCTGTGGGAAGGAGGCAGTGGTATAGCTGGTTGATGTGCCAGTGCAGCAGTTGGCAATCTTCACTAGACACCTCGTATGAGAGTGGACCAGTCACCTGGACCACCCTGGCCGGAATCCATGCGGGACCCCAGGCATAGTTCTTTGCATACACGGGGTCCCCTGGGAGGAACTGCTGTGGGGCTCCCTGGTCCTCCAAAGTCATGCTGTATTTTGGGGCTCTGTCCTGATGGAGGTGGTCTAGATGGGTTGTGAGGTGCCGTCCCATTAGTAGCTCTGCTGGGCTGTGGCCAGTGGTGGTGGGGGGTGTCACGCATTGGCCAAATAGGAAGGCAGCCAGCTTGTGGTCCCAGTCTCCATGGTCCATGCGGCGCAGAGACTCTTTCGTTGTTTGGACCATGCGCTCACCTGTCCTTTGGTTGCAGGGTGAAACAGAGTAGAGCGAATGTGCCGAATCATGTAGTTTTGCATGAAATCCTGGAATTCTGCCGAGGTGAAAGCCGAGCCATTGTCTGTCACCAAGGAGTTGGGTATTCCGTGTGTATTAAAAATCTGCCACATCGCACAGATGACCGAGTGGGAGGAGGTAGAAGGCACTGGAACCACCTCTAGCCATTTGGTATAAGCATCCACCAGAACAAAAAAGATCTGTCCCTGGAAGGGACCCGCAAAGTCCAGATGCAGCCTAGCCCAGGGTTTGTGGGATGACTCCCAAGGCCACACTGGGGCTCTTGGTGGCTCCAGTCACAACTCCTGACATGTTTGGCATCATTTCACCCAGCCTTCAATTTCACTGTCTACACCCAGCCACCATACCTAGCTCCGGGCCAGGGCTTTAATTCTTACAATGCCCGGGTAATTCTCATGTAGTGCCATGAGTACTTGTTTGTGCAAAGGGGTAGGGATCACCACCCAACTACCCCAGAGCAGGCACCCCTTGTGGCAAGACAGCTCATCCCTCCAAGAGGAAAACACCATGAATTTGGGTCCCACCAGACTGATGGGCCACCCCCTCTCCACCCAGTCCAAAACCCGGGAGAGGACACGATCTCTGGCGGTGCCCTGAGACACCTCAGCAACCTGGACCAGGCAGCTGGCAGGTCCTCCAGTAGGACGATGTGATGCTTCGGGGCTGGATTGGACTCGCAGGAAGGCAATGGATGGCGGCTCAGAGCATCAGCATGGCCCATCACTTTACCAGGGTGATGGACGAGCGCATACTGGTATCCAGCCAGGAAAATGGACCACCGCAGAACCTGGGGTGACAGCATCTGAGGGGTCTGGCGGTCTGGGATGAGCAGACCCAATAGGGGCTTGTGGTTCATGACTATCGTAAAGGCCCAGCCACAGAGATAATCATGAAACTTTTTTTGCCAGCCACAATAGCCAGGGCCCCTTTGTCAATTTGTGCGTAGTTGCACTCAGCCGCCAACAAAGTACGGAAATAGTAAGCAATTGGGACCTCATGGATGTTGGCTAGCCTGTGCCCCAGGACCACCCCAACCCTGTACGGGGAAGCATCACAAGCCAGTACCACTGGTAGGGACTCGTCAAAGTGGTCAAGGACCACATTGGAAGACAACAGTTCTTTCACAGCCCAGAATGCGGTGGTGTGCTTAGGACCCCAGACCCAGGGGGCATGTTTGTTGAGTAGGCAGTGAAGTGGCTCTGCAATGGTGGCCTTGTGGGGCAGGAATGAATGATAAAAATGTAAGAGGCCTAAGAAAGCCTGCAGTTCTACTTTGGAGGAGGGAGTAGGTGCATGAACGATGCACGTATTTTTTCCGGTGTCAGGTGGATCCCTTGGGCATTGACCGCAAGGCCCAGGAATTCCACCCGCGGCACTCCCAGCAGGCACTTTTCTCACTTCACCTTCAAGTTGGCATCAGAGAAACACTGGAGCACCATCCTGAGTAACACAGCTCGGAGTCGGGGGCCACAATCAAAACATCATTAAAAAATGGTTAGACCCTGGGGATTCTTTTGAGGAGACAATCCATCAGATTTTGGAATATTCCCAGTGTCACGCTCACCCCAAATTGCAGCCTGCGAACCCTGAAAGCCCCCCTGTGGGTCACTATTTTTTAGGCCTCGGCAATGGCCTCGTCCACAGGTAGCTGCTGGTATGCTTGTGCCAAGTCCAAATTACTGAAAACTCTTGCCCCTGCCAGGGAGGCCAGGACAGGGCTGACCACAGGTACCGGGTCCGCGTGATCCTGGAGTGCCTTATTGATTGTGCACTTGTAGTCAGCACAAATTCTGACGTCCCTGTTGGGTTTCACCAGGGTGACTATTGGGGTCTCCCACCGGGCATGCGGCATGGGCTCTAGCACTCCCTGTTCCACCAAGCGATCCAGCTCAGCCTCTGTTTTGGACCACAATGCAAACAGGGCTCACCTGGCCTTCATTCTGATGGGCTGTACTGTGGGGTCAAAGTCCAGGGCCACTGGGGGACTGGTGTAGTGGCCAAGTGTACCATCAAACACCGCTGGAAATTCATCACACACTGAATTAAAGTCCTGCGGTCGCACATGGTTCACTCCCATCACACCAAACCCCAGGGGTTCAAACCACAAAAATCCCAGCAGATTTGTGAGCCTCCCTTCCACCAGCAGCAAGTCCAATAGTCCATCAAAGTCTTTGTATTGTACCCTGAACTTGCCCCACCCCTTGATGGCTATCAGGTTTTTTTTAAAGTCCCTTAGGGCCAGGCCAAGTGACTTCTCTAGAAGGGGTCCCCCTTGTGGGCATAGCCTCTGCAGGGTTTCCGCAGAAATTATGGAGAACGAAGACCCAGTATCTAACGCCATCTTACATGGGGTCTCCTCTATCAACACAGTTACATGTGTTTTGTTAGGGGTTTCAGGGGCAAATTCAGTACCTGGTGCTGGTGGTGGTTGACTGTAGTGGTGTGCAGATCTGTAACTTCTTGGTGTGCGCTCGTATGCTTTCGGGTCCCTCTGGAGCAGCAGACTCTTGCGAGATGGCCGGCCTTTCCACAGGTCCAACAGATCGCATGCCAGAACCGACATGAGTGACGTTCATGGTCCTCCCCACAGCTGGCACAGGCCATTTGTCTGATGGGTTTGTGGAGCGCTGGAGCAAATGGTCTTGTGGCGTGGTGGAGGCTGTTCACAGAGTGTTGTGGGATGGTCACCGCACATTGTATACCTTGTCCTTGTCAGAGATGTCCGAGCCTTGGGTGGTGGTGGCCTGATGGGTTGAACCAGTTGGCCGGTCTCATCGGGCTTTTCAAATCCCGCAGCCATCCTAAGTGCCAATTCCAAGTTGAGTTTGTCATGGCCAACCAGCTTCTGCCGGAGCTTGGGCTCCCAGATGCCTCACACAAACTGGTTTAAGATGGCATGCTTAATGACTGGAAACTCACGGTTGATGGCAAGTCTCTGAACTTCGGCCATGAAGGCGGCAGCTGATTCCCCAGTCTGTTGGTTGCACACAAAGAAATCCATATGCTTAGCCATCTTGGATGGCTTCGGGATGAAGTGGTTGGTGATGGCCGTGACCAGTTCATCGTAGGTTGCTGTGTCCAGGGTGTTGGGTGTAATGAGGCTCTGGACAAAGCAAATCGTGGCGACTCCGCACATGCTCGGCAACCACGATTTCTTTGTTGTGGCATTGTTGGTGCTTGTATGATGAAGAAGTGTTTGAGCTGTTCCACCCAAGCTTCCCATAGCTCAGAGTGAGTGGGGTCAAATGTGACGATGGTTCCCGGAGTGGTAGCCATGACTCGGGGTGCTGAAGCGATGCGGGGCATGATGTCCTGGAGATCAGGGTGTGGTGTGGTGCTAGCTTCGGAGTCTGAGGCAGAGTCACTCATCAGGATCCTAGCCTCGTCACCAGTGAAAAGATGCATAGCGATGTGATTTCAGCTCAGGCTTTATTCAAGACAGGATAACTGGAGATGAACATGCAGGGCCGGAGGCCTGCTTATATGCCGGTCCAAAACACACTCAACACACACACACACCCATGATAGATGATAGGTCTCTTTACAATGTAACTTCAACCATAGGTTCCCTCTTGGATCTGGACCAGCCAATTGGCTAGGTTTAGGATCCTCCCCATCCATTGTCTCAGGATGCGAAGCTTTGGTCATTCACCTGACCACATGGAACCCGACTGCGTGTACAGTCCCTGTTAGTACACAACACAACCATGCCACAGTGATTTGGAGAAATAAGGCCACAGCGTTATTGAATACACTGCAGGAGCATTGGCACAGCATGGGGACAGATCCTGAATGAGGTGACCTGCATGACATCTGATTAACTCCACAACCCAGCCTGCCTGCTGTGGTTGCAACCAAGGAATGGCAAACCCACAGGAGCCATATGGGCACTGGCTGCTGTGTGGCTCCCTTTTCACCTGGTGGTAAGAGCCCACTGACAGCCCCTGAGATGGGCATGCTGTTGCATTGGGTCCACCACAAGACCCCTTAAGGGAGTCCCCAGAATGTGGGATCCAGGTATGCAGGCACCACCTCCCCAGCTAAAAGGATCCATCCCAATGCCCCAACCAGCACAGGAGGCTGAGGGGTGATTACCTCTTCTGCTCCTGTCAATGCTCTTACACCTGTAGCCAACAAAGCAATCCATCCCTAATGCTATGCAGCCAGATATTGGTGATCTGTTTGGATAAGTGCACATCATATGCCCTATAACTGATGTCCAGATGGCCAATGACATGTCTGCCCAACAATTCAATCACTCATGCCACTGCCTTGCATGTCTTTCTCCCAGCCAGGTCCATCCTGTCAGATGATATAGCTCCATGCCACTCACAGTGCTCAAAGAGACCAGGTCAGATCAGGTAAGTGTTAGGAAACCAGGAATGAAGGTGGACTGTCAAGGGTTAATGCCTAGCAGAGTCAGAGAACCTTTGAGTGACAGGCTATTCAAATAGAATTCTGTGGAGAGCATCAGTTAAGAAATGATAGTTGAGAACTGACAGTTGAAGAAGATCAGTTTAGCACTTACTGAGGACTGGGAAGGAGGCTAAAAGAGGAATGGGACAATCACAGAAGATCCCCATTCGAGCCAAAAAAGGGACAGAGCTTATAGTCTAGAGAAGTAATCCCTGCCCAGTGAAAAGAGAGATATCTCTTATCAGAGGAGTCATCTCTTGGTTGGTGTATAGAGAAGAATTTTGGGGACTTAGTTATGTGTCCCTGCCTTCAAAACCTTAAGACTCAGTGAAACTCAGGAACTTATACTTGAGTGTTTAAGTAGACACTGAAAAGAAAGCAAAAACACCTTCTTGTTGGCAACAAATTATCTTGAGTTTGTGTGATTACAAAGTTACTGCAGTTTTTATCATCTGTTCACCTCATATATCCAACCCCTCATTCTACCTGACCTATTTCCCCTTCAAGTTAAATAAAATATTTTGCTTGTTTTGACCATTCAAAAACCTCTCCAGTGTCATTTCAGAAGCATAAGTTAAGAAAGTGATTTTGTCTCTTTCCTAAGTTCCTTGGATTGGGCCATCCTCTAAATATATAATAACATGACTGGATGGGACAGCCATAGACCAACAAAAAAGAAGAAACAAAGGGAAAATCCTGTGTGTAAGGAAGGGAAGAGGGCGAGATTGCCATAGAAGGATTTCCAAGTCTGCAGCAATAGAGTGTGCCAGAACCACACCTTTCTATCCTGGAAGATCATTTTCCCCTAGCTGAATGATTAAGATGTCTGGCAGTCCAAGATGTGAGTCATCCTTCCTTTTTGCTGCTAGAGCTGAAGGACAGGGTGCTGTGAAAGGGCTGTTGTGAAAACCTGCCAAGGGAGCAAGATGGCCAAGGATGCAGGATGAAATAGGTGTCACCGTTGTGTTCAAATTTACACCTGCCCCACCGACATCTGCCCTGGTTATATTCCCAACAAACACACTGAAACTGGGCCTGGCTCTGGCTGGACCATATCTTGCCCTAATATGTGGGCCTACAATAAGAAGCCACAGTTTGTCATTCAAGAGGTCCCACCTAGTCAGTTTGTTATAGGAAGGCATCCTCCTGAAAACATGCTTCATATATATGTTTATAAAGCAAGAGGATTCTGGAGGTAAAATGGCTGCAGCATCACCAGGAACACCAAAATGTCTAGTAATGCTTTTTCAGGGAACATGTGTTGGAACAGACCTTTCTTTACCTGAGACTGTGAAGAGTTGCTCTCAGTCAGAGAACACAATACTGAGCTAGTTAGACTGTCAGTGTAAGGCAGTGTCATATGTTCACAAAGTACATTGCTTTATCTTTCAATAAAACCAGTATGGTTTCATCAATGTGTAAACAATAGTCAAGGACTCTGAAATGAGATTTTCTTCATGGAATTACGTAAGAGACAGGTTATCCTGGACACTTATTAGCCCTATTGTAAACATTTACATCCATGTACATGCCTACAAGAACACAGCCTCAAGGCAACTGGAATATCTTCCCCCCCGCTTTTTGTGGTGTTACTGCTGTTGGTATGTCCATCCTCTGTATCAATATGCAGGCTCTGCAACTCTTATAGTACAATCCTGTGTACATTTACTCCACTCTAAGTCCATTGAAATCAATGGGCTTAGACTGGTGTGACTCTGCGTAGAATTACACTGCTAGGGTATTAGGTGCAGAGCTGAACACACCTCAGTTCCAATGTTTCTAATTAAACGTATGTGGCTCTATGCATTTTTGCCAAAGTTATTAAAGCTAAATTGAAGAAAATAATAGTGGAATACAGATTCAGGTGGGGTAGCCATGTTGGTCTGAAGCAACAGAACAAAGTTTGAATCCAGTGGGACCTCTAAGATCAACGTAAACAACGTAAAGGTGCCACTGGACTCAAACTTTGTTCTATTTCATACAGAGTTACTCCAGTCTAAACCCATCAATGGTGTTAGACTGGAGTAACCCTCCACATGAATGAATTAATCAGTTACTAATGTAGCTACTTCAGTAATTTGCGCAAAATAAAGTGGTGGGGAGTTCTGCATGTACGATCAGAAGCTAGCAACCAGGTTAGTGTCCATACGAATGAACTTCTCTCTAGAACTCTGAATAAGTGAGTTGTCTGCAACTGCAGTTCTGTCCCATTCAGTCCACAGCCATTTTTATGCCCTGTTTGTAGCTTCCACACTGAGATAACATTAAACCAGTAATGGTGACTGATTCTCACATACTAGCAGCCAGATTTTCTGTGGGCACAATCATGATTTCTTAGAGTAGCTTGTGACCAACAGCTGCCAGCACAGTAGCTTCTCTGCCACATGTTGAGGTTCCCCCTGGCAGCAAGTCAGGCCTGGATTTTCAAATCAAAGTACAACGAAGAGCACCACACTAACAGACCTGACTTTTTAAAAAATAATTTGTGGCAAGTCTATATTCAGTTAGCTTCCATTACCAGCAGCGGGCAAAACAGAGTGTGTGTTTGGGGTGGGGGGATCGCAATTCACTACAAAAATGAGTATGGCATCTGGAGTTACAGCGGCAGAGCTCAAACTTTCAACAGAAGATCTGGAAAATTCCTCACCAGAGGCTATTAAAACAACAAATAATTTTAGGGAAGAAAACCATTTTTCTTTCATATTGGAGTTATTTGTATCCAAGATCAATGCCGTGGATGTCAAACTTTCATATAATGCTGTTTCAAAGGAAGATTTAAAAAAAACAAAAACACTACTCAGTGATGGAGCTAAGGTCTCCAAGAGACTATGCTCTTTGGAATCCCTCCGTTTCACATCCCCACCTCGCCTGCATTTCCCAAGATACTTCAATGTCATTCTGAAATGGTTCGCATTTTTCAGAGCAGTCATATTCAAGGACGACAATAAGATATAAAGCTAGGATTGTAACTAGAGGTTACATTGATTGGAGAAGTTGGCAAGTACCGAAATAATCAATACACGGACAATTAATAGATCTCTAAGCCTTCCACGTATTTGGGATGTACTGGATTTGATGCTGTTTCTAATAAAGGTAAGCAGCTCAATATGCCCTTTTGCCAAAGTTATTAAAGTTAGATTGAAGACATTAACAGTGTGATCCTATGCAAAGTTACTCGAAGCTCAACCCATCAGTGGTCTTAGCTTGGAATAATTCTGCATAAAACTGGAGTCTTCAGCTACTGGCCAATGTACACCAGTAATCTCTGTAAAGTAAAATATATGTGTGTTGGGGGGGGGGGTGTCCACATATCATAACTTGCAGTTCCATACTGCCAAATAGGTTAGTGTCAGTACAGATGACAGTGTTGCATAATGCACTGGTGTGCTGTCCATAACTGCAGTTCCATCCCATACATCTCCTTTCATGCTTGTTTTGCAAATAACATTGAGATAGGTTTATATAAGCTTTGCTGATATAAATTTTCAAATGTTTCTGCTCAAAGAAGACACTCGACTGATGCCCGATACTGACTTTTGCTTTCTGGGAAAGAACTAAAAACGGCATCCCACAAAGATTGATATGGAATCTCCTAGATTATAACCTGCTCATTCAAAGTTTTAATACCATGATATTTAATCTTGCTTAAACCTCGTTTAAGTGGCATTTCTAATTCTAATGCACAGCTGCATGGATGCTTTCTCATGTTGATTTCCTCAGCCATCATCATGAGTCAGTGTGATAATGTGCATTTTTTTCTGTGCTACAGTACATTTCTTGAACTTCCAATTTAGCATTAGAGTGCTGAATTGAGCACCCTTATCCTTCTGTATTTATTCCACAAGATGGCCAAGTTGGCAGCTTCCTCATTAAAAATATATCAGTCCTGGAAGATATGGGGGGGAGAGAGTCCTTGAAGAACACCACTGAGGTACTTAGTTTGGGCCCATCAAATTTTATCTAAAACAGACTGAACAGCCATTTTGCATACCTTCAGTTCCTTTAAATGGCAGGAAATGAGCCTAGCATTGCTACATGTTTACCACAATACAAATAATGTGTAGTTAATTCACAACATTAGTGCTATAAAAACTCCTTAGTAGTGCAAGTCCTTTTACATTAGGCTTACAGAATACCTTCTTCCAGAGTGCAACGATTGTGATCAGTCTCCCTACCTTTGGTGGTGCACCATTAGTGCCAGCTCAGAGGGTGAGGAGTTTAGGGGTCATCCTGGATGCCTCTCTCTCAATGGAGGCCCAGTTCACCACTGTTACCCGGTCTGCCTTTTACCATCTTCAACAGATCAGGCAAATGGCTCCCTATCTCTCCCCACAGGACTTGGCTACAGTGACCCATGTAATGGTCACTTCCAGACTTGACTACTGTAACTCACTTTATGCGGGCTTGCCCTTAAAGCTGATCTGGAAACTCCAGCTAGTGCAAAACGTGGCAGCCCATTTGCTTACTATGTTGCCTGTGCAGGTGCACATTCAGCCGGTGCTGCACAGATTGCACTGGCTTCCGATTGAGTACTGGATCCATTTCAAGGTGCTGGTACTGACCTTCAAAAGCCCCATATGACCAGGGACTGACATACCTGAAGGAGCACCTTTCCCCATATATGCCCCAGAGAGCTCTGCGCTCAGCAGACCAGCATCTGATGGTTGTCCCTGGCCCAAAGGATGTCTCCTTTGCCTCGACCAAGGCCAGGGTCTGGGCCTGGTGGAACATGCTCCCATTGGAGATCAGGGCCCTGTGGGACCTCTTAGAGTTGCATAGGGCCTATAAAATAGAGCTGTTCCACCAGGCCTTTGGTTGAGGCAGCGGGCTTTCAATCATTCCATCTATTGGTCTCCCCCTGCTGAATTTTACATCTGTCATCAGTCAACAATCTGGTGTATGGCCTAGCAGCTACAGCTTTAAGTCCACTATACTAAATGCCGTGGCATCTCTTTAGCTTATACTTCTGTTTTAATCTGTTCTAACTATTGTGTGAATGATTCTTATGTTTTGCTTTAACTTCTACGGGGAGAATGTTTTGATTTTCATTGATGTAATCGTCTCTGAGCCTGCTTGCAGGGAGGGCAGAATATAAGCCAAAAGTAATAAATAAATAAATAAATAAATAAATAAATAAATAAATAAATAAATATGCCCAACTCTGTGTTTACATTCCTATCACAGCTGATGTTTGAGGGATGGGATTGGCAGAAGTCCTGGAAGTGATGTAATTTTTGGATTAAACTCTAGGAAACACCCCAATTTCTATTTTTAAAAAAATTGGAAACAGAAGTAGGTACCAGCTGATGTGCTCTGGATGGGGTGAAATAATTCCTCACAGACTAGACTCAAAGGGTTGCCATCAGAGACCAGTTCTCATAACAACAGAAGTATATAAGAACAGCCCTGCTGCATCATACCAGTGGTCTATCTAGTTATGCATTCTGTCTCACATGGTGGCCAACCAGTCACTCTGGAGGACTAACAATAGAACACAGAGCCAAGGGCCTTTCCCCGATCTTGCATTCTGATGCTGGTATTCAAAGGTTTACTTCCTCTGAATGTGGAGATTCCCTTTAGTCACCATGGCTAGTAGCCAATGATAGACCTACATGAATCTCTCTAATCTTCTTTTAAAGCTGTCCATGCCTGTGGTATTTACTACATCCTCTGGAAGCAAATCCCACATTTTAATCACTCACTGAGTTAAAGAAGTATTTCCAACTGTCACCTACAAAGCCCTTCATGGCCTTGGGCCTTTGCTTGTGCAGAACCACCTCTCTCCCTAGGCTCTGCTATGACAGCTTCACTTATCTGAGCAGGGACTTCCGCAGGTGTTAGCCTACAGATAGGCAAAATTAACAGCTCTCCATATATGTGCTTTCTCCGGTGTGGCCCCCTCCTTATGCTATGGTCAGCCTATGGAGTTTTGGGAGGCTATGACTCTTCAGGCATTTTGCAAACTATGCAAAACTGAATTATTCAGGAAGGATTTTTTTACAGAGGTAATAGGGCTTTATTAAAATGGAATGATTTGGGAAGAATGCTGTAATAAAGGGGGGATTGTGGAGTATACTACTGTGTATATTAGTATTTACTATCTGTTGTTCTTTTTCTAAAATATAATTTCTGCATCATTTAATACTCTGTGAATAGACACCTTAACTGATTGGCTTGAACAGGGTGATATTCTGGGCCAGGAGTAGATAGGGTTCAGGAGGGGTATTTCAACCTTGGGTCATTGTCTAGTTCTATATGATCTGATAGAAAAATACACCAACTTCCCAAATGGCATCCTTTGCGTAGGAGTTATTGATCTGAAAGGGTTTTTTCATACTATCTCTAGAACATGACTCTGGGGAAAGCTGTGACACATCACAATTGATAAAAGGCTGCTATGGCTCATGCAGCAACTTCATGTGGACCTTACAGCTCAGGTTTGCTGTGTTTATGGCGGCAAGCTGACTGAGACATTTGACCTCGATAAAGGCCCTGTTTTTGTTCAACCTGTATATGAACTATCTTTCAACTTTCTTTAATGAGCTTTGTCATCCACTACATGTGGCCATTTGCAGTATTCCAGTTTTGCTTTGTGCTGATGACACTGCTCTGCTCTCTTGGACAAGAGTTGATTTTCAGAGTTCATTAACAATTTTCTTGGAATACTGTATTAAGGGAGGCCAGAAAATAAACTACCAGAAAACTAAAGTAGTTGTTTTCTCCCCCCCCAAAAAAAATAGAGGAACTTTTCAGTGTTCAGGTGGCCTCTGAATGGTGAATAAACCCAGCAAGTGAAGGAGTTTTCATATTTGAGTATCTTTTCACATTTAAAATGGGGCCTCATCAGTCACTGATAAGGAGAAAAACAAAAACCTGCGCCGACAGTATATTAAACTTTTTCCTGAAATGGAGGTAGGAACTATGTTCCAGGTGCTGTTCAAGTTTTTAACCTAAAAGTCATTCCTATTATCCTTTATGAAATAGTCATAAGGACTATCTTGATAAATGAAAACATTGACCATATTCTGTTATATTTTCTGTGAAATTTATTAAACATTCCTCATGGTGTAGCCAGTGTGACTCTCCGTTCAGAACTGGGCCAACCTTCCCTTGAGGCAAGGGCTTGGTTACAAGTGTTTAGACTGTTCACCAAGTCTTACTTGAGCAGCAAGGACTACCTGGCACTCTTGAAAGAAGACTGTTATAGGTCAATGTAGTTTAATACTGTTTTTGAGAAACTGTTGGCTCTTGATGTTAACCTGGACACTATCCAGGCCCTGAGCTTTCATGCAACATTTGCTTTGGTGAGAAATCATGCAAAATCAATCAGTCACAAAAAACTCTGCCTTTAGAGCACACCACATCTGTTCATCTCAATTTTTGGTATTCCACCTCCAAAATCTCTTCCCTCCTACACCTATCAGTTGTTTTCCCAAAGCCTGTTAGGTTTCGTTCTAGGGATGACATTCTTGTTCTAGGAATGGCAGACTAAATATTTACTTATTTATTTGATTTCTGACTCACTCTCCCTGGCTAGTGCAGGCCTCAGTGTAACAACATATTATGATAGTAGTTATCATAAATTAGTTAAACAGTTTAACTTTAAGTTACTAATTGTAGCAGCAGATAACAGATAAAATTATAATAAATACATAAAAAAATCACATCAGGGAAAATTTAGTCATGTTGGGGAAGGTCAGAGAAAGGGGCAAACGGAGGGTCCATCAGAGAATTTTTATTCTTCTCTGTTAGTGTAGCGGGGAGAGGAGAGCCTTCATCCAGTCAGTGAAACCACACCAAGTCAATCAGAGGAGGATATAGCGCTAGGCCAGCCAGCTTTAATAAGCAACAGGGCTGACCCTTTTACAGATGCATTTAGTTCCCTAATATACCTTACAATGTGCGCGTCAGAAGCTGGACAATGGAAACTTTCCTTTACACCATTTCTCTCTTCCTGTTGAAGAGAACATTTCATTCCGGAAGCACCATCTCTTATTTTGCATTATAAGCTAGCTTTAAGATCTAAGCATCTTTTGCACCTGGGCACCTTTGAAGCTTAACCACAAGCTCCCTTCCAACCACATTCAATAACAGTTTTTTTTGCTAAACAGAAATGTCATATCTTTTTCTATGAAACTTGTGGGAGGGGAAATTCAGGGTGGTAATGGAAAGTTTGAGGCCTGAGATGAATTTAGGCCAATTTGTCCTTTTAATTTCTTTAATTCAATTTTATTGCTATAATTCCCTCCTCTTCGACCACCTCGATTATTTACTGAGAGGTTGGTCGACCAAGGCTACTATATATTGAGGGATCTCTGCCTTTCATGGTCATATAGGGGTTATAGTCACTTTCAGCCGGCCTGTATAAGGTACTACGTGAAAAGGTCCGAGCATGAGACAACCGTCTTTCTCTGTGATTAGCAGCCAGATGCAGAAGCTTGGGAGTGTCACGAATCATTACAGAGTTAACAGTTAGTAAGATTAAACTTTCCACAGACGCCTCCTTCTGATGCTAGGAGAAAATCTAAAGCCAAGCGATTCTGATAGATAGCGGTGCGTATTTGAGTATTTGTTTTGGCAAGCAAGGACAACGCTTGGGAAGTTTCATTAGTTATGATTTCTAGAACCGCTTGCAGCCTGATAAGACGGTTCAGCATATATATAGGGGTCCTATAGCCATACATGCCATCTGCAGCCCATGTAGCAGGCCCATACACTTGAATAATACGCTCTGGGGGCCACTCATTATTTTGCCATGTATGAATTCGCAGAGAGTGCTTTGCACGGCCTAGTTCATCGTACACTGGGACCCCTAGATGTTCACCAGTTTCCAAGGGCAAAAGGAAGAAACTGGGTCTTATAGTCCCCAAAACACAAGCTCCACTCCACCCTGGGGGTAGTGTAGCATAGGCCGCTGTGCCACAGATCCAATATAGTGAATCAGGGGCTACCCACTTCCGTGAGGCATTGCATGGATCATCCCAGAGGACCTGCAAGTGTCCCATGTTCACATATTGTGGAATCTGTGTGTTATCTGGGTTAGTAAAATCAACAAAAGTTTTGGGTTTAGTTCCATTACAGATCCACCCTCCTTCACATTCTAACATCCCCACTGGTTCTGAAAAGAAAAGGATGGCCTTGTCGTATAAAGCAGGTAAAGCCGACTAGCTTATTTCTCAGGATCCATTTGTCAGGGCGTTCGGCCTCCCTCCAAGATATATTGTAAACCTTAGTGAGGTTGTTATATTAGAAGCCACAAGAAATAGGGCGGGAGGATTCCTGCCTTTTTGTAATTGGCATAAACATTAACATGGGCATGAACAGCATGGGATTGGGGCCGAAAACATGTACTGTGTCCCTTCTCATTACAGACACTATATGTGGTGGACTGATGCTGACACTGAGTGATTGTGAATGATGCACAGTCATAGCTAGTTTGATAAATCAAGGTTTGGGAGGTTTGACCCTGGCGATAGGTGGTAGTAATGCACGGGGTACAAGCAGGGAGAGGGGTGGGGAAGCCTGACTATGGACCCAATAGAACAGAAAAACACATTGCAACAGAAGGAAACACATCCTTTGGCCCGTATGTTGGTTAGTTAACGTCTGGAATTACTAAATGCAAGACCTGAGGTTCCAACGGAGATCAATTCTTCACCTGTGCGTAGAAAAAGCCGTTCCGGTAGGCTTTTAGCAGAGGTTCACGAGCAGGCTTATTCGGCTGTGTCCCTCAGGGGTACGGACCCAGAGGGAGCAGAGCTAGCCGGCGCTGTCCCAGGAGGCAGACGAGAGATCTTAACACAGGTAGGCGTAGGCCCAGGCTGGGAGGTCCACCTAGGGTGAGCTACCTTGAGATGGGACCAGTGGATCCACGGTTTATTGCCTTGACCATGGCTGCGGTTCCTGCATGTGTGTTTTCATGGAGTTGTCGCATTACAACTAGTCCCGGGGCAGCTGGGATAAATATTTTCCCTGTAGGCATTCACCACCACCCCTCCTTATTCTTTTCTGCTCCCTGTAAGTCACACCAGGCTTCTTCTTCTGGTGAATACCTGGGGGTCCAGGCTGCAACAGGGGTTGGAAACACAGGACAGAGTGTTGCGCTGGGGGGGCCTGATGCTTCAAGGGCTATTTCTTTTGCTGCCTTATCAGCCCGAGCATTTCCTCGAGATACAGAGTCTACAATCTTCTGGTGGCCCCTGCAGTGAATGATGGCTACTTTTTCTGGGAGATTTACAGCTTCCATTAATAACCGTAGGTTAGGGCCATACTTAATGTCTTTGCCTGCAGCTGTGATGAAGCCTCTGTTCTGCCAGAGGATACCATGAGCATGAGCAGACTTAAAGGCAAACATTGAGTCAGTCTATATGTTGACACTTCGGCCTCTTGCCAATGTTAGCGCAGCAGTGAGAGCGATGATTTCTGCAAGCTGGGCTGAAGTCCCTGCCCATAAGGGCTCTGCTTGCACCACCTTTTCATCATCAACAACAGCATAGCCAGCCCTGCGTTGCCCTGTATCATCTAGGAAACTGCTGCCATTGCAGTAAAGGGTCATCTCTGGGCTGGGTAAGGGCTGGTCTTGGAGATCCAGTCTCGAAGCAAACACCTGATCCACTGTAACTAGGCAGTCGTGGTCTGGTGCCTCTTCAGGTACTGGAAGCAGGGTGGCAGGGTTAACAGTCACTGCTGGTGCTAAGGCTACTCCAGGATTTTCAAGGAGGATGGCCTGATAACGAGCCATCCGAGAAACAGTGAGATATTTATGGCCCCTTGCCTCTAAAATAGTCCTGACCCCGTGAGATACATACACAGTGAGCGTGGCACCCCAGGTGAATTTGTTGGCTGATTCAATGAGGCGACAACAGGCAGCTACTGCTCGAAGGCAGGGGGCAGACCTTGTTCTACAGTGTCGAGGCCCTGGCTGAGATAAGCAACAGGTCTTTTGTAGGGGCCAAGCTTCTGCATAAGGACGCCCTGAGCCACTCCCTCCTTTTCATCAACGCAGAGAAAGAAAGGCTTTTCTGGATTGGGCAGTCCTAAGGCTGGTGCCTCGATGAGGCGCTGCTTCAAGGTTTGAAATGCTATCTCCTGTTCAGGACCCCACAGGAAGGGATCGTTGGGCCCTCCTCTTGTAGCTTCATATAGGGGTTTGGCTATGAGGGCAAAACCTGGAATCCGCAGCCGACAGTAGCCTGCTGCCCCTAAAAATCCGCGAAGTTCCTTGCGGGTGTAAGGCTCAGGGATCTGGCACACAGCTTCCTTTCTTTCTGGGCCTAAAGAATGCTGGCTTTGTGAGATATCAAAGCCCAAAAAGCGGACAGTTTGCTGACACAGCTGAGCTTTCTTCCAGGAGGCTTTATACCCACACTCATCTAATAGCATAAGGAGTTCAACTGTCCCCTTCTCACAATAGGGTCTGCTTCGGGAAACCTCTCTCCCACCCAAGTTGCTTCTACTTGGCCCGCAGGTACCCTGGCCACAAGGGATTGTTTGGCGGCTGCCAGTACCTGCCGTTTTTCTTCTGATGTTAGCAAGGCAGACAGCAGCTGCGAGCAATCCCTCCAGGTTGGTGCATGAGTGGTCATTATGGTGGTAAACAGATCAGTCATAGGCTTTGGGTCTTCACTATAAGGCACGGTCTGAGTCTTCCAATTACAAAGGTCTACTGTGCTGAAGGGACTATAAACATAGACCATATTGCCTGCTGCCCCTGCAGGGGTTTGCCTCAAGGGACACACCATAGGAGTTGGGGATGTCCTGTCAGATGGTTTCAGAGCTGTGGATTGCTCAACCTGTCCAGAACTGCCTTGTGTCCAGAGGCCTGTACAGGTATCATGTTTCGGATGGACTGAGGGGGTTAAGGGTGGGGCTGAAGGTTCCTCACTCTCTCTTCCTAGGAACAATTCCCTTAAGTCGGGGTATATCTGTTCGGGGTCTACTGGAGGGTCGCAGGACTTTTTTTCAGCTCTGTCCTTCTTTTTCCAGGCTCCCCCTGAGCCCTGTTCATTGGAGGGGATGTCTACCAGATTCTCATCAGAACGTAGAAGGTTCACCTCTCTCAACCTATTTTCTTCCCTCCTCTTTCTTCCCTCTTCCTCACGGGCACGGGCCATGGCTCGGGTCTCAGGTGGGCTGGGTGGAGGGGTTCTGTCAGGGGTTCTGGCTGGTCCTGCAGAGTAGGGGGTGGCCAGTCTTCTTCCTGATCTGTTTGAACTCGA
Source organism: Gekko gecko (assembly GCA_029375565.1). NCBI lineage: Eukaryota > Metazoa > Chordata > Lepidosauria > Squamata > Gekkonidae > Gekko > Gekko gecko. The sequence continues at coordinate 43,178,090 of JAPDNY010000009.1, forward strand.
ACTTGAGGGGCCCCAACAGGAGACCTAGCTGGCTGGCTTGTGGTGGTAGCAAGACAAACCCGTGGAATACGGGAGCGAAGCCGCCGGGTCGCAGGGAATTTCTTTTCTAAGAATGGATGGAACCTGACCCACTCATCCCATAAGTCAATGTAGGGGAATTGATCTGGATGGTCACAGCTTGGGTCTGTAACTGCTGCAAAAACTCTTTTAATTAATTCCTGATTCATGGACCCCTCTGGGGGCCATCCGACATCAAAGGCTGGCCAGTCTATTGTGCAGAAAGTTTGTAAGCGGCCAGGGCTGAGGGGCACATCTCCTCCATAATCTCCAGTAAAAATATCTTTGAAATTTCTCAGCATGTATTCTAAGGGCGTGATGGGCTTTGCCTGACTCCCCCCATGAAGACAAACAAAGACAGACAGCTGGGTGTACAAAGGGTTAGGAAACGGAGAGTGCAGTGAGGGGTCTGCCACTCTTAAGACACAAAAGGGATTCCTTGACCACAGATGCTTCCTTCTTTAAGTGGCCGATTCGAGCTCGCGCTGATCGGAAACGCACGTATCAGAAGACAACTCTCAGTTTGGTTTTGTCCCGTAGGACTCTGCCTTTCACAAGCACACATCAATCATACACTTCAACATGTATTCCACCCTGATCACAGAGAAGTCACTGCTTCCCTGACCTGCCTGTCAGAAAGCTAACCCAGATTCCACTGATAAGAGAGGTGATCAAGCTCCCTTTTCCCCCTTCTGTACTGGAAGGGGGTACCTCAGATACCTCAGACTGACTATACTGACCTGTCCGTCGACTCGAGTCGTCCCTGGGCTCGTCCTCTCAGACCTGGGTTCTTCAAAGCGAGCGGCACCGGCAGAGAGTCACAACAGAACGGAGAGAAGACCGACCTTCCAAAGAGGGAAGTGGCGCCTGTCGGAAATCAGTCACGGGCTGCCCGGCTCTCCGACGGCCCGTGGCTCAAGAGGGCAATAACCCGGTCTCGTTGCCAGAGTCAGCTCTCCATTTTCCCGGCCCAATGCACCAGGAAATGTAGCGGGGAGAGGAGAGCCTTCATCCAGTCAGTGAAACCACACCAAGTCAATCAGAGGAGGATATAGCGCTAGGCCAGCCAGCTTTAATAAGCAACAGGGCTGACCCTTTTACAGATTCATTTAGTTCCCTAATATACCTTACAATGTGCGCGTCAGAAGCTGGACAATGGAAACTTTCCTTTACACCATTTCTCTCTTCCTGTTGAAGAGAACATTTCATTCCGGAAGCACCATCTCTTATTTTGCATTATAAGCTAGCTTTAAGATCTAAGCATCTTTTGCACCTGGGCACCTTTGAAGCTTAACCACAAGCTCCCTTCCAACCACATTCAATAACAGTTTTTTTTGCTAAACAGAAATGTCATATCTTTTTCTATGAAACTTGTGGGAGGGGGAAATTCAGGGTGGTAATGGAAAGTTTGAGGCCTGAGATGAATTTAGGCCAATTTGTCCTTTTAATTTCTTTAATTCAATTTTATTGCTATATTAGGAGCCTCGGCCACAGGCCTGGTGGAACAGCTCTGTTTTGCAGGCCCTGTAGAACCAGTCTCAGCTGGAAGAGCATTCCACCAGGCCAGGACCAGAGCAGAGAAGGCTCTGGCTCTGGTTGAGACTAATTGAACATTTCTTGGCCATGAAACCATCAGTAGGTCTTTGTTCTGTTAGTGTAATGCTCTCAGAGGGGTATACCAGGAGAGATGGTTCCAAAAGTATACAGGTCCCAGACCATGTAGGGCCTTAAAGGTTAAAGCCAACATGTTGAACTAGATCTGGTATTCAATCTGGAGCAAGTGCAGCTGGTGGAGCACTGGTTGAATGTGAGTTCTAACTGAAGTTCTAGTGAGAACACACGCTGCCATATTCTGGATCAGTTGAAGTTTCCAGGTCAGTCTCAAGGGTAGCCCTGCATTGAGTGAGTTACAGTGTTCCAGTCTGGAGGTGACCGTTGGATGGATCACTGTAGCTAATTCAGGGTGGGACAGGAAAGGGACTAGTTGTCTGACCTGGCACAGATGTAGAAACACCAGTCTGGCAACATTTGTGATCTGGGCCTCCACTGACAGGGAGGCATCCAGAATCACATGCAGGCTCTTCACCATTGGCTCACAGCTAAGTGCTGAATTCTTAGTATTTTGAGTATTCCCAGAGAGAGAAGTTAAGGACTTAATTACCCTAAATAACTGTGCTGGGCCTGAGCTAGTAGCCGCAATGGAAGCCATATAGAAATCTTTCTTTATCACCTTCACTGCCATCTCACAGGATCTCATAAGATGTTCTTGTAGCTTCGTCCCGAGTCCATCACCAAACTCGCTCTAGCCATCTGAGCTCCTGTTTCATGTTCCAAAACTCCGGGGTATGCTCCTTGGCAGTTATGAACGGTAGGTTCATGTGTTTACCTTATTCAGAACAAATCTGCCCCGTCCCTTAGGTAAGATCGACGTGATATCACATAGACTTCTGGAGCATCCTTTGTATGCTAATCTCAGGAGGTGTTCTATTTCAGTGTGTCTGCAAGCACATTCTGATGTATATTACAATGACCTAGTTACCTTTTTACTTGCTGGCAGGGATCCAAAAAGAACTATAGCAGTTGCAGGGGTTTTTAACTCCTTTGTCTAGTGATTAACAACAACTACTCACTGCTCAGGATCAGTGTGTCATAAAGCTTTTGTTGGATAAAAGGAAAGGAATACAGTGTGCACATTTATGTTTTGTTTCAAGTTTGTTCCAGATTTTTATTTGGTTTAATTTCCTAATTCTATTACATTGCTTATGGATGTCACATCCTACTGACTTCATTAATTTACACTGTGTAATCCTTGAGAAAGCACTATGCAGAGGCTATGCAGAAAGGACATCTGCATAGTGCTGAAATCTGGTGGAAATGATTGGTGGAAGGAATATTATTTCACATACAAGCATTGTTTATTTTTCTCCCACCCAGAGTTGCCAGCCCCCTGCTGGGGATGGAGGAGTCCCCTTCCCCCATCCCTACTCCCTGCTGCTGAGCAGCTGACTGGCAAGGAGATTTACTGGTAGCAAGGAGAGGCCTAGGCCAGCAGTGTTAAAGACGCAGCAATGTTACTTCTGGCATGCACCAGAAGTGATGCCATCACGTTGCCAGCAATGTGAGATGCTTCTACCATAGAACTTTTAACCAAATATGGCAATGTGGTGACATCACATCTGGTATGAGCCAGAAGTGACATTGTTGCATCACCAGCAATGCTTGCCTAGGCCTCTTGTCACTGTTGGTAAGTCCCCACCCCACCCCTGCCCATTGCCAGGGTGCCCTGGCAGCCCTACTCCCGCTGGTACTCAAAGAGTAATGGAGAACATCAGCAGGAGGCCTGGCAGCCCTATTTATATCACACTTTTCTCTCTAATAAAGATCCAGAGTAGCTTACAACATTCTCCCCTTCTCCATTGTATTCTCATAACACCTCTGTGAGGCAGGTGAGGCTCTCAATGTGGCTGGCCCAAGGTCATCCAACAATTTTCACTGGCAGAGTAGGGATTCAAACCAGGATGTCCAGATCCTAGTCTGACACTCTAACCCAGACATGTCAAACATTCAGCCTGGGGGCCAGGACCAGCCCATGCAGGGCTCTTATCTGGCCTGTGAGCAACTGGTGGGAAACCAGTCCAAATGTGGACCGAAAGGGCCTATATTAGGGTATTATACCCTCTGCTGAGGTCCCTCCCTTCCGGCAGAGCAAGCCCTCCCCAAGGTCTTCCCCCAGATCTCCAGGGAGTGCCCAACCCAGAGTTGGCAACCATAAGGGGGCAAGGAAGGCTGGTTTGGCCCTGAGCTCTGCTGAGGAGGGGTATGAGTCACCATCAGTGGTAAAATGTTTTTGGTACCTGGCATTACATTTTATGGCACATGTGGCCCAGCCCGATAAAGTGTCATTTATGTCAGACCTGTTCCTCATAACAAATGATTTTGACACCTCTGCTCTAACCATTACACCATGCTGGCTCTCTGCCAGTTATTACGCCTGTCAGTTGTTACAACTCTGGCACTCCTACCTTGTGTACTGGGAGAGCACTCTGTGTATAATCCTTGTGATATGCATTTTTTAAAATATATATATATATGGCAACAAGTATATTGTCCAGCTTCAGCAAATACAAATATATACCCATAAAAAAAAAATCTGGATTTCCTGTCAAGTATATTGAATCAGGAAAATACGTGTGTTAACCAATTTGCCCAAAATGGAGACTGCATATTGAGAGGAATCTGTGTAGTACAGTCTTTTTGTACATGAGGTAGGAATGCTCTAACTCTAATGACTGAACAGTGCTAGTGATGAAATCACTGGATTTGATCTTGGTTTCAGACTTCCACTTTACTATAAAGATCCTTAGTAGATCTTGAATCAGTTACTCTCTGATCAAGATTACCATGTCAGGGGGATATAAGCCTCCCCACATACCCATTTATCAATTTGGAAGGGCCCCCATTGGAGAAACCTAAAGGCACTGGAATCCATCTCACAGGAAACTTGTATAGATAAAATGACACAGCCTGCATGTACACTGTTCTGATCTTCCTAGCCCAAGAAGAATCTATTTTGTGCTGGCCCCAGGTGGTAAATGCTCACACAGAGCTTGTAGACTGCCTCACTCCTTTGCTTCTGACTCGCCCCCCACACACACACCCCAAATACACATATTTGCTTCTGACTCACCCCCCACACCAAATCTGGCTCTGCATCTCAGTTCCAAACCCCCAGTTCCCTATGCCCCTAAAGAAATGTATCATTGACTTTCTAGAATTCAGTTGCACCAGCTTTTCTCCTGATCTTGCCCATGTCTAGTCCTTCTACTCATGACCAATAAGATAAGAAGACAGCAATATTAAAAACTGGACTTAGTCTACAACAAATATTCAGGACAGAGACCAGACCCAACCTAATGTTTTAACGCTGCCACTAAGAGTCTGGTATATCTCCTGCAGAGCAGGAGACTAACCTTTAGGTTGTCACAGTTAGGCAATTTTCCCTTGCTGCTTGCTCCCTCTGTAAAGGAATTTCAGCTACAAGATCTTCAAGCAAAATAGGCCACCAGGTCTTCTGTCCTTGAATAGCTCCTACTGGGAATTGTTGGCTGGCTCCTATCATCCAACCTGCTTACAGAAGCACTTCTCACCCTTTTTGTTCTACGTTACTTTTGCCAGCATCAGAGCTTTGTACAGATGAAGAAATGGGAGGGGGTTCGCCAAGGATGGACAGCAGCAACTTACCTTGCCTAGTTCCCCAGACTCCCAGAATACACTGAGCACCAGAAATTTTCGCTCTCTGATCCCCCATCCCTTGGCAGCCTGGAAGAAGAATAATCCAGTGTGTTTCTCTCATAGAGAAATCTATTCGTTTTAAATTTCCATGGCATAATTTTTCAAAACTTTAATACATTTTGTCAGGGGGGAAACTAGTCTTATTTCACATTCCAAGCAAAGAGTAAGTGGTGTTGCGAAGGAGAGAGTGGGAAGGCAAGAGAAACTATTATCAGAAGCTCAGCTGGGAAAGAAATATGATCTTTTTTCCATCATACGAAAGTGGCAGACTAGCTGTTCTGTGGTGAGCAAAGAGCCTTTGTCACTCACTGAAACCTGTCATCTTACGCTATGATATTGCAGGGGCCTGCACGACAGGTCAGACCTAATGAGAAGAATGACAATGTGGATACCGAAGACAGGAAGGCACAGAGAAGCAGCTTTTGTTTCCTTCAGGGAAATCCTTTCATGGTAAGAGTGTCCACACTTTCATACAGTTGTTGTACAGGATAGACACTTGAGAGATTAGAGCTGGGAAACAGCAGAATTACTGGGAGGTTGCACAGCCTGCCGACAGGGAAAAGTGGACTTTAGAAACGAGAAGGAATATCATTTACAAAAGATCAGAAGCTGCTCCTGCTGTATCAATGCTTGTAACTGCTAAGGCCCTTGTAGTTACTTCAAATGCTAAGCAAACTTTATCAAACAAACAGCAGCCATTTTATTGCTTATAACTCGATAGCCTTTTCCCCTCTAACCCTCACGTCCCGTCTGTGAGCTTCCTTCTCATTAAGAGATACAGATTTTCTAAATAAACAAAAGTCTTGTGCACCTTAAATGCTTTTAGTCCTTTAAGTCTTTAAGGTGCCACAAGACAGCTGTTTAATTTTGCTGGAATAGGCTGACAGGCAATGTATCTGGAACATTTTCTGAAGAATCTCTCTCTATATATAGGATGCAGCAGCCCAGGGGTACCAAACATAAGGCTTGGGGGTCAGAACCAGCTGACCCAGTGCCCTTACCTAGCCCACACAGCAACTGGTGTGAGGGAGGGAAGGTGGGAGGATGCTTGGGTGGGCGAGCAGGCAAGCAAGTAAGCAGGCACATGTGGTGAGGTGTGTGCATGGCTGAAGCTGTCAAGAAATAGAAAGGAAATGACTAGGGGTGGGGCTAAGAGGCTAAAGTAAAATAGTGAGGGGGGGATAGAAGTGCAGGTAGAGAAAGAGGAGGCATGTTCCCCCCCCCGCCGCCTCTTCCGATTGCAGCTCTGCAAGGACTGGAGAAGCCAGCCATGCCACCGCCACACCATTTTTCAAATGGTGACTGTAAGGGGGGATTGACAAGAGCAAGTGCACGGAGCAAGTGGCAGTTAGCTGATGAAGGGACAGGGCCATCAGGGAAGAGAGGAGGAGTGGATTGGGAGACAACTGGGCTGTCTTGTGCATGCCACTCTGAAGGGAAAGACCTGCTGGCCTCAGAAGCGAGTGGAGCAACAACCGGTAAAAGGGGCGCTGATGCTGCCGCCACATGTCTGAACAGTCATAGAGCCAGAAGGCAGAGAGAGTGTTGGAGAAGGTGGGGATGGCGACCTCTCTTCTCCCCACCACCTGTTCTCAGCCTGTGAAGGAAAAGGGGTTGCAGGACGACAAAAAGCACCCCCTGGGATTTCGGAAACAGCCTCTCCATCAGGCCTTCCCTCTGCCCCACTGCTTCTGTGGGAAACACTGGAGGGATTAGAACTGGGCTGGGGGGATCTGGGAGAGCCAGGTTCAGACCCCCTCTCCTTCTAATCCAGAACCCAGTTGTCTGGGTCACCCAGGACCAGTTGCTCAGCCTAGCCCACCTCTCAGGGTTGTTGGTGGTGATGAAGGTGGGGCACTGGAGAGGGGAGTCTGGTGTGCCTCCTCGAGACATTTGGAAGAAGGACAGGGGAAGGGAGGAAATAAAGAGTGAGAGACAGAACATAGCCATGCTAGGCTGCTAAGGATGGGCATACAGGAGGGAGGGTGCTGCTGAAAAACTACCTTATTTACTTGCAGGGATGATGACTCATCTCCTAAAAGTGCTATATAAACAAAAAGTAGCTAATTTGTGTGGAAATTTAAGATACACCCCCCCCTTTTAATGTCTCCCTTGGGAAAAACCTAGTGTTGCATATGATTAAATACATTTATTGGGGCTTTGGTGGGTTCCCCAGTAAATCAATTGCTCTCACTGCTAGGAATCCACTGCTTTTGTTTGTATTTTGAGTAAAAAATAATATTGTTAATTGGGTTTGCCTGTGTCATTTACAAAGTTTATATCTCTGGTACTGGGCATTACATTTTATGGCACACATGGCCCAGCCCCACAAATTAACATTTTTGTCAGATCCAGGCCTCGTAAGAAATGAGTTTGACACCCCTGTGTAGCCTACTCCCCCCAACTTTTGACTATGATATGTTTCTCTAGACATCTAGATAAAAAAGAACTGGATATCATGATACAGAGCATTGTATATGCAGCCAGATTCTATTATCGGCTATTACTCAAGCTGTTCTATAGTCAGCTACAAGAAAATTCTGGCTGTAGTTTAGTAGTTGCTGTATTGTGGCTGTCAACAAAGTGGCAGGTGGGCAGAGCCACCCTCTGCTAATGAGAATAAGTGAAAATCAAGGCAGAGGAGTTTTCACAGTGGTGGATTATTTATTTATAATTTTGATTTACGAACCGCCTTTCTCTGAATTCACAGAGCTCAAGGCGGTTAACAACAGAAAATCTATACAATTTAAAATCCCAAGAATTAAAATAACTAAAATATTTTCAGATGGTGCTAAAATCAATTTACAAATTGCATTACTGATCTACAAATAGATGGAGAAAAAGCAGAGTGGGGGAAGAGAAGGGAGTGCCAGATGGGATGGTACCTGTTGCTGTCCTCAACCAAAAGCCTGGCGGAACATCTCTGCCTTGCAAGCCCTGCGGAACTGTACCAGGTTCCACAGGACATGGACGTTATTTGGCAGAGAGTTCCGCCAGGTGGCAGCCAGGGTTGAAAAGGCCTGGCTCTGGGCGAGGACAATTGGACGTCTTTGGGGCAAGGGATCACCTAGCTCATTAGGCTGATAATCTTTTCTGCTTTTCATAAATCAGACTTTGCCACACTTTTGACTATTGTATTTTTTGTACACAGGGTTCCATTCTGCATTATAAATTGAGAAAACCCCACTCTTACACTCAAAATGATAAATCTACAGTTGCTTCATAATCTCCCCAAACAATAGGAAGCATTCTGTGTATGGGAAAGACCAGCCAATAATGATTGCTTCCTGCCCTCCTTTTGCCCAATCATTGAACACTGATGGGTCCAGGCTGCCTAGATAAGAGCAATTAGGAAATCCCAGGGCTCACTCCCATGAGAAAATGTCCTTGCTCATTTTTCATTAGTTTACCTGAATACCATATATAGAGATAGAGAGAGATTAGATAGATGACAGACAGACAGACCGATGATAGAGATATATAGAACTGGTAAAAATCAGTCAGAGTCTAACCTAACAAAGGGAAATGTTAAGGCAAGCAAATCAACTTCAGACTTGAAGAACTGGCTCCAATTGCTACTCCATAGCTGGCAACTCAAACTCATTTAAAAGAGACTTCTCACTTGTGCCTTTTCTAACTGAAAGTGATTATTAACAGCAGGAGAACACCTGCATGATGCAAGTAATAAAAAAATTAACCTGAAGTAACTTCCAAATTGCAGTTTTCCACTAAATGCAAGTTAAAGGGATTCTATACTCTAATTTTACATTGTCACTTTAAAATGTGTATGTATATGATTAAAATAATTTTGATATGCAACCTTTGTACAGTGATTTAAAGCCTTCAGAGGTAAATATACTACCATACTGCTTCTAAAAATAGCTCAAGTCAGAGAATGAATTCTAAAGGGCTTCTATTAGCTACCTCAATGTTTCCTTCCCACTGGTTAATAAAAGGAGGGTTAGTGAACAAAGAGGAAGTTGCTTTCTAGTTATTTATTTATTTATTTGCTGTCAAGCCGCAGCCGACTTAAGGCAACCCTGCAGGATTTAAAAAAAGGGGGGGAGGCCATTCAGTGGTGGTTTGCCATTGGCTGCCTCGGCATAGTAACGCTGGTATTCTGTGGTGGTCCCCCATCTCAATACTAACCAGGGCTACCCCTGCTTAACCTTTGAGACTTGAAAAGATCAGACTAGCCTGAGCTGCCCAGGTCAGGTTTCAATTAATACAAAAAAACCCCAAAAGATATACAAAACTGCCTTGTACTGAGTCAGACCACTGGTCTATCAAGAACAGTCCTAGTTACTCCGACTAGCAGAGGCTCTGCAGACAAAGCTCTTTTCAAATCACCTAAAACTTGGCCTTTATAAATGGAGATGCCAGGGACTGAACCAGGGATTGAATACATGCACAGCAGATGCTCTGCAACCAATCCACAGCCCACCTCCAAATTACAAGAATCAAATGAGGAATCACAAAGGAAACAAGGGATACATCCTGTAAGTAGTTAACTTGGGCTGTGGTCACACACACTAAATAATCCATTTCGAATGAACTTTCGAATTGGATTTTGCCAGTTCACACAGTAAAAATCCAGTTGGAAAGTGGATTGAAAGTGGATTGAAGGTGGATTATTTACTGTGTGACTGCATCATATAAATCAGTGTAAATTTCCCCCTTCAAATTAGGATCTATACAAGTGGAGACCCGCAAGAAACTTGTGGGATGGTCATCCCATTCCTCACACCTTTGCTTCCTCCCCTCTACCCTTACCTATCTCACACTCTTTCTCCCTTCTGGGGGTGGAGCCATAGACTCAGCCCTCCAAAGCAGCCATTTTATCCAGGGGAACTGATCTCTGTCACCCGGACAACAGTTGTAATTCTGGGTGATCTCCAGCCCTCACTCAGAGGCTGGCAATGGTAGTTCTCATGGAGGAAATGGCTGGTTTGGAGGGTGGAGTCTATGGCATTATACTGGTCTGAAGTTCCTCCCCTCCTCAAACCCCACCATCCCCAGGATCCACCCCTTAAATGTCCAGGAGTTTCCCAATCCAGAGTTGGCAACCCTATTTCCTTCCCACCCAACAGCCAACTTAACCTTTATCTGCCTTTATCTGTCTTCAGCTTTTTGTCTCCACCCCCTCCCCCACAGCTTCTACCAAGGAAAATTATAGTCTTTCTCCACAGTGGGGACCAAAGCAGCTTACATTATTCTCACCTCCTTTTTATCTGCACAACAACCCTGTGAGGTTGGTTAGGCTGAAAGTATGTGACTGGTCCAAAATCACCCAGTCAGCTTCCACCGCAATATGGGGATCTGAACCTGGGTCTTGCAGACCCTACTCTGAGGCTCTAACTGCTGCACCACTGCTGGCTTTCATAGGGTGGCTGCTGAACAGCAGCAAGCAGCCAGGCCAAGTTGAGTCATGCAAATTAGGTGGTATCAAGTCACCCAGAGGGTGCTGCCTAGGGATGCCAGCCTCCAGGTGGGATCTGGGGATCCCCTGGAATTACTGCTCAGCTCCAGACTACTGAGATAACTTCCCCTGGAGAAAATGGATGCTTTGGAGGGTGGACTCTAGGGCATTGTACCCCACTGAGGTCCCTGTCCTCCCCAGACTCCATCCCCAAATCTCCAGGAGTTTCCAGACCTGGAGCTGGCAACCCCACTACCCCATCCCCTGCCAGTGCCCGTGGGGGGACCTGGCAACCCTATACTGCTGCCAGGCCTAGGGTTGGCAACCTCCAAGTGGGGCCTGGAGAGTGAACTCCAGAGATCTGTGAACAACAGAGATCTGTCTCCCTGGAGAAAATGGCTGCTTTGGAGGGTGGATTCTGTGGCATGATACCCAGCTGAGGCCCCTCCCTTCCCCAAATCCTGCCCTCCTTGCACTCCACCCCAAAACCTCTAGGAATCCCCCAGCCTGGCCCCAAGGCTCCCTCCCTCCTCCTCCCTCCCCCTCCCTCCAAGGCCAAAAGAGGCCTGGAAAGAAAGGGCCCTTCCCCCCACCCTTGACTGACAGAGCCAGTCAGAAGCCTCTCCTCCCCCCCCCCAACGTTCTAATCTCTCACCGTTGAGGCCTGGAGTCAGGTCCCTGCAGAGGCCATTTCAAAAGGCTTTTGGGGGGAATTCAACTGTCCCTGAAGGGATTTCCTCACTGTTTGGATTTTTCTACAAACCCAGGAAGTCTACTGACTATGTAGGAAAAGCTGTTGGGGGAGAGTGAGGCCCCTGTTGGAGGGAATAGGTATCCGCACAGAAAAAAAAAGTCTGGAATTAGAATAAGGATATTGTTGGATATTGCGCATGTTTTCTGGACGAGAAAACCCAGGAGATAAATGGTTATAATACTGTAATGTCCAGTGACATATGGATCTAGTTCAAAAGGATCAACTCTTGTTTAAGAAGAGAACAGAAGAAGACGACATTGGATTTATACCCCGCCCTTCACTCGGAGTCTCACAAACTCCTTTCCCTTCCCTTACAAACTCCTTTCCCTTCCCCTCCCCACAAGAGACACCCTGTGAGGTAGGTGGGGCTGAGAGAGCTCTGACAGAAACTGCTTTTTTCATGAATAGCACTGACAGAACTATGGCTTGCCCAAGGTTATCCAGCAGCTGCAAGTGGAGGAGTGGGGAATCAAACTCAGTTCTCCCAGATTAGAGTCCGCACACTTAACCACTACACCAAACTGGCTCTCTAATGTACATATTATGTGCATTATGTATATAATGTACATAATGTACATATTAATGTACATATCCAGAATTATTCTTAATGTGGAAAAACAAAGGCCACCCACTTGATCTTCCTTTTGCACCTTACTGCCTATAGAACAGCAGAGCCAGCAGGATCAAAGGGCCCTTTCCATCTGGACAGAAACAAGTGAATGCACTCTAAACAGTGGCTTAATTAATCAAAGCCCACTGCAATCCTCCTTCCACACTTTAATATCCCCCAACACAGAATCTGGAAATCAAGGATATAGATCTTTAGGAATTAAACTGTACAACTGTAGGCCCACTGTACAAACACTGAAGCTCTTCTTACCAAGATAAAATTTTGGATTTCTCCAATTACAGTTTATGAAAAGGAATGGGAATGTGCACTCATGCACAAACAGATGTTTTGCCAACAACCAGATGCATATTTCTAAACTGCAAGTATGTTTTGCAGTGACATAACTGTGAAGAGGAAAGCAGCTTACTCTCTCTAGTTTTTATTAGACCAAGTCTCAGTAGGCCATCAAAAATATTCAATCCACCATTAGGGACTACATAAAATATATTTGTACACTTATCAGACACAGACGCTAGGTTGAAGCGAGACCTGTGGTTATGCCTCCCAGAGCTGCTTTCAGTTTTTGCTTGAATCAACAGTGCACAAATATACACTTTGGCCCTTTTTACCCTCTGTGGGGTCCTTAAAAACTTTCTGCTCATGGTCTCCAGCTCTAGGATGACAGTGTCAACTGTGAGATTAGGTGATCAATGTTGTGCTGCAGTGATAAATGTACATGACTTTCCTATGTGTAGTGTTGTTTTGTTGAATGTGTAGTAACAGATGTGAAGGAGGCCCTTATGTGACATTGTTTGATATTTATTTTCCTAAGGAACAAAACATCTGTTATTAGGTATTTAATAGCTTAAAGCTGTATTTTTCACCTTTTAGACTGAATGACGTATGGAAGGGAAGTTGGCTTAAACTGTACCATTATGTCAACTCTCTTCTACTCTGTCCTTTGAGGCTGTATGTGTGTGTGTGTTTGAGGGAGAGAGAGAGAGAGAGACAGAGAGAGAGAGTGAGTCTGGGGACTTGTAATGTCACATACTGAGTTTGCTTGGAGCAATAGGAAAAGAACTTTTACATGTTTTCCTCCCATAAATTACTGAAAATGGAAGCACCAAATCATTTCTGTACAGAACTAGACTTTTTGTGTGCTATATCCTTGTCTGGAATATTTTACATAGTGCAAGAGGTCATGATTTTCCTCTGTCCTCTACCACTAACCAGGTCCAGGAAACATGCATTGCCTTATCCTGTGACATCCTATGACATACATCCCGTGAGTCAAATTCCAATGCTGGTTGTGTCATGCTTTCTAATGCTATCACTCACCCACAGTAAACAAAGGAAGATCAGCACTTTCTGCAAAATGGGACTACAACTACCTTTACCTTATATTACAACATAGGGTCAATTCCAGGGTCTGAGAGGCCCCAAGCTGAGAGTTCTCAGGGCACAATTGTAGCCCAGAGGCGCTGCCTTACTCTTGGGTAGCTCCAATGGAGCACCCCACTTCTGACATGAACTAGAGACCCATAAACTCATGCCAAGGAAGGTACTCTTAGCCCAAGCCACAGAGCTAGCCATATCTTTGCAAAAGGGTTTGCATTTCAGGTTGCACACGACAGCCCTCGAAGCAATCTCCAGCCTTCCCCCTCCACCCAGCAAGGTATGCATATGAAACAATGCAGAGTTCCACCAGGTACAGTATCTACATTTCTTAGATCCCCGGGGGGGCAGGGTTTGCCTACTTTCAGGGGCCCCAGATCCAGCCAGTGGAGCCCCTGAGAGTAGGCAACCCCACCCCCAAAGTGCCTGGATCGGGCCAACATGCTGAGGTGACAACATCGCGCTGGGCACAGTGATGTGCCTAGTGTGATGATGCCACTTCCAGGTGACATCATCACGGCATGCGTGTGAAGTCCTGGACCAGGAGCTTCCCCCCCCACACACTGGAAAGATGTAGGGACCTGGCAACCCTAACATTTCTAAAGCTACTCAGTGGCCACCTGACAAATAGCCCTCCTGTCTCCAGAACTTCACATACCCTTTTGTGTGATACCTATGTGCTTTGTCTCCATAACAGTCCTTCCTGCTCAATCCCACAGGATACCAAGATAAACCAAACATTCAAATGTTTATCGATCCTTCCTGACGCTAATCAGGGAATCATTTCCCATCTTTTGTGTAAACCTGGGAATCTATTCCACCTGCCTTGGCAGGACCATGAGTGGTGTCAGGTCCTGCAGTAACCACTCAGTACACAATAGTCATTTAGTAGGTTTATTGGCAAAGTATGGCTTCTGGACAGATGAACACCTTTGCAAGAACTGGCAATCAATAGCATGGAACAAGGGAAGAGGGGTTAGGGTCCCACCCTCATGCATATGTCACACAGAGGCACCTAGGCTACTACAGGTCATGAGAGAATATGAAACCTAGCTAGCTATCTTCAAGACTCTTGTCTCGCACAGCCTTGGGTTCAGCTGTGGCTCCCAGGCTAGATGGGGGCTGCTTAGGAATAATTGCCGCCAAAGCCACTACAACACTCTTTCCATTCATTCATATGCTCCCCCCTTTAGGAATGTCAGGGAAGACATAAGGGGCACAGCAGATGTGCTATGGGCTAAACAAGCAGGCGAAGCAAGCAGGCTTACAAAAGCAAAAGTAAGGCATTGGCAGTATAAGGCATAAAGTATTGGAGATTACAGGTATTGAGTATTGATCATGGTACAAACACAGGCATTGTCACCCAGGAGAAAGTCTGATCCTGACAAGTGGTCATCTAACCCATTCAGCCAGCTCCAGTAGAGCCATCCAGCACCTGGCTAATCTCATTAACACTATCATGAATCAAGACTGTGCCCCTCTGTAACTTCACTGGTCACACCTAGGTTTTGCTCCTCCTGGTGTTACACCCCTAGGACCCCTTATTGGTCCAGGTAGTCTTTTGTCTTCACCTGAGACAAGTCCCTCAAGTCCTCCCATTGATCCACATTGTTTCCCCATGTCTATATCCACCAAAGCACATGGCCTTGACTGTGTTTCTGCCTCGGATGCCAACTGGCAGTTCACCCTCAAACTGTGTTTGGGCCCTAATCTCTTCTCCATGGACCTCTGCACATTTGAACAGGTAGCATAATTGACCCATCCATTCACTATCATCACCTCTGTTTTCTTAGTTCTTGAATGCTTAGTGTGCTTGTAATTACGGAAATTCTTCAATAAAAACTATTTAATTTACTCTTCAAATCTGGAGTCTTCTTACTGTACAAAACCTTGGTATAATCCCTGGTATGATCCCTGGTACCCTTCTGGCCTCCTCTGCCTCATAACTAATTTCCCCCAACAACAAGGCAGGCCACTGTTGGTAATTGTACCCCCTCTTATACTTTCATACATGCCCTCCTTCCCTTTCCCTACCCACATGCCTCCTACCTGCCTGTGCATCCTTCCCCTACTCACTTGTGAGCTCTCCCACTGCTCATGCTCAGCACTGCCTGCAGCCCTTTCTCCTGTGGCACTGGGCAGTGAGTGCAGCTGGTAGCACAGTGGAGTACTAGCAAATAAGTGAGGATTGTGTCTCAGTGACAACTGGCTCCACCAAAAGCCTAGTAGCTGCACCACCTTGGGGTATGCTGATGCCAGCCCTGTTACAACAGATTTACAACACACATAATCTGTTTTGAGTCTCAGTGAGAAAGGCAGAGTATAAATAAAGTGAATAAGTAAGGCATATGAAACAAAAGAAGCCAGTTTAATTTAATCTAATGTCACTAGAAATTGCACTATTATTACCATTTATCTCCTGGAGCCAGGAGACGGCTCCCTTGTGGAACCAGGGGGGGACAGGAGAAAACTTATTCTATGGGCTCTTTTTAAAAGGCCTTAGATTCTCTTAGGGTGCAAAGACTGACTTGCTACAAACATAACAGTGAAAAGCTGTTTTGGCATCTGGGTGGATTCTTTTGGAGCTGTAGAATAAGCCTTGCTTTGCTAAATGAAGCAAATACTCCAAAACAATGCTTAAAGGACAGGTGAGTGGATTCAAAGAGTTGGTGGGAACCTAAGAGACAAATCTTGTCCACTTAGACTTTTAAGACTTATGAGTAGACAGTTTTCTAGCACTGGCTATGGCCTCTGCAACCTTGTCAGAACACCTGTGATCTAAAGATGAATTAGCCAGGCCATAAGGTGAAGTCCCTTGATCTTGTTGTGCAGGTGAAGGCCCTGTGACAGGAAGTCTGGGACTGTGGGGAAGAGAAGGAACACTCCTTTAGACATGGTCTGCAGGAAAGGGAACCAGCTCCGATGAGGCCAAAACAAAGCTATTAAAATGGCCTTCATGCCATCTACTCTCATTTTCCCTAACACCCTGGGGATGAGAGGAAGAGGTGTACGTGTAAAAATGTATCCCTGTCAGTGTTCCCTCTAAGCTGAGTTAATGTGAGCTAGCTCACAGGCCCTCCAGCTCACACATTTTTGTCTTTGCTCAGGAAGGATGGCTCCAGAGCAAACCAATTTACGCAGTAGTCAAATGGCTTGCTCACAACTTTAATGCCAGTAACTCACAAAATAGAATTTTTGCTCACAAGACTGCACAGCTTAGAGGGACCACTGATCCCTGTCCAACAAAGCTGGAAGGCATCTCCTAGACAATTCTGGTTCTTGGCTCCTAGGGTAGGATATTGAGTACATTTTGCATTGTGTTTTTCATGAACAGATCTATCATAGGAGTTCTCCACAGGTCATATGAGAGTATCCATTCATGTGGCTGTATGGGCACTTGACTCAGAGAATCTTCTACCATGTTCATAGCTACTGGGATATGGATGGCTTGCATGCACTAGTTTTGATGCACTAGTTTTGAAGCGGTCTCATATGTAGCTTCTTAGTGAATATGCCGCTGTTGATCACAAACTCATTATGGATGCAGTTAAAGTCTGGTGACTTTCTGCTCTTGATGTCCTTCAGTGTCCTGAAAAGTGCCTCACAAAGTTTCTCACGAGAACAGGAAAACTCTCAGAGGAATTCAAGAAAGCAAAGACGGTTGCTATTCTGAAATCTGGAAAACCAAAACATCTGGCGGAAAGTTACAGACCTATTTCCTTTCTGAGCTCCTGCTATAAACACCTTAAGAGGCTAATCCTGAACAGAATCAGTGACAGAATTAATGAACATGTCCCTATAGAGCAAGCAAGATTTAGAACCCGCCATAGTTATGAGGACCAGATTCTCAGCTTAACAACTTTAGTTGAGGCTGGGTATCAGAAGGGTCTTAAGACATCAGCAGTTTTTGTTGATCTAACTGCTACTTATGACATAGTCTGAAGGGATAGGTCTCTTGTACAAGTTTTTACAAGTTTTCCCCTGCAGAACATTATTTCAACTCCTAAATAGCATGCTGAGCAATAGAACTTTCTAAGTAATTATGGGTCAGTCAATCAGCAAGCAGAAGAAACTGAATAATGGCCTACCTCAGAGTGTAGTCCTTGCGCCAGTTCTTTTCTATCTATATATCTCTGATGTTCCTGAGACGACATCCAGGAAGTTTGCTTATACCGATAACGTGGCAATTGCAGTAAGGCACAAATCAATTGAAAGGACTGAACAAATACTGACTAGGGACCTCAAAATTTTGGCTGACTACTACTGTAAATGGCGGCTTATCCCAAGTCCAGGAAAAACAGAATGCTCCTGTTTCCATTTCAATAACAATCTTGCCAACTGTGAACTGAATGTCTACCTTAATGGAACCCAACTTAGACCCAAACATACACCTAAGTACCTTGGCATTACTCTGGACAGGACCTTGAGCTATAAACACCATTTTACCAATGTAGCAGTAAAAACATGCACACAAAACAACATTCTCCAAAAATTATGTGGTATAACTTGGGGTGCATCTGCTACAACACTTAAATGCTCAGCTTTGGGGCTGTTGTATAGTACTGCAGAACATGGTGCTTCAGTATGGCTCAACAGACCTCATGTCCATAAACCACATACACAAACAGGACGTCCAACTCAATACAAAAATGAGAACCATCAGCAGATGTATTAAACCAACTTTGACATATTGGCTACCCATGTTGTACCACATCTCTCCCCCACACCTTTGAATAGAAGATGCTCCTAACACAGACTTTATACACTTAGAGTGGAAATGTGATCGTGGACATTTTTTTTAAAAAAATAGTAGAACACTAAGACAGGGCTTTAGCTGTGAAGTTCCACTCAGCCCTGAAACACTACTATTTAATTATGCTAAGATTTGTTAATGGCAGCTAGAATTTGTTAATGGCAGCTAGAATTATTTTCACTAGATTTTGAAAACAAAGTGACCTTCCTAATACACAGGGAAACCTTTACTGAATGGATGGAAGAAAGTTATATGAATGACTTAAGTCCCTAACTAGGTTGATGGTTTAATGTCTGTTCTGTAAATATGTTGAGAAATTTGTATATTTCTTTTCTGTACAAAAACTCAAGATGATTCAGTACATGTATTTTTTTCTCATATTGTCATATCCCAGCTGTTTCACAGGCTCCAAGTCCAGGTCCAGGTCATGCAGGCAGAAGCAGGTCAAAGGAATGTTCACAGTGTAGTCCAAACAGTCCAAGGTCAGTTGTTACCAGGGCTTTTGGGGTAGAAAAAGCCCAGCAGGAACTCATTAGCATAAAAGGCCACACCCAACACCAGAAACTCATTAGCATATTAGGCAACACCCTGATAGCATCACCTATTAGCAGGGCTTTTTTTGTAGAAAAAGCCCAGCAGGAACTCATTAGCATATTAGGCCACACCCTGACAGCACAGCTTATTAGCATATTAGGCCACACCAGAAGTTTGGTCATCCAGCCACACCCACCTTTTGCTTCTTATTCTGTTTACCTTGTTTGTTGTCAAAACCAGGGCTTTTTTTGTAGCAGGACCTCCTTTGCATGTTAGGCCACACACCCCTAATGTAGCCAGTCCTAATGAGTTTCTGCTGTTGGGTGTGGCCTGTTATGCCAATGAGTTCCTGCTGGGCGTGGCCAACTCAGGAGCCAGCTGGAACTCCATTCCTGTACGTTCCTGCCCAAAAATAGCCCTGCCTATTAGTATATTAGGCCACACCCCATACCTTCCATTGGCTTGCTCGGGCAAGCCCCCCCTTGAAGGGAAGGGAAGGGAAGGGAAGGGAAGGCAGTTTAAACTGCCTTCCTTTGGCTTGCCCAGGCACCCTGAGGCTGCAGAGAGCCTGGGCATGCCAGCCCTTGGACAGGACGGGGAAGGCACGGGGAGGCATTTAAATGCCTCCCTGATCCTTCCAGGCCCTCCCTAGCCCACCCGCCTTGGAGTCACTGGGGTGTGTGTGTCATTTTCCAGGCCTTCCCTCTGTAGCCACAAACTCAGAGATTTTGGCTGTATGGTGTGGCCAACTCTGAAGCCAGCCAGAATTCCATTCCTGTGCATTCCTGCCCAAAAATAGCCCTGGTTGTTACAGTCAGAGTCCAAAAGCAGAGTCGAGTCAAGCCAAGTCACAAGAGCAGAGGCAGAGGCTGCAATTGCAGGATTCACTGTGAAGTGACGTGTTGCTTCCACAAGTTGGCAACAGCTCACACCCAGCTTTATGTAGCTTTTCCCTAATTAGTCTTATCTGCAGCTGGCAAGTTAGCAGGGCTCCTGTAATGACTCATCTTGTAGCTGTCGACAGGCCATTAATCTTTTACTCTGTCTGCATTCTTGCAATTGCCTTCTGATCTTAGCCCTTCTTCTTTCTATGAGTATGTGTAGGGGGGTAGAATCTAGGGGCGTCGTGAGTGCTTCCGGACTTGCTCCCTGACTTCAGCCAGCTCAGTATTATCTGGCTGGAATTCCTGAGTGTCCTCTACTCTGAAGTCATCTTTCACCACGCTGGACCCAGGCTCGACTTCTGAGGAGTCCTTACTCACACTGGGCTCCAGTTGCCAATCAGACTGATCAGGCTGCAAGTCAGACTGGTCCTCACCCAGGCTGGGCTCAGGTAGCAAGTCAGAATCTGGCTGCACCTCAAGCGGAGGCTGGTCCACGACACACACACACACACCAAATTCTGTGAATTCCTGTCATTTTTCTTCCCCAAAAAAGAAAGTTTCTAGCCCCATTCCCATGCCTTTCCCCTTATATCTGTTGAACAGAAGGGATTATATACTTACTTACAAAACATTACAACTTGGCATTCACAGAACGTAGTGCACAGTTATAATGATATATCAATATAACAGTATTCAAGTGCTACTTTGAAAAAACAGAGAAGACCCTTGGTGGTGGAGGACAGGAAATGGTTGCCACTGGGACAGTGTCAAGGAAAATGGCTGCCATGTGGGCAGGAAAATCTGAACTTTCCCACCCACATAGCAGCCATCCAGGCTTTGCTGCAATCTTTCCCAAAACTTCACCACAAAGCAGGTTTGATAAAACTGACAGAAAAGCTGGGGAATCCCCAGGTGCTGCACAAATGCACCATGATCCTGTGGTGAAGCAGGAAAGCCCCCTGCTTCCTAACAGCACTGAACTGGGGATAGATAAACCATTTGGAAATGCCCATGGTTATTATGATACTGCCATGTTGTTTCCAGTTTCTTTCCAAAGAATCCCCAGAGTAGACGTTGACTTTTTTCATTGCTGCCACACATTAAGTTGACATTTTCATCAAGTTATCCATCATGTCTGCAAGTTCTCTTTCCCCTGTTGTTTAACCGCTAAGAGGACCTATTCTCTTACCCCATGACTGAAGTTTACTCAGGAGCTTTTGATGAGGAGTATGTTGAAAGCTTTGTGGAAGACCAAGTGCATAACAGTGACTCAATTATCCTACCTCATGTGTTTGTTAACCCTCTCAATGAACTCCACAAGCTTGGTGAGACAAGATTTCCCTTTGCAGAATCTTCATTGATTTTGCTTCAGCAGGACTTCTTCCACTAATGCTAGTATAATGACAATTACATCAGTGGACTAGGGGGACTGAATTTTACAATTTTATCTCCACGCTGTTCATGTTCAAGCATGGAAGGGCTTAATAGGCAAGAAGATGGAAAGTCCAATTCCATGAACTTTCTCTGCTTGCAGTATTGATACATCCACCAATGAGGCAGAGAAAGGTTAGGGAATAAATTATACTCAGGACATTATCTCAGTGCATATTTTGGCAGCAGATGACAGAAACTTAGCAAATTGTACAATGACTCTTTCGTCCACCCCAACAATCCATCCGACATCTTCAATATACTTCCTTCTGTAATTCCTGAAATTGTCAAATGACATGTTTATCTTCCCTTCTGATTTACCTTGAAACATGTGTTTTTCTATAGATATGTTTTTAACTGGCAAGGTACAAGATTAAAAAAAATCTAATGGGATTGCAAATGTTTGTCTTATTCCAGAATGTAACAGGGTTCATACCTGCCAAAAACACCCTCCTTGGAAATGTTACCTTCTAGTGGCTTAAGAGTTAAAGAAGAATATCAAATGGGGAAAAAATGCCTTTCAGGCTTGGATCACTCTGAGACACTGTAACTGCCATACCAACAAGAGTAGTTGAAAATTAATAAGGTGGTGTTGGAGCAGCTACATGACCCACACCATAGTGCAGAGGGCAAGAGTTCAAATATAAATAAATATGTATGGCACAGTGCTTCTTCTTATCAGATAGGAGTGCTGTCTCGTAAGCAGTTTAGATATTACAAACTGGCATCCACAGTGCTTGCAAGACAGCAATCTTATTTGAAAAGATGCACCATAAACGACCATACTTGATTACAGTTGGGATTTTCAGAAAAGATCTAAATGGAAATAGAATTGAAAAGGTTTTCCATGGGATTCCAGATTCTTGTTTGAAAGGTCTTCCATTCTCTACGGAATAGACAGCACTGTTGTTGGAAATATAGTTAGAAAAAAATCCAACATGGCAAAAACCTTGAGTGGAAGAGAAACATTCTGCAGGATAACAGGAAAAAATATTATGTTTTTAGGAAGTATATTAATGATATCTGGAAAGTTTTCATCCTTGCTCAAATATCCCTGTTCATGTGATCAGATATCAGATTGTTCATGTGATTTACTTTTTTGTATATGTTCAAATGCACATCTGGAGATTTCAGTGAGTGCTGATCACTAGGAATGAGCATGAACCTAAAAATTTCAGTTCGGTTTTGGGTTCAGGATGGTCCTGAACGGAATCCTGAACCAAGCCAAAAATGCCCCAAGCCAGCAGAAGGGGTTTGCCTGGGAAGGGTTAAATGGCTGGCAGCCATTTAACCCATCCATTTCATTTCCCCCCCACTTCAAAGCTACCAGAAGAAAAGGAAACAGGATCATTGGGGAAGAGGCTTCCCATCTCCCTCTCTCCTGGCAGTATAGCCAGGAGAAAGCAGGCTGGGATTGCCTGGGAAGACGCTTCCCTTTTCCCTCTCTCCAGGCCACACAGCCAGGAGAAATGGAGACAGGATCACCTGGGAAGAAGCTTCCCATCTCCCTCTCTCCTGGTCATGGACCCAGGAGAAAGCAGGGTGAGATCACCTGGGAAAGGGATTCCCATCCCATCTCCCTCTCTCCTGGCTATGCTGGTCGCTTGACCGTACTAATAAACTTTTTTTTAAAGAAAATTTATTATCGGATATATAAAAGCATGTTCCACATTTTGTTTACAATTCTTATAATATCCTTTTCAAATTTTTATCTCCCCCCCCCGGCTTCCCACGATGCTCCACCTCCGTTAACATTTTCAACCAATATTCTCGTACATTCAACTCGTTCTTAATATTCAGATCTTAAATTTCAATATTTTGCTTTTTAACTTTAACAATTAGGTAACTTTTTGAAATACAGTCTCTCTTGTTACAACACTTCTATTATTAGTAACTATCAAAACAAAGTAATCTATTTTTCACATAGCAGTTAAGCTCTAAATAGTCTTTAAAATCTTTCCAGTCTGTTAAAAATTCTTCGTCTTCTACTCCATGAAGTTTTCTTGTTAGTTTGTCTATTTCAGCCATAAAAATCATTTTTTTAATCCATTCCCACTTATCAGGTATCTGCTCTTGTTTCCAGAACTGAGCGTAAGTCATTCTTGCAGTACTAATAAACTTGACTTGACTTGACTTGGGAGAGAGGGTGGGAAGGAGCCCGTGGCTTGACAGTAGGGAGAGCTCTCCCCACCGTCCCAGCTGTGGGCTCCCTGATATAGCCTAGTTTAAAGGGGCTGCAAGAGAGAACCCAAGACTGCTGAGCTGGCAGGGAGAGTTCTCTGTACCAGGTACCCTACAGCTGAGCCAGTGCAGAGAGCTTTCCCTGCCAATTTTGTTGTCTTGGGCTCCCTCCTCCCATTAACAGCTGATGCTGCAGTGTATTTGGTGCACCTGTCTGCTGTTAGGCTGAAATGGCTAGCAGCCATTTAACCCCTCCATTTTGCTTCCACCCACTTGGAAGGGGGGCAGTGAAATGGATGGGATTAAATGTTGCACAGCCATTTCAGTTGGGTGGGTGCACCCATCCACTGTTAGGCAGAAATGGCTGGTAGCCATTTCACTGGTCTTTTTTGCTTCCCCTCGCTTCTGGGGGGAAGCAAATCTGACAGGTTATATGGCCTGAACAGCCTTACCGAACCAGACAAAAGGCCCAAACAGTCTCCGAATTCCCGCCAAATTTTGGCTCGTGAGCCAGTTCATGCACATCCCTACTGATCACACTAAAACATTCTTGTTTAAGTGTTCTTAAGGAGCTCAGATGTGAGATCATTGATCTATTAACCCGTATATGTAACCTGTCACTAAAATCAACCACTGTAGCAGAAAACTGGAGAGTAACAAATGTGACACCAATTTTTAAAAAGGGATCCAGAGGGGAACCAGAAAGTTACAGACCAGTCAGCTTAACATCTGTCCCAGAAAAATTCGTAAAAACTGTAATCAAAGATAAAGTTGTTAGGCACATAGAGGGACAAAGCCTGCTGAGGGAAAATCAGCATGGCTTCTGCAGAGAGAAAGTCCTGGCTCACTAAACTTTTGGAGTTTTTAAGAAAGTGAACAAGCATGTAGACAACAGTGCCCCAGTAGACATTATATAGATATATCTGCTGGTGATCCCTGGCCCAAAGCTGGCTATCACTCATTTGTTATCAACTGGCCAGGGAATCTCTCACAACCAGCCACTTCTATTCCTGGGCTGTGACACCATTTTAATGTATAGTACTGTGTTTTAAAATTTTAATGTTACTTTTTGTATTGTTGAAATATTGCTACCCGCCCTGAGCCCACTTGTGGGAAGGCTGGGCTATAAATACGAAAAAATAAAAATAAATAAATAAAATGTCTGCTTAGCCTCAACCAGAGCTAGGGCTTTCTTGGCCCTGGTGCCAGCCCGGTGCAGCACTCTTCCACATGAGATCTGGACCCCTGCGGGATCTAATACAATTCCACGGGGCTTGCAAAATGGAGATGTTCGCCAAGCTTATGGCTAAGGCAGTGGACTTCTATTCACATCAGCCCCCCCCCATTCTCTTTTGCTCATGCTTCAAGCATATTCCATCTGTCTGAACATGTACCATCTGTTTCACTTGTTGTTCAAGCATTTTCCATCTGTCTGCTCCTCACCACCTTTTCTGTCTTTGTGTGAGTTCCATCCATACCACATGCTGAGTCTACAGAGATGTAGACGCTCCATAGTGTATTATTAATTACCATCAGATTGTAATGTTAACTGATTTTTAATTGGATTTTTGAATGTTAGTTTATATTTTTAATGCTGTTCTGTTTTTATGGTATGTTGTAACCCACCCTAAGCCTGCTGTGCAGGGGGAGGGAGGGCTAGAAATCAAATAATAAATAAATGAATACTTGGACTTTCAAAAGACTGATGACAAGGTACCACACAAAAAACTCCTGAGTATACTTAGCAGTCATGAGATAAGACAATGTGTTCTCTTATGGGTTAAAAAATCAGTTAAATTACAGGAAGCAAGGAGTAGAAATCAAAGGACAGTTCTAACAATGGAGGGAAGTAAGCAGTGGGGTCCCACAAGGGTACTATTTAATTTATTCATAAATGATCTGGAACTAGGGGTGAGTAGTGTAGTGACCAAGTCTGCAGATGACACCAAATTATTCAAGATGGTGAAAACCATGGCTGACTGTGAAGAGCTCCAAGAGGACCTCCACAAACTGGGTGAGTGGGTGACAATATGGCAAATGAAGTTCAGTGTTGGTAAGGGTAAGGTGATGCACAATGGAATAAAAGAAATCCCACCTTGAAGAATAGGCAAATGGGATCTGAACTTGCTGAGACTGAGAGAGAAAAAAGATCTCAGGGTCATAGTGGATAGCTCAATGAAAATGTCAACTCTGTTTGCTGTTCGGGATTATTAGGAAGGGCATTGAGAATAAAACAACCAATATTTTAATGCCCCTGTCTAGGTCTATGGTACAGCCTCATTTGGAACACTATGTACCACTCCGGCCATCATATCTCAAAAATGACATTGCAGAACTGGGAAAAGTACAGAGGAGGGCAACCAAGATGATTAGGAGGTTGGAGTACCTTCTCTATGAGGAAAGGCTGAAGAGTCTGGGACTTTTCAGTTTAGAAAAGAGATGACTAAGGGGGTACATGATAGAGGTTTATGAAATTATGCATGGGGTGGAGAGAGCTGACAACGGGAAATTTTCCTCCCTCTCTCTCCCCAAATACTAGAACTCATTGGCATTCAGTGAAGCTGATGGGCAATATGGAGGATAAGTCTATCAATGGCTACTAGCCATGGAGACTGAAGGGAACCTCCGCATCCAGAGGCACTAATCCTCTGAATCCCAGAGCCAGGAGGCAACGTCAGGGGAAGGTTTCAGCCTCTATGCCCTGTTGTTGGCCATCCAGAGGAACTGGTTGGCCACCGTGTGAGACAGGATGCTGGACTAAATGGATACAGCAGGGCTCTTCTTATGTTCTTAAGGTTTATTGTTTCATTCATGTGCTTCCTTTTAGCAACTCACTATGGCGTAAGTAGATTGCATGTGTCATCAGACCACCAACAAAAAAGGTGCTGCTTTATAGTATGCACAATTGGGTGTAGTTTATTATTTATAATACTAGGTCATCAATAAAAAACCTCAGGGACTAACTGCAAAATTTTAAATGCCTCAATAAGTTGCCATTATCTACAGCCTCTCTCAATGTATTTTTGCTTGTTTGATCTTCCATAAATTTTGTGGTTCAGAGAGAATAACAAATTTTGTTTGCCTTAGAGAAATTTGTGTTGTAAAATATAATTTTAAATATACCTGTTTTAAGTGTGATACCATGCCCTTGTTGTTGTTCAGTCGCACAGTCGAATCCGACTCTTCGCGACCCCATGGACCAGATTACGCCAGGCCCTCCTGTCTTCCGCTGTCCGCTGAAGTTTGCTCAATTTCATGTTCATTGCATCGATGACACTGTCTAACCATCTCATCCTTTGCCGTCCCCTTCTTCTTTGACCTTCAATCTTTCCCAGCATCAGAGTCTTCTCCAGTGAATGCTCCCTTCTCATTTGGTGGCCAAAGTATTTGAGCTTCAGCTTCAGGATCTGGCCTTCCAGGGAACAATCAGGTTGATTTCTTTTAGGATGGACTGATTTGATCTCCTTGCAGTCCAAGGGACTCTCAAGAGTCTTCTCCATGCCCTTAGACCATATATAAATACTACTGAGGGACTTACTATCATGCTGTACTGTGAAATTGCATAAAGCTTCCAGTTTTCAAGGCTGCTATGTTTTCACTAAAGGCTCCAATAGGTAAATCAGATTTTATCATGTTTGAAAAAGCATTCACCTTTTTAAACTGTACCTGTAATTTAGCATTAATTTAGATATTTTAAATATCTGTATTTCCCCTCATTTACAGTATTCCCACACTTACTTAAATTTGAAAAATTGCAACCTAAACCATTTCTGTTCTGTCCCAAATCCCTTTGTCTGTTCTTCAGTTTCAAAAGTATAATAAAGCTTCAGGTTCTCCGAGAAACAAAACCTGGGTATACACAACAAAATAATTCCTGATCCCACCCCCATGATCCTACTAAGTTACTGTGGCAAAACTTAAATGAGTAAGATAATTAATGAAACTTTCTTCAGCTGGAAAACGTGTGTCTCATTAGTGCTGGGAGGTAGGTAAAGTGAAGGTAAAGGTTCCCTTGCTCGAAAGCCAGTCGAATCCGACTCTAGGGTTACGGTGCTCATCTCCGTTTCAAAGCCGAAGAGCCAGCGCTGTCTGAAGACTTTTCCGTGGTCATGTGGCTGGCATGACTGAATACCAAGGCGCACGGAATGCTGTTACCTTCCCACCAAAGTGGTACCTATTTATCTACTTGCAATTTCTTGCTTTCGAACTGCTAGGTTGGCAGGAGCTGGGACCAGAGACGGGAGCTCACCCCGTCATGCGGCACTCTCAGGTCTCGAACTGCTGAACTACTGGCCTTCCACAGCCTGCAGTTCAGCGTCTTAACCTCTTGAGCCACTGCAGCTGGGAGGTAGTAGGGCTCAGAAAGCTGGTAGGGCATGTTAAGAGGCTATAGATGTTTCCCCATGCCAAAATACAAGCGGGTCCCCAAAATGGCAGGTGAACTAATTGGTCTTGGTCTGGCCATCATAAATATTAACCCCAGTCTTATAAACAGCAGTGGAGATACACTTAGAAGGTCACTATGACTGCCTCCGTTTCCAAGAATTCACACTCAGTTGGAATTAACCATGAATAATAGGCGGTTGTTGGGACCATACAACCAATACACCTAAGTGTTGCCTTGCAACTTCATTTTGATTTGTTTTCCCTCTCTGTTTTGACCTGAGACCAGCTTCTCTCTGCCTGCCACACAGAGTAGTCATTCCCAAAATGACAGGCAATGAGCCAGCAGAAAGTGGGCAGAAGCCAGTGCTCTCTCTAAGCTGTGGAGTCTTGGGAGCAAAAATTCTACTTTGTGAGTTACTGGCATTAAAGTTGTGAGCAAGTGATTTGGCTGCTGCATAAATGAGTTTGCTCTGGAGCTATCCCTCCTGAGGTAAGACAAAAATATGTGAGCCCGAGGCTAAAAAACTGTGAGCTAGCTCACACTAACTCAGCTTAGAGGGAACACTGGGCAGAACTGTGCTTTCTCTCATCACCTGGTCTTGTATTTTGCTATCATACCATTAATGAAAGCCACTCATCAATTAATCAAGGTAAGCTACTAAAAGATCTTGCAATATTAGATGGAATTATACCCAAATCAGAGTTTCTCACTAAAACATTCTCAGTTCAGATTGATCTAATTTGGACTGGTTGAATTGCCTGCCAAAAGCCCAGTTCAATGAGGCAAACAAGACTTCTTTCACACACATCTCTCCCAACTTCAACACCATCCCTGCGTTTCCTTATTTAGAAATACTCTCAAGATTCTGGAACTTCATTCTACTCTTTCTTTTCCCATCCATCCTTTAACTCAGCAGATCTCAAACTAGGGTCCATGGACCCCAGGGGTCCATGAGGGTACTCTATGGGGGCTTTGGAATGGATGTCGAGAGTTGGGCTCCTTTCCTTTAGGGAGACAGCAATGGGGCAAAACCACTGCTTTATGACTTGCCTTTGCTCCCTGGTTCACTTTATACCCCTTGCACGATCATCCACTCAGCTGGGGAAGAGTGAGCATGTGTAGAACAGCTTCTAGCAGCTGTTGGAGGATAAAGAAAACAACTATGGATGAGCTGAACATGGATGAGGCAGTAAACCAAGGACATTGGGGAGCTCTAGAGGAAAGGCAGTATACATGTAGCAGTAATGCATGATAAAACCTTTAATGCCCTTCCCTTTTCACAAGCTGAGGGGCTACCTGCAGCTTAATTTAATTCCACAAAAATAAGAGGGCTGGGATCCTATTCCACAAGAGCTTGGCTACACGCTTCTTGCTTCCACAACTGCCTTTTTAGACTGTATCCTAGGCCTAGATGTCTCCTTGCTGGGGGAGGGCAAGTTTCTTTCTGCATCAGATGTTGGCACACATTTGGCAAAAGAACTAGGGGCTGCTCCAGCCCCTGATTCACTGAAGGTAAATACATGGCAATTTAGGGGAGGGGGAGGTAGGAAACTGTGGGGAAAGCCTTTACACCTCATGACTATTATTACACACCCTGACAACTCCAGACAACAGTATGTCCCCAGAAGAACACTGAGATCAGCAGATAACAACTTGCTGGTGATCCCTGGCCCTAGGGAGGTCTGGCTGTCCTCAACTAGAGCCAGGGCCTTTTTGGTCGTGGCCCCAACCTGGTGGAACTTTTTGCCAAGTAACATCAGGGCCCTACAGGATTTTATACAATTCCACAGGGCCTGTAAGGCAGAGATGTTCCACCAGGCTTTTAGTTGAGGGCAGCAATGGTTAGTACTGGCACCCTCTTTTCCCTCCTATGGCCCCCATGTTCCCTCCTCCCCACCGTGCTGCACAGAGAGCACTGCTACTAGCAAAAGGGAGTTGATCGCCATCTGAATCTGGTCAATTTATTAATGCATTGTGATAATTTTATCAGGAGGACTTTATTATATTTTTTAAAATCTGTTCAGTACTGTAAATTGCCCAGAGCCTACTCATGGGATTGGGTGATTCATAAATTTTAATAATAATAATAATAATAATAATAATAATAATAATAATAATAATAATAATAATAATAATAATAATAATAATAATAATAATAATAAGCACAAAGGGGGAAAGGCAGTAGAAGGGCCAGCTAGCAGGCAAGGGCTATTAAAAAGCATAGATCCACCTTCAGCAGCAACCCTTTGTGTCTAACCAGTGCTAAACTGCTAGTCTGTATTGTAGGGAATATGCTCACAAATTCAGGGCAGAATGGAGAAGGAAAGCTTATGGCTGAAATGTGTATAAACAGGAATAGGCTTGGTGGTCTCCAATTTTTTAAAAAATCATAATGTGACTTAAAGAACAGCTAACGCTGGAGCCATAGTCCATACCCCAGAAAACAATGCTAAATGGAGTCTCTAACTGAAGTTTTTTTTATTATTATTCTTACATTCTGTATCTGAGCGTGATGTTTTTGGTTATGAAGCTTAAGACTAAGAACAGATCCCTGCCTAAAATAACAATCCCCATACTTATTCCAAAAAAGGGAAGGGATCAAAGAAACCCCTGAAGCAAACTCTAGTTTGTATCCAACCACTGGTGGAAAAGGGACGAAGAGCTTCCTTTTTGACTACCCCAAAAAGCTGCACTAGGGATCATAGGAGCTGCAAGTGAAAAAGCTGCGTGCGATGGGGACTGTGCTAAGGAGGGGAATTGGGTGCGACTGAGCAAGTGAAAAAACTGGCTGGATCTAGCCCATTATTTTTCATGTATCATTGGTTGTGAAAGAGAAAAATATGTTGCTCATATAGCAGCTGCAGTTTAAGAGATGGCTGACCAGAGTTCTGCCAGTGGAAGTGGGTAGATACTGAAGGCTGTTTTGAGGATGGGTGGTAACTTGTGCAATTCCAGTCTTAAAGCCTGAAAGGCTTCAAAGTGATGTAAAGAATATTCTTCCATGGGATGAAGAATCCTATTTTATCACTCACAAGCAATAAACGGATAAATGTGAATATTAATTAGGTAATTTACATATTAGTCCATGCCCCTTACATCACTGGGAGTGCCATCATCATCCCACACCCACCTTGCCACGTCACTGGACATGATGTCAGCAGGCTATGCCTGCACCATCTTAGAAGGAGAAGCTCTGTCTTAGAAGGATTCAGTCTCAGCTGGTTCTGTTTTCACCATCCCACCACAGCCTCCAGCCCCTCTGCCAGATTTTCCCGGGTGGTATCTGGCTAGCAACCCATCAATAGATAAAGCTGGGTATTGTTAGCATACTGATGACATTTTGAAATTCACTGGTGGGCTGGCAAGTACCAGGGGCCTGGCATGAGTGTCCATGTTCTCACCAAAAGCCTGAGTCTGCTAGCACAAATGGCTTCTTTCCTAAAATCACCTACTCCAGGGCAGGTCCCAGACCATTTGCTATTGGTCAGGGGTGACTGGGTGTGTTACTAGAGGGGTCACATAGCCATACTTGGGCATTCCTAGTGGTGGTTCACCGATTTCTGGGGTGGGGTGCAGCAGGCAGAAGCTCAATTACGTCACAATGGGGTGGTGCTCAAAAAAGACATCCAGTGATGTGAAAGGGATCAGGGCTGGTCAGGCGGGGATGGGGTGGGGGTTAGACATGTCCTTTCTAGTGATGGGGAAGGGGTGCAGCTGAATATGGAAACTGCCCAATTAATATGCGAGGTGTACCTGTCATTTCCAAGTGATGTAGAAGGGGTCATGTAACTTCCGGTGTCGAAGAAGGGGAAGGAGTGGCTTATGCACATCAGTATGCTCAGGCCTTGTTTGCCAAGTATTTTCTTTTGCTTACACTAATATGTTCTCACAGTCATATGTAGTTTTCCATACTTCTTGCCTGGCTTGTTTATCATCTCTGCTGTCTAATGGGGGGGAGACTGAATGTCAGCTTTGTCTGGTTAGTCCCAGCATATAACAGTTCTTATGCAGAAGCCTCCCAGGTGTGCCTTGGGAAGAATGTGATCTTATTGTTTATGTGACCTTGTAGTCTAAGCTGCTTCTAAATAGTCTAACCGTCACCATGCAGGTGTTAGGGGGCAATGGTATGGGCAGAGCAGATGTTTGGCGGGCTGAGTGCATTGATTGGCTAAGGGGTGCTTGGGGGATTTCCTATTCCCAGTATATTGTCGGGACTGACATCTGGGACTCAGTTACATGAAAGCTGTCTAAGTCTGGACCCTTTCTTTCTCCTAATAAACAAGTCTTGCTGCTACAGGAGTGTTCGTGAGACCGATTGACAGTGACATGGCAGGGGGAGGAGCTGGTTGATGTCGCTTTCGGTGACGTGAGGAGGGGTGTAACAAAAACATGTCGCATCTGGTGATGCAGTGTGGGCATGGCCTGCTGACCTCACTTCTGGTGATGCGGCAAGGTGGGCATGGCAGGATGACAGCACTCCCAATGATGTGAGGGGTATGGGCTAATATGCAAATTACTTAATTAATATTCATGTGTGCCCTTTTACTACTTCATTAGTAGTTGCATTCAGATTTTATTTAGTGAATTAAAGGTATAAAGTTCTTCAGCAAGTGTCTAATCACCTGAAACTGCTCCTTGCTCTAAATCTTTGATAGGGCCACTGTCACAACAACTGCCTTCACAAAAACCACTGTCAGGTATTTGCAAGCAACTGAGAAGTGGCATTTAAAATCAGCATTTGCTTTTAAGAGATCTATTTGCGTGCAAATGTAAACAATATTTATTTTTATTATATCCAGTTGTTACGTGATTCTTATTATAGTTCCGCCCTGATGTCAGCAATAAACAATAAAAGGATTGTGAACTATTGCTCTTCCTAATAAAATTATGTTTCTCCTCTGCATTATAAATCTAATAGCTATTACATCAGCACCCATAAAGATATATCATTGGCTTACCTTTTTAATATAAATAGGGCATTACATGTCTCAGCTTTAAATATTCAGATTTATTTTATATGTTAGCCATGACTGTGATTAGATCATGAGTGAGTGGTAAGTAAAACTGAAAAGTGTAATTAATAGCCAATCTGGCAATCTTCTTTTCCCCTTTCATTTTACTTACTACTCTTGCAGAAAAGTTCCTATTCTGTTTAGTATACTTCTCTCCCAATGTTTTAGACGCTTTAGCTGAAAGCCTGGAAGTTAAAGGCTGAGTTTTGTAAGACTATAAGAATAGCCCTGCTGGATCAGACCAAAGTTTCATCCAGCATCCTATTCCTTGTCATGGTAAAGACAAAACCCCTTTCTGCCTGCTGCCCACTAACAACTGGAATTTAGTGGCACACTGCCTCTGAACACTGTTAGCTATTGTGGCTAATAGATGTTAACAAGTGGAGACCTGCAAGAAACTTGCAGGATGGTTATCTCATTCAGCACACCTTTGCTTCCTCTGCTCACCCCCTACCTCTCTCACACTATTTCTCCCCTCTGCTCCCTTTTCTTATTCTATTTCTGCTCCATGCATGTGACTTCCTCTCTCTTTCTGACCTGTCATCTTTTTCTTTGTTTTTCTGCCTTCCCACTTCATCACTCTTTCTCTCTCTTTCTGCCCCCCACCCCATCATTCTTTCTTTCTGCCCTCATCACTCTCCCAGCCTCCTACGTGCTTCCTCCCCGCAGAGCAGCAGTAGCCGTGGTGGCAGTGTTCTCAGCCACCCATCTGCTTCCTCTCCCCCCACAGCAGCAGTGGCAGCAGCAGTGGCACTTTGGGCTGCCAGCTCCAGGTTGGGAAATTCCTGGAGATTTGGGGGTGGAGCCTTTGGACAGTGTGGCTTGGGGAGGCAAACAGCCTCAGCAGGGTATGATGCCATAGACTCAACCCTCCAAAACAGCCGTTTTATCCAAGGGAACTGATCTCTGTCTCCTGTAATTCTGTTATAATTTTGGGTGATCTCCAGTCCTCAAAGGCTGGCAATGGTGGTTCTCATAGAGGAAATGGCTGGAGGGTGGCGTCAATGGCATTACACCAGTCCGAAGTTCCTCCCCTCCTCAAATCCCACCCTCTCCAGACTTCACCCCTCAAATGTCCAGGGATTTCCCAACCTGGAGTTGGCAACCCTATTTCCTTCCCACCCAACAGCCCAACCTACCTTTATCTGCCTCTCTGTCTCCTGTTTTCCATCTCCAACCCCCAGCCTTTACCTAGGGAAATTACAGTCTTTCTCCACAGTGGGGACCAAAGCAGCTTTCATTATTCCCTCCTCCTTTTTATCTGCACAACAACCCTGTGAGGTTGGTTAGGCTGAAACATGTGACTGGTCCAAAATCACGCAGTCAACTTCCACTGCAAGATGGGGATCTGAACATGGGTCTTGCAGACCCTACTTTGAAGCTCTAACTGCTGCACCTCACTGGCTTTCATAGGGTGGCTGCTGATGAATGCTGGCAAGCAGCCAAGGCTAGGTGTAAGAAAAAGTTGCATTTGATGTTTCTCACTGAATCCATTGTTGTATGTTTCCTACCCCCGCTATGCGCTTGCGTAGGTATGCAGGCAGAAACGTGGGAGCTTCTTCCCTGCCGCTTCTCCTTATCACGGTGGCCTTGAATGTAGGCTTTGGGCTATTCTTGTGTAGCTGAGAATTTTCCAGTCCTGGGAAGGCAAGGGGAGGGGGGGAGTAGTCTCCCGCTCATGAAGTATTTCTCCCGCCGGGAGTTCCCGCGCGAGTGCTCAAGTTCTATTTGCTAGGCGCTTCATTGCATCACACTATAAGTTAGCTTGCTTTGCTTTGCCCCCTATTCCTGACAATGACCTCCTACTGTGGGTTTATAGCAAGATAATCCAATAAACCTTTCTTTGTGCAAGAATGACTGGATCTACTTGATTTTCATAACCTGACAGAAATTGTCAGGAATCATCATTCCCACTACCGTCAGTTTCCGCCGTCTACCAAGATGAGCGGAGCGGGTACGGGAGCCACGGGAGCAGCTGCGGCGGCTACCAGTCCAGGAGCCACAGGCGCAGCGACAGCATCAACTACTCCAGGGGCCACGGGGGCTGCAGCGGCGACAGCCACTCCAGGAGCCACAGGCGCAGCGGCGGCGGCTGCTACCTCAGGGGGCACGGTTCCTGTTACCACTGTGGCGGCTGCAGTGGTCACCCTCCCGACCACCACTATTGTGCCGGTGACTACCACCACAGTTTTGATCGCACCAGCATCACAATCGGGAGCCGGAGTGTTGACCCCGCCAGTACTAAGCACATTGGGGGTTCAGTACGCTCTCCCAGTCTATAGCCCGGCCGGGCACCTGCCGTCTCAAGGAGGAGCGCTTCCCCGAACCTATGTGCCCGGAGTCCCAACGCCATGGGATAAAGGGGTGACCTATCGTAGGTCACGCGATTGGTCAAAGAACCTGTTGGATACTACCCAGTCGACATGGACTTTGCCGGGGAGCCAAAGCCGAGACAGTTTGATTGATCCCAGAGGTAGTTTTGGACTTCCCCAGGGGAGAGTACCTCGAGGATCTCCCAGAACTGGGTCGGGGCCAGATACCGACGCTCGCATGGACTCTATCCAAGAGGATACCCAACGTCTGGTGAAGGACATGAGCAAGCTAATGCAATCCCTACCACAGATGATGGACCAAGCTATTCGGGCGCATCCGCTGACACAGACTAGACCAGCACCAGCCCCGGCGCCACCGTTGATACCGGGACGACCACCTCCTGCTCCTCCGGGCCCGAGGCCAGGCCAACCAGCACCTCCGGGTCCAGGACCGGGTCAACCAGCACCTCCGGGTCCAGGACCGGGCCGGCCGGCACCAGCTCCGCCTCCACCAGTCGGGCCAGCACCAGGTCCAGGGCCAGGCCAACCAGGGCCACTCCAGCCGCCTGCTGCACCTCCGCCCCAACCACCTGCTCCAGTCCCTCTTATGCAGCCGATCCCGGTTATGGCGCAGGCCCCCCAGTAATCCGACCTAAGGATATGCTTGAAATCACATTTGATGGAGATCCAGAGACTGTGTCTTTTTTCATATTGCAAGTCGGAAAATTTGTCCAAAGATGGGGCCATGTTTTCCCAGATGAAGAACAGCAGGTGGAGTTTATCGCATCCAGATTCCGAGGGAGTGCTACAAGCTGGTATGTTGCTCTCCATGATCTGGAGGCTGCGGAGCTGGGGAATGTAGATGACTTCATGTGGGCTTTGAGAAACCGCTTCGAGGATTCGGGGGCGGCGGAAAAGGCAGAAGCTTTCCTTCGTACCTTCAGACAAGGTAAACTCTCAGTGCGAGAGTATTCCAGGGAGTTTCAAAGGCATGCTGTGAAAATTCGGGATTGGACTGATGCGGTTCTGGCCCAACAATATCGAATGGGTCTAGCAGTAGACATCCGCAATAACATCCTCAGCTCTCAGCAGCCTCGCACCCTCCAAGGTTGGATGGAGGAAGCCGAGAAGGCCGAGAGTCGTCTACGCATGATGAAACTGGACTCATCGTTCGGTTACCACCGTCCGAGTTCGACGGCGGGCCAAGCCAAGTCCAAACCGGCAACCACCCCAAGTGGAATGAGGGATCAGCGTATGCGGCAGGGACTCTGCCTGCGGTGTGGGGAAAAGGGACACTTTGCAGCTGCTTGCCCGAAAGGAGACCCCAATCGGGCCCTACAACAAGAAGAACCCAGAAGATGGATGAACCCCACCCCGAAGAAAGGCACAGCAAAACCACGCAACCCACGG
Source organism: Gekko gecko (assembly GCA_029375565.1). Lineage (NCBI taxonomy): Eukaryota > Metazoa > Chordata > Lepidosauria > Squamata > Gekkonidae > Gekko > Gekko gecko. The sequence goes on from JAPDNY010000009.1 coordinate 43,214,521, forward strand.
GCCCTTTTCGCGGGGCCGGACCAACTGGATACCTTCTTGCTGGAGGAAGAGAATGAGGTGCAGGGAAATGAAATGGTCCTGTTTGTGAATGGCGCTACACAACAGGACCCAACACCTGAGGCGCCTAAACTGGTGAGCAATTACCCCTCTCTCTTCTTTGTGACTGTCCTAGTAATGAACCCAGCAATGATGACCCACATTCGGGTTCGAGCCCTCATTGACTCGGGGTGTGGGAGGGACCTCATAAACCCGTCTATGGTGGTAGGGCTGGAGGCAGCCGTGGTCAACTTGAAAGACCCAATAACTTTCACACAGATGGATGGGTCTCCAATGAAAGAACCATGCCGATTTGAGACTGTCCCGTTAAGAATAGGCATTGGTGCCCACTGGGAGCTACGTTCGTTTGTGATAGCTCCTCAAGCCCAATTTCCCTTAGTATTGGGTAGCCCTTGGTTGCATGGACACAACCCTTACATTCTATGGGAAGAGGGGGATGTTCAATTTATCTCACCGAAATGTACAGAACACAAATGGGACCCAGGGTGGGGGAACCTTCCCTGCAATGAACCTCCACGCGCTTGCTTAGCAATGGAGGACCTGAACCGCATCCCTAGGGATTACCAGTATTTGACTAGAGTTTTTGAGGAGGAGGAGGCGGATGAACTACCCCCCATCGCAACTCTGACTGTGCTATTGAAATTCTTCCGGGGCAGAAATTGCCAAAAGGGAAAATTTATGCCATGAGTCCTGGTGAGAAGCAAGAACTGCGCCGCTTTATTGATAAAAATCTGGCTCGTGGATTTATCAGGCCAGCGTCGTCCCCTTTCGCAGCACCTGTATTGTTTTGTAAAAAGAAAGATGGGGGCTCAGACTCTGCACGGATTACCGGGGTCTTAACGCAGTGTCTGCAACCAATGCCTACCCAATGCCCCTCATTAAAGACTTATTGGCAGAGGTGGCAAAAGGGAAAGTGTTCTCTAAACTGGATTTGAGAGATGCCTATTTTCGAGTTCGCATCAGAGAAGGGGATGAGTACAAAACTGCATTTAATACCCCGCTGGGGCAATTTGAATATCGGGTGATGCCATTCGGTTTACAAGGGGCACCAGGGGTCTTCATGAACTTAATCAATGAGGTCCTACACCCCTACTTATTCAAGGGGGTGGTCGTTTACTTGGATGATATCTTGGTCTATACCCCAGACCTAAAATCCCACACCATCCTCATGCGAAAAGTACTGGAAAGGCTTTTAGACAACAAACTATTCGTTAAACTGTCAAAGTGTGAATTTCATCAGGAATGTATTGACTTTCTGGGGTACCGCATATCCTCTGAGGGTTGGAAATGGACCCAAAGAAGGTCCAGGATGTTGTAATGTGGGAGCCCCCAAAAACCAGACGACAGCTCCAAAGTTTTCTCGGTTTCGCCAACTTTTACCGTCAATTCTTACCCCATTTTGCCCAAGTTGCCCTTCCCCTTACCGAACTTCTAAAGACTAAGGGGAAGGGATCCAAGGCTTCAATGCCGGGGGCCCCTTTGAACTGGACGCCTCAGTGTCAATATGCATTTGATCAATTAAAACGGCTGTTCACGTCTGAGCCAATACTAGCACACCCCGATGAGACAAAGAAATTTGTGGTCCAAGTTGACGCATCAGATACTGCTATGGGTGGGGTGATTTTACAAGAGAACGCGCAGGGACAGCTACAACCCCTAGCTTATGTATCAAGAAAATTCAATGATACCGAAAGGTTCTGGCCCATTTGGGATAAGGAAGCTGCATCTATACGTTTAGCATTAATCACATGGAGACACTGGTTAGAGGGTTCCCAAGTACCGTTTGAAATATGGACTGATCATAAGAACCTTGAGGTACTGCGGAAACCCCGAAATTTAAATGCTAAACAATTTAGGTGGGCTGAGTTCTTCTCCAAGTTTCAATTTACTCTTCACCACTTTCCAGGGAAGGCTAATCACCTGGCGGATGCTCTTTCCCGTCTTCCCCAACATTTCAGTAAGAGGGTGGAGGTACAAGAGTCTATGTTTACCCCAGAACAACTGGTTGGTGCAGTTGTAACCCGCAAAGCCAAACGAACCTCAGAGAATCTTATCCAAACCTTGCCCTGGGAGAAACAATTTCTCACTGACATCACCCCGCAAGAAACAAGTGAGTTGCAAGGCAGGGATGATGTGAGATGTGATCCAAACGGTTGCTGGTTTAAGGGGAATAAGATGTTTGTCCCTGCAGCCACTCGATCCCAAATGTTGCAAACAGTTCATGACTCAAAATCTGCAGGGCACTTCGGATATGTGAAATCCTTAAAACTTCTGCAGCGTGGGTTCTGGTGGCCCCGAATGAAACAGGATCTATCACTCTATATACAGTCATGCCCAACATGCAACCGTTGTAAAAACCGACCGGGGAAACCTCCAGGTCTCCTACAGCCTCTCCCCACCCCGACCCGACCCTGGGAAGTAATTTCGATGGACTTTATCACTGATCTTCCCCCTTCTAGACAGATGACGGTCATTTGGGTGGTGGTAGACTTGTTCTCAAAGCAAGCGCATTTTATACCGTTCCCGGTTTGCCAACTGCCAGGGCTTTGGCTAAGGCATTCCTTCAACACATTGCCAGATTACATACATTACCACTGAAAATAATATCCGATAGGGGAAGTCAATTTGTTTCTAAATTGTGGTCGGAATTAATGACCCTCATGGGTATTGAACGTGCTCTCAGTACTGCCTATCACCCTGAAACTGATGGGCAAACGGAGAGAGTAAACCAGACATTGGAGCAATACCTGAGATGTTTTTCTAATTATCAACAAGACAATTGGGTTGATTTACTGCCATTAGCGGAGTTTGCATACAACAATTCATGGCACGCTTCAACGAAGATGTCACCATTCAAAGCGGCCATGGGTTATGACAGCCCCCTCTTCCCTTCTTGCAACCGGGGGAAGGTGAGGGGAAAGCTTCAGCATGGTGTAAAACTTTCCGCGAGTCTTGGCCCCTAATTGTTGAGACTTTGAATGAAGCCAAGGCACAGTACAAGAAACAAGCAGATAAAAAAAGGGCAGGGGGATGGAATCTGAAACCAGGGGACTCTGTCTATCTATCTACAAAAAACTTAAAGTTGCAGCAGCAGTCCAGAAAACTGGCTTGGAAATTTGTTGGTCCTTTCAAGGTGTTAAGATGTATAAATCCAGTGACTGTTCAGCTAGATCTGCCTAAGTCTCTTAAAGCTATACATCCAATTTTCCATTACAGCCTCCTCAAACCTGCGTTACCCCCGACTAAATGGCAAACTACGATGCCGGAGCCTCCCCCCTCTGATGATTGATGATGAGGAACACTACGAGATTGCGGATATCCTTGACTCTAAGATTTTACGTGGACAACTTCTGTACCTGATCCAATGGGTACATTTCGGGCCCCAACATAAAGAATGGGTGAAAGTTTCAGATATCAATGCACCTGAACACTTGCGAAACTTTCACAATCGATACCCTCACAAACCCGGGGGCCCACGTTCTCTCCTTCCTAAGTGGCGGGTGGGTGGTGTTTTGGGAAGGGCAGAATGTAAGAAAAAGTTGCATTTGATGTTTCTCACTGAATCCATTGTTGTATGTTTCCTACCCCCGCTATGCGCTTGCGTAGGTATGCAGGCAGAAACGTGGGAGCTTCTTCCCTGCCGCTTCTCCTTATCACGGTGGCCTTGAATGTAGGCTTTGGGCTATTCTTGTGTAGCTGAGAATTTTCCAGTCCTGGGAAGGCAAGGGGAGGGGGGGAGTAGTCTCCCGCTCATGAAGTATTTCTCCCGCCGGGAGTTCCCGCGCGAGTGCTCAAGTTCTATTTGCTAGGCGCTTCATTGCATCACACTATAAGTTAGCTTGCTTTGCTTTGCCCCCTATTCCTGACAATGACCTCCTACTGTGGGTTTATAGCAAGATAATCCAATAAACCTTTCTTTGTGCAAGAATGACTGGATCTACTTGATTTTCATAACCTGACACTAGGTGAGTCATGCAAATCAGGGGGGACCTGGCAACCCTAGACTGCTGGCAGGCCTAGAGTTGCCAACCTCCAAATGGGAAATGGAGATCCCCTAGAATGACAACTGGACTCTAGACAGCAGAGGTCTTTCTCCCTGCAGAAAATGGCTGCTTTGGAGGGTGCACTCTGTGGCATTATACCCTGCTGAGGCCTCTCCCTTCCCAAACCCAGCCCTCCTTAGAGTCCACCACAAAATCTCTAGAAATCCCTCAGTCTGGCACTGGCAACTCTTGTGAGGCCTGGCCCCAAGGCTCCCTCCCTCCCTCCCTGAAGGGCCAAAAGAGGCCTGGAAATGGCCCTTCCCCCACCCTTTTACTGACAAAGCCCAACGTTCTAATCTCTCACCATTGATGCCTGAAGCAGATCCCTGCAGAGGCCATTTCAAAAGGTTTTTGGGGGAATTCAACTGTCCCTGAAGGGATTTTTTTAGTTTTTGGATTTTTCTACAAACCCAGGAAATCTACTGACTATGTAGGAAAAGCTGTTGTGGGAGAGTGAGCCCCTGTTGGTGGAAATAAGTATCTGCACATTTTGGCAATCAGTATAAGGATAGACAAGACCTCTCTGAATGTCACCAATTTCATCAAAGCTAGCAGACATTGTCACATGTTGTAGAATAAATAAATGGAAGTACAGCATATAAACAACACAGTCAAAAACTGTAACATCGTACCCACAAAACACAGTTGCTAAGAGGTGTGGCCCCAGATTCCCATCCGTTTCCTTTCAGGACTTCGTCAGGCCACCTGCAGTGATGGTAAACCAAGCTCTACATATTTCTCTTGACTGTATACAGCAGCCTATATCTATTCCAACCAACTTGAATAATAGAGGCTTTATCAACTATTACTCTAATAATAGAGGCCCTATCGACTGTTACTCTGTCAACTGCTTGAATAATAGAGGCTCTATCAACTGTTACTCCTCTAGTTTTGTGGATATTTATTAACTGTTAGGAATTTGTTGAACTGTATTGGACTATTTACATTGGTGTCTTTGGAATGGATCTGAATGGTTATTTAGATTACTACACTGTTAATATAAGAACAAGAAACATGAGGGATGATTATCTCATTCCTCACACTTTTCTTTCCTCTCCTCCCCCTACCTCTCTCACATTATTTCTCCCCTCTGCCCCCCTTTTCTTACTTTCTATCTCTCCTCCATGCATGTGACTCTATTTCTGACCCGTTATCATTCTCTTTGTTTTTCTGCCTCCCCACCTCATCACTCTTTATCTCTTTCTGCCCCCCACCCCATCACTCATTCTTTTTGCCCCCATCACTCTCCCAGCCTCCTATCTGATTCCTCCCCCACCCTGCATAGCAGCAGCAGCAGCAGTGGTGGCAGTGCTCCCAGCCACCCACCTGCTTCCTCTCCCCCCATAGCAGCAGTGGCAGCACTCTGGGAGTCACAACGGATTTCCCAGCTACAGAGATCAATTCACCTTAGGCATGGCCGGCTCACCCACTAGGTGAGCTAGGCGCTCGCCTAGAGCACGCCGGCTGCAGGGGCGCCAAACTGCGCCCGCCCACCCCCCAAAAGCCCCCTGTCACCTCCCTTCCACGGCTATCCACAGTGAAGAGCGCCCAGCGGGGCGCCCTGTGGGGGGTAGAGGAGGCGGCAGTGGCGCAGGAGGCGCGGCAGTGTTTTCCTGCCCTCCCCCTCCCCCCTTGGGCTCAGGGGAGGGAAGAGGGAAGAGACAGGGGTGTAAAACCCCGCCTCTTCCCTGCCTTGCCTTTCCTGGGCGCCCTGGGGGGGGAGAGGAGGTGGGGGCGGCGCAGGAGGTGGCAGCGGAGCTTTCCCGCCCCCCTGCCCCCCTCAAGGAGCAGGCCCGGGACTCTCTGGGAGGAGACCAGCAGGCGGAGGAGGAGGAGGCGTGAGGCCGGGTGGGCCAAGCTCCCTTCCCCGCCCGCCTCGGAGGCTGCAGCGGGGGTCGCGGTGGGGCAGCGCGGGGACGCCGAACAGCCCCAGCTGCTGCCCCTTCTGACCCAGGTGAGTCATGGGGTGAGGGAGGGAGCATCGGGCCGGGGTGCACGAAGCCTGGGCCTGCCAGGCTGGCACCCTGCAGGGGCCAGGGGAGGCCGGGGGCTGCTGGGAAGTCGGACTTTCTTTTATCCAGGCCCCACCTGGAGGTTGGCAACCCCATGATTGGCAGGCTTGCGGGGGGGGCACCAGGAGGTATTCCCACCTAGGGCGCAGAAAACCTAGGGCCGGCCCTGACCTTAGGGCTGTCACCTCCAGGTTGGGAAATTCCTGGAGATTTGGGAGTGGAGCCTTGGGTCAGTGAGGCTTGGGGAGGGAAGCAGCCTCAGCAGGGTATAATGCCATAGACTCAACCCTCCAAAGCAGCATTTTATCCAGAGGAACTGATCTCTGTCACCTGGACAGCAGTTGTAATTCTAGATTATCTCCAGCCCCCTTGTGGAGGCAGGCAATGGTAGTTCTCATGGAGGAAATGGCTGGTCTGGAGGGCGGAAACTATGGCATTACACTGGTCTGAAGTTCCTCTCCTCCTCAAATCCCACCCTCTCAAGGCTCCACCCATCAAATGCCCAGGAATTTCCCAGCCTGGAACTGGCAATCCTATTTCCTTCCCACCCAACAGCCAACCTACCTTTATCTGCCTCTCTGTCTTCAGCTTTCCATCTCTACCCACCTCCCGCACAGCCTCCACCTAGGAAAATTACAGTCTTTCTCCACAGTGGGGACCAAAGCAGCTGTGAGGTTGGTTAGGCTGAAAGTAAGTGACTAGTCCAAAATCAACCAGTCAGCTTCCACCGCAAGATGGAGATCTGAACATGGGTCTTGCAGACCCTACTTTGAAGCTCTAACTGCTGCACCTCACTGGCTTTCATAGGGTGACTGCTGATGAACAGTAGCAAGCAGCCAGGCCTAGTCAAGTCATGCAAGTCAGGAGGGACCTGGCAACCCTAGACTGCTGCCAGGCCTAGGGTTGCCAACCTCCAAGTGGGACCTGGAGACCCCCCAGAATTACAATTGGACTCTAGACAGCAGAGGTCTGTCTCCCAGAAGGAAATGGCTGCTTTGGAGGGTGGACTCTGTGGCATTATACCCAGCTGAGTCCTCTCCCTTCCCCAAACCCAGCCCTCTTTAGCGTCCACCACAAAATCTCTAGGAATTCCCCAGCCTGGCACTGGCAACCCTTGTCAGGCCTGGCCCAAGGCTCCCTCCTTCAAAGGCCAAAATAGGAATGGAAAGGGCCCTTCCCCCTCCCTTTTACTGACAGAGCCAGTTAGAAGCCTCTCCCCCCGAATGTCCTAATCTCTCACTGTTGATGCCTGAAGTAGATCCCTGTGGAGGCCATTTCAAAAGGTATTGGGGGGATTCAACCATCCCTGAAGGATTTTTTTTTTTACTTTTTGGATTTTTCTGCAAACCCAGAAAGTCTCCTGACTATGTAGGAAAAGCTGTTGAGGGAGAGTGAGCCCTCTGTTGGTGGACATAAGTATCCGCACAGAAATCACAGAGTGGCTATTAGATACATAAATGTTTTGAATCAAGTGTCAAGTATTTTGCAGTACATTGCCACATGTTGTGGCAGCAAATTTAATAAATTATTGATTGTGTGAAGATGTCTTATCTTTCATCCTGTCTAAATCTACTAATTCATCGGGTGATTCCAAATAGTTGTATTATGATCAGTATTCCACTTACATCTTGGAAGCAGTTCACTTGTTACAGAAAATGCATCCTATGCTCTAATCCAGCAATTGTTATGGGTCACACAGAGACTCAGCTGATCCCCCTTGAAAGGGCTCTCTCACATATTCCAATAGAGACAGCTGCTCCAGAGATCAATGTATGGGGTTACTCTGCCGTTCACAGTATCAATAGCAATCTGGAAGTTAGAAATCCTGGGTGTAGTTCTCATTAAACTGTAATCTGCAAACCACTTAATTGCATTCTTTATCACCAATGCTGTGGATAGGAAACTGAGACACAAAGATCCAGTACTATTCACAGAACTCTTACCATAACATACTTGCACCAGCGGTCTCTGAGAGTTTGCCAGCTTATCAGTACTTATTGATGGAGCACTATAGACAAATATTTAAAACTGAATTTTCTTTTGTTGTGCTTTAAAAGATGTGTTCTTGATAATTCTGCTTTAACAATATTTTAGGATTGTGATCTAAATGCACCTAAACAGGGTTGGGTACATAGGTCCTATTCAAATGTAATGTCCCTGTGCAGACAGTCAGTGGCACCAAAGGTAGTTCAGGCAGGCCAGTGGGGTAAGGAAGGAAGAGATGTATGACAAACTGACCTCCAAAAGCAGAATGCTTAGTGCATTGAATTCAGAGAGCTAGGAGATTAGGGGTTAATGCCTCAATGTAAAGTACAGTTTGATTGAGAGGCTGCTGTCTACGTGCACCCCATTCTCTCTGATTTGTCAGCACCAGCTGAGGAGAGTTTTAAAAAGTCTTTTCAGCCTGGTCAGAGGGAGTCAGTCATCATTTGGACTTTGGCTTGGCAGTTGCCAGTTAGGACGAGTGTGTGTGTCAGTCTGAGGAAAACAGACAAGTCACTTGGGAACTCCTTGCTCTTACTGTGTACTAACACATTTGAGGAAAAGTTCAGAAATCAGAACTTAAAGGTCTGAGCTGAATTCCATTTATTCACAGTCTCCAGAACTGGGGGTTAGGTTTAACAGAAGGAACTGTACAGGAGATTGAAAATTGCCAGTCGAGCCCAAACAGAAAAGGATTATCACTTTGAGAAAGAGGAGGATATTTCTTACCTAGTTATTGAGAGGGTTCAACTCAGAAGAGACCTCTGGTTTGTGTGAAAAGGGAAATGGTCTAAGACTCCTCAAGAGTGAAAAAGAGAAGGTTATAATTCCACAAGGGAAATATTTAAATACAGGAAGAAAGTACTAACTTCCAGGAAACTAAGATAGTTTTATGAAACTTTATTAAGACACATTATTGCTGAAAGAAATCTCCAAGACAAACAAACCTCTCACAGTTAAGAACTGAGTCTCTAAGAATATAAGCTTCAACTATACTCTTTTGCATGTTCAAAATATTATAAATTGTATAAACAACCAAATTTACCTCAACTTCTTGTCCCCTGCCCTTTTCCTAACTCAGTTGTGCCTGTTCAATAAAATTAATCTTTCTGTTTGACCGTTACTTTGTGCCAAGGGCCATTTCCAAAGGGATTTATAAGAGGGCTCCTGCTTAGTTACAATAAATCTCTGGCCTGGGGAAAAGCCAATAATTTCTCCATCACAGAGTAGGACACGCAGAAAGTTATAATTCTATAAATCAAATATGTTGCTAAGAGGCTGTGCAACCATAGTGACTACAGCATTTTGGCAGGAAAATCAGTCTCACAGAGAAGAGGATGCAGGGGTCCATCATAACATGTTACTGACTAGGGTTGCCAGCCACTGGCTGGGAACCAGCAGGACTGGGGGCCAGGGACATGGGGGGTGCCATTAGCAATGGCATGAAGTCACTTTGGGGGGGGGGACAGAAGTGACGTGACACCTATTTAGGAATCCTAGAGTCGACTGGTGGCACTTCTGGGTTTTTCCTGGCGATGACATCATGCCATCTCCTGACAGCCAGCAGGAAATGGGATCGAGGGCAGGGTATGGTAAGCTCCTCATCCTGTACATGGCAGCATGTACTGACCCAGCTCCTCATCCTGTACATGGCAGCAACTGGAGGCCACATAATATTCCTGTCATTCCCGTCACACAGACTGGAGGATTCTATAGTAAAATATGCAACATATGGCATATTGTTGTTTGTCTGGGCTGGCAGTTGTAGATGAAACAAAAGTAATGTTTTGTATAGTCTGGGACAAATGCTAACTTAAACTACAGTCCAGTTTTGGTACTGATAAGAAATTCTCTCTCTCTCTCTCTCTCTCTCTCTCTCTCTCTCTCTCTCTCTCTCTCTCTCTCTCTCTCTCTCTCTCTCTCTCCCCACTGCAGCCTTCCCCTACAACCATATACACACTAGGAGCTTTCCCTTCAAGAGATGAACCCGGGGAAAAGGCAGACACAGTCATGTAACAATTGATGTCACGCTCTCCTCTCCACTGCCCTTCTCCAAATGGGAGCCTTGTGCTGTGTGTAAGGAATAATACTTTCCCCCTCAGTTGTAAAACAGAAAACTCTCACAGCCCCGGAAGGGAAGGCCAGATCTGCCCTTTGGCTCTTAAATGGTTGCTTTCATCAGAAACCTTTTGGAATAAATGTATCCAGGAGCACCCTGGGGCAATATTAGACATGAATACTGCTATGATCTATTTAAGCATGTGTGAGATCTGTATAAATAAGACCCCCCCATCTCTCTCCTCTTTCTGTCTCTGAACCCTGACTAATGTCCTGAATGAAATCCTTAAATGTTTGATTTCAAAGTAGAGGGTAAAGATTTTTCCCCTATCTGTAAAAATGGGAGGGAGGTCAGGTGGAAAATGCTGATTTTAAAAGAGAAGGGGGGGGAAGCACTGCACCTACTTTCATAAAGTAGGGAAAAAATCCACAGAATGAGACTTCAGGCTTGGCACCTGCTCCAGAACCTTCTTGATGAAGCAAAGGTTGTCTTCATTAAGAGCATTAATATTCATGCAGCATGGTAATTTTGACACAGAAAAGGTCTCTGTAACCTTTTCTTGTGTGAGAATTTTTACTTCTCAAGGAAATTACAGTCCAGCAATGACTTAATTAATGCTGGGTTTCTTCAGCAGGTTTTGAAGAGCTGTCAGTTTAGGCTTGCCGTTGCTGTCAACCAGGGTGAAATCTGCGGCTAGATAGATTGAAGGGAGGGAGGGAAGATATCCAAGTTCCAACACAGATCTACTCATGGGGGGGGTGGAGGGCAGGGTTGAAGAGAAGGGGGAAGTCACCTACATCTCCAATGTTAGCTTTAATTAGCAACCTGCTTGCCTTAATAAGGGGGGTCATTTAATATTGGTCTGTAGTACATAGGCTGAATTAAATAACCCATCTTTCAGCCAGTTTACCTATTCTATTGTTTTCACTCCGGCATCTGTTTTCCCTCATTTATTTCCACGGAAAACACCCATTCCTTCTTGCAGGGGGTGGGGGGTGGCAGAAGCCATCAGATTTAAATGAGAGATTTCGCCTAGGAAAAAATAGCAACTCAGGAGGAGCATAGTTTTGTCCTATTACTCTTTCTTGATAGGAGATACAACACCAAAGAGGATCAGTGGCAAATGATGTTTTAAAAGCAAAGTTTCCTTCCCCCCTCCCTTGATCTTTGTCTCTGCACAGAGTACAGTGTGTACAAATACAAACACACACACACCAAGATTGGGGGAGAGAGTATTTGAAAAACATATTTCAAATTAATAAGAAGCTTTTGATTTTTTTAAGTGCTCTTGATTTCATTAGAACTGCTCTAGTGTTACCGTCTCTTTTTGGTCTTCAGACAAGTGGGCAGGGAACTGGTGTCTGCAGTTAACCCGGTCTTTGGAATACTGAACATGTGGTTTCCGGCTGGTCCCTGCTACACAAGGGCCTGTTTTGCTGCTGCATGTGGCACCAAGTCAGATTGCAGTTTGCCACTTGAGATACTTTCCAGGACTTCCTCAGAACTGGAATGTTTCTACGGCAAGGCTGTAAAGAATAGGAGGCACAGCAAAACCTGTTCTGACAATACTCTCATTACTCGACAATGAGATATCTGCTCATTGTAAGAATAACAGTTGAAAGTAGAGGAAGACTTAAAGGAATTCAAGTTATTCTGCATGATGCACCAGGCAATGTATTGGACTTGGCCTGCAAAAATGGAGATTTCCCTAGAACAAATTTAGAATCCAGTAGCACTTTTAAGACCATCAAAAGTTTATTCAAGCCAAAGTATGAGCTTTCGTGTTCATGCACACTTGCATTTGAAAAAGTGTGCATGCACATGAAAGCTCATACCTTGAATAAACCTTTGTTGGTCTTAAAGGTGCCACTGGACTCTGAATTTGTTCTGCTGCTTCAGACCAACATGGCTGACCACCTGGGATTTCCATAATCACATGGATTCAGTGGCAACTCAGGGAATCTTTTCTGAAATGCTTTTCAAGGACTGGATGTTCCCTTGCAGCCTAACTGCTGCACACAATTAGTATCCTAATCTGGAACCAAGACTATGCTCATCCTCTATCCATGAACACCAACAGATGACAACTGCAGTGGCCCTTGTGTGGCTCCTACTGTCCACGCAAGCCCTGTACAGTGTCCTGCATTTATGCATGGTTTTATCTCTCTGGAAACAGTATGAATGTTTCATAGCAGAGTGTAGGCTTGCAGCCTTTATAGAAAATGGAACACTACTTTAAAAGATCAACAAAACAGTGAAATGTGAATGAATTGTAGTGCACATCTTGTGAAATGTCAATAGGTTTGTACAAAGATAACAAGGTATTGCAGGTGTTCTGAAAATCTAATATTTTATTAAAACTGAAATGCATATTTTCCACATTAAATTAATATGGAAATGTCAGCATTTCCTTTTGTGTGCAGATCTCAGGCACTGAAGTTGTCTATTAACTTTGTAACCTCCAGATGGACTACTTGGGTACACTGTCAGCTCCAGACAGCTAGAGGCTTCATTAGATGCACTATGTAGCTTTTGAGTTATTGATGAACATCAGCTCTAGAAAGACATTATGCTCTAGTCTGCATTGGCTCTCCTTTTGCTCCTGGGTACAATCTAGAGTGTTGAGATTAGTTAATAAAATTCTGCATAGTTTGGCACCAAGTTGGCTTAGAGGTGCTCTCACCTTCTCCCTCTCCCTGTGGATATTAACTCTACCCACTGTACCCTTGCTAGTCATCCTGTTTCTATGCTCAGTAATCTGCTGAAAGGATGGTTTCCCCCTATGGCTCACCTGCTCTGATTGGTTAAACAGTTTGACATCTTTGATGGTTTGCACTGATATTTTTGTGGTTTTAAATCTTAGTGTATAAAACACTCCACAATATATTGTAAATACTTTTAAAAAGTGACTTATTTTTATAACAGATAATAGAGAGCTTTTTTATAATTTCAAAACACATGGAAAAGTGGACTTGCTGTAGTTGATTAATGTCTGAAATGAACGTTGCACATGTTCTTATTTTAGATGGAGCAGATTCATACTACCTTGTGTCACTAAATGTTCCTATTGCCAAAAAAAAATTATGTACCAAGCTGAGATCTATAATAATGGTTTCTATTACGTTTCTTACCAGTCTTACTGCATTCACTTGAAAGCTGCATTGATTTGAAGCAGAGGTATTTCCAAGTAGACATGTACAAAGTTGCAGCTCCCTCAGAGTTCACTGAGGATTATTCCCATGAGTGCAGAAGGGTGTGTTCAGACTTCTCCTTTCATAGAATCATAGAGTTGGAAGGGACCTCCAGGGTCATCTAGTCCAACCCCTTGCACAATGCAGGAACTTCACAAATACCTCCCCAGTGATCCCTGTTCTATGCCCAGAACAGGGCAAAAAAAAAAAAAAAGCCCTCCAGGATCCCTGTCCAAACTGGCCTGAAGAACAATTGCTTCCCGACCCCAGTAAACAGAAGAAGGAGGAGGAGGAGATTGGATTTATACCCTGCCATTCACTACCCAAAGGAGTCTCAGAGCAGCTTACAAACTCCTTTCCCTTCCCCTCCCCACAACAGACACCCTGTGAGGTAGGTGGGGCTGAGAGAGCTCTGACGGAAACTGCTCTTTTTCAAGAACAGCTGTGCCAGAACTAGGGCTTGCCCAAGGTCATCCAGCAGGTACAAGTGGAGGAGTGGGGAATCAAACCCAGTTCTCCCAGATTAGTGTCTGCACACTTAACCACTACACCAAACTGGCTACACCAAACTGATGATAACCTTTATTTTAACTTTAACATCATGTTCAGTAAAAAAATTTCAATGTTTTCTATTGAACTCTCAAATAAATGCAACCTGCTTATTTTAAAGAACAGCTCACAGTGCTACAAACAGTAAGAGCTGTATTTTTAATGTCATTACATAATAAAATAAATATTTTATCTTTCTTGTGCATAATAGAGTAATTAGACAACACAGCGTAATGGATTAGTGCACATCAGTGGCGCATATTAATCACAGTACGTAGACAGATCACTGAAGGATGCTACAGAGGCTCAGTATATTCCCACGAATGTATAGAACATATAAAAAGCATAGAATAATCTTTCTATTTCAGCCTATATGGATATATGTATAAATAAATGTTAAACAATCTGCTAAATGGGAGGAGCAACATAACTCATAGACCACATGATTTGCTTATATAAGTACCCAGGTTCAGAATGACAAAAAACTATCCCCCCCCACAACAGCTTTGGATGAGAATCAGGACTGACACTACAAATAGAACAGAGGGCGCATAACTGAGTAAATAACTGAGACTTTCCCACTTTCCCCTTCCGAAACACTCAGCCCTCCAAAACTTTGTTCCTGGAGATCAACAGAACCTCGGGATCTGAGCACAGGCCACATCATGCACTGAGGAGTGTCCCTGTACCTTTGCTTTACCACCTCGCAGCCTGTGTCCTGGCCTTAGCCTGTACCCACTGTACAACAAAGTCACCAAACTGAGCTGGTATGTAGGGGAATTATATGGTCGCCTAAGGCATATTATAAACAATGTGCTCCCGTTCTCTTGATAATGTTCCAGTGTTTTAATTGTATTTTACATGATTGGTATTTTATGCTTATGATTATATATTACTAGGAGTAAGGTCCATTATGGGAAGAAGTACAATGAGCTCTAGAAGGAAGGTCCAGGTGAATGTCCCAGCTGTGGCTGGTGGGGTGGCAGAGGGAAGGAAAAAATAGAGGGAGGCAAGCCATGTTCATTTCCTTCCGGTTAGCTATAAGGCAGGGCTGTCTCGAGTCATTTTGCTGCCCCAAGTGGCTAGTATGGGAGGAGAGCCGCATGGTAACAGGTATGGTTCCCTCCGCCCCTGACTTATGTTGATTTGGGGTTATGCAGTGGCAGCTAAGGTAGAAAAGCACCTGCTCCTATGCCATATCTTCTGGGTCCCAAGGGCCTGGAAAGCAGTTCCATAGCCAGTTACAGGGTTGCCAACTCTGGGTTGGGAAATATCTGTACATTTGAGGGGTAGAGCCTGGGGAAGAAAGGGGTGGGGAGGGACCTCAGCAGGGTATAATGCCATAGAGTCCACTGGCCAAAGCAGCCATTGTCTCCAGGAGAACTGATCTTGGTCATCTGGACATCAGTTGTAATAGAAATTTTCTGTAGGGGAAATGATGTGCTATGGCTGGGGAACATGGTGATTTCAGAGAGATCTCCAAGCCCCACAGGGAGATTGGCAACTCTAGTGGCCATTTAAGGGAAGACTGGGATATGCATTTTACCTCAGGACATTCCCAACAGCAAACTGTTAGAATGTTAGAGGCAAAGGCCAATCAGTATTACATTGTTAACCCTTTATGGACATTGTTTCTCTTAGAGGAATAAGGATTTGAATACAGAACCTCCCAGATGCAAATCCCACAGTGATTCCAGGGAAGGAGGCAACCTTTTCACTGCAGTCTTAAGCATATTTCCCTGGATGTAAATGTTATTAACATTGACTGAATTTCCCCCCCACCACCAACCATGCTTAGATCAGAGTACAAGATAAATTTTCACCCATCACATTTTGAAGGCCAGCTAAAAGCTTGGCATGCCATGAGCTTAAAGAATCAGAAATATGAAGTGTGATTTGGTTCCTGCTCCAATTAAAGTTCAGTATCACTTTTTGATTAAAAAATAATAAAAATGTTGGAACCCCAGGGGTAGATAATATTAATAAGGATTTTGTATAGTTTATCTACTACTTTAAGAGTTTCTTTCATGGTGGAAGGTTAACTGCAATTATGTACAGCAGAATCTCAAAGATAGCAGGTTGGGACCAAAGTGATGGATCGGTCCTTTCATAATATCACTCACTTAAAAAAAGAACCATAAAACCCCCCAATGTGACTATAGAGTTGAAGGCTGAACAATTCATATAACAAATAACAAATAAGTTATTGGATGAAAAATAAGTTTCAGGGATGAGGGAAAGAGCAAAGAAAATGTCTGCCTTCTTTCCATACTCCTGTTGGTCTCTTCTCTTCCTGACCCTTGCCATCATGTCTGGCACTAGGCTTAACTGTTCGGCTACATTTGATAGCTGGTACCCCAGTCAAACACTTATGTAATAGGTATAGAAATGCTTTTTGGAACAGGACAATCAGAAAAATAAATAGAATATGACACTGTGGGGAGGGTGTCAAGATACGGGAGATAGTCAACAACTCCCTTTCCAAAGGAACATTCCTAAGGGCTCTTAAGGAAGCGGTGGTCTGCCCTCTCTTTAAAAAAAACCATCCTTGGACCCGGCAGAACTGGCTAACTACTGGCCGGTTTCCAACTTGCCCTTTTTGGGAAAGATAATTGAGAGGGCAGTGGCAAGTCAATCTCAGAGTTTCCTGGATGATGCTTCCATATTAGATCCCTTCCAGTCTGGCTTTCATCCAGGCCATGGCACAGAGAAAGTACTAGTCACCCTCACAGACGATCTCTGAAGACATCTGGATCAAGGTGGGATGGCGGTGCTGTTGTTGTTAGACCTGTCGGCTGCATTTGACACGGTCAACCATCAGTAACTGGTCCACTGGCTCACCGACGCTGGAATCCAGGGGCTCGCCTTACAATGGTTTACCTCCTTCCTCCAGGGCCAGAAACAAGAGTGGCACTTGGGGAAGAACTATCCCAAAGGCACCCGCTGACTTGCAGAATACCTCGAGGGGCGGTTCTATCCCCAATGTTATTTAACATCTATATGCGCCCCCATGCCCAGCTAGTTCGGAGCTACAGACTGGGTTGTCACCAGTACGCTGATGACACCCAGCTGTATCTGTTCTTGGGTGGCCAGTTGGACTCTGGGCCAGAAGATCTGGACCTGGCATTACAAGGTGTTGCTGGATGGCTTAGGCAGAGTTGATTGAAACTGAATCTGACAAAGACAGAGGGTGTGTTCAGACGGATCTTTTGATCTGCCATAGGAACGACTCCCTTGCGGATCAAAAATGCACGACCAGACAGAAACATCTGGGAAATATTCCGGTCCCATAGGCATCCCGTTCTGCTGCGCCTCCAATCCTGATTTAAAAAGTAGCAGTTTCAATGTAGGGTTTTCGCTTACCCGCGCAACAACTGCAGACTTTCTTCCGTCTGGTCACTCCATTAGCGCGCGATGCTCCCGTCGGCTCGGTCTGACGTCAGATGGAGCCAACGGGGCGTGATTTTAAAAAAATTGAAACCCCATGTGCGCTTTAACGAGGAAACGCATTCAGCGATAAGCGCTACGAGGAATGTAATATTCATGCTTATTTCTTTTAGGGACAAGATGTTACCGCGATGGGAGATGGAGAGGGGGGAAGGACTGTTCTAACCTGCAAAATAGTCCCTCCATTGATCATGATGGCAATGGCAAGGGGGAGGACCGGGACTTTGCTGCAAACCCTCCGTGTCAGTTCTCCAAGGAGGCGCAGCCTTGCCTATGCGAATGTACAAAACTTTTTTTAAAAAAATCCTCGGTGGATGCCGTGTAGACAAATCACGGCGGGAACAACACACGGTGAGGCTATTTCATGGGGGGGCGTCTGGTCGTGCTAGGCTGGATTTAAAAAATCGGGATAAAATTTTAGGAGGGCTCATGGCGCGATTGACTGGCCGTCTGAACGCAGCCAGAGATTCCATGCCTAAGTCGCCTGGGGTTAGGGATCTCACTCCCAACCTTCAATTGGGTGCCTTTGGTGCCAGTGCTGGAAATTAGGAGTTTGGGAGTGCTCTTGGATGCCTCCTTAATGATGGGAGGCCCAGGTAGCAGGCACTGCCAAGTCAGCCTTTTCCCATCTTTAGCTGATTAGGCAGTTGGTTCCCTTCCTTAAATGTTGCAACTTGGCAACAGTAAGCCACACAATAGTCACCTCAAGATTGAACTACTGTAATGCTCTCTACATGGGGCTGCCCTTGTCCCAAATTCAGAAGCTGCAGCTGGTGCAGAATGCGGCGGCCAGGCTGTTGTTGGGTCTCTCTCCACAAGAACACATCCAGCCTGCACTGAAAGCATTGCACTGGCTGCCTATAGCATCCCGAATTCACTTCAAGGTGCTGGTTCTTACCTATAAAGCCCTTTATGGTCAAGGACCAGAACACCTGAGGGACTGCCTTTCCCTCCCTGTTAGCCAGAGAGCACTGCATTCAGGGACACAAAACCTCTTTGTGCTCCCTGGCCCTAAAGAGGCCAGACTGGCCATTGCCAGGGCTAGGGCCTTCTCTGTGGCAGCTCCACACTGGTGGAATGAGCTCCCTGAGGACTCTAGGGTCCTGCGGAACTTACTTCAATTCCACAGGGCCTGCAAGACGGAGCTCTTCCACCAGGCAATTAACCACATATAACATCTTGACATAATTTGGAGCCTCCCTGGGATCTTTTTTATCATCAAAGTCTGTACTGACTCCTGATACAAAAATGTAGGACTAAGTTTGCCGTCACATAGGAATGTATGTGTGTATTGCACTTTTGACTTTATGTGTTTCTAAATTTAAAAAAAAAAAATATGTAAGCTGCCCTGAGCCTGCTTTGGTGGGGAGGGTGGGGTTTGGATCCAATAAATAAATAAATAAATATTGCGGTTTGGCAAGAAAGCCAAGCTGATAACAAAAGGGACAGAAATTTTTAAATGTTCCAAAATTCCAAAAATACCTGGTTTCAGTTTTCATGAGGCACTACTGTAATGCCTTATTTATAGCATGCTTCCAATGATTGATTTTCTCTTCACAGTTTTAACATCCAACTGTTGTTTCTCATTCCTCCCTTCATTTCTTAGCCCCTGTGATCTCTGAATTTCTCCCCCCCCCCAACTGCTAGTTTAGATGCTCGAATGAGACATCCAACCTTTTAAAGAAATCATTCATTTCCTTTAAAAGGTTGAATATGTCATGATAAGTTTGATGGGGCCGATATTAAAAACTAAGTGTTCACTTTGATTTTGTTGGGGCCTAGTATGATAAAAAACAACAACAACAACACTTAGACCAGGTCTGTAAAGAACACAGGTGTAGAATGCCAATGGATTTAGCAGGGCAATGCATGTAGCCTGTTTGAAACAGGGACCTTATTCATTTCTACATCTACTATATGAGTGTTTGAATGAGCTGAGGTACTAGATATGAATTGTAACTGAACACTTATGATCAATAGCCTAGGAATATCAACATTATTGTTCACCACATATTGGACATGACCTTTCTTGCACCCTTTCTGGATGCAAATTAAGAGCAGATTCAAGTGTATAAAGCCAATGGGTTGGATCCTGTCTAAGACTTCCATGCATAGAAATCTATCATCCCTGCTTCCTTCTAAAGCCCCAAATGCCCCCTGAAATGCTTCTCCTTTGGGATAAGGGACCAGTCAGGAAGATGCTGAGACCGGTCAGGAAGACCTGAGTCAGACTGAGGTGATGAGAGAGGAGGTCCTACAACTGATAGACAATTTAAAAACTGATAAATCACCAAGCCCGGATGGCATACATCCGAGAGTTCTGAAAGAACTCAAATGTGAACTTGTGGATCTCCTGACAAAAATATGTAATCTTTCATTAAAATCTTCCTCCATTCCTGAGGACTGGAAGGTAGCTAATGTCACTCCCATCTTTAGAAAGGATTCCAGAGGAAGTCCGGGAAATTACAGGCCAGTCAGTCTGACATCAATACTGGGTAAGTTGGTGGAAACTGTTATTAAGGAAAGACTTAGTAGGCACATTGACAAACAAAAACTATTGAGGCAGACTCAGCATGGGTTCTGTAAGGGAAGATCTTGTCTCATCAACCTGTTAGTGTTTTTTGAGGAAGTGAACAAACATGTGAACAAGGGGGATTCAATAGATGTTGTTTACCTTGACTTCCAGAAAGCTTTTGATAAAGCTCCTCATCAAAGGCTCCTAAGTAAGCTCAATAATCATGGGATAAAAGGACAAGTCCTCTTGTGGATCAAAAACTGGCCAATTAATAGGAAACAGAGAGTGACTATAAACAAGAAATTTTCTCAGCGGAGGGTGGTAAGCAGTGGGATACCACAGGGATCAGTACTCGGTCCGATGCATTTTAACTTGTTTATTAATGATTTGGAGTTGGGAGTAAGCAGTGAAGTGGCTAAATTTGCAGATGACATGAAGTTGTTCAGGGTGGTGAGAACCAGGGAGGATTGTGAGGCACTCCAAAGGGATCTGTCGAGGATGGGCGAGTGGGTGTCAATGAATTGGGGTTCAATGTGGCCAAGTGCAAAGTGATGCACATTAGAGCCAAAAATCCTAAATATAAATACACGTTGATGGGGCATGGACTGACAGAGACTGACCAAGAGAGAGATCTTGGAGTCATAGTAGATAACTCACTGAAAATGTCTAGACAGTGTACGACTGCAATAAAAAAGGCCAACGCTATGCTTGGGATTATTAGGAAGGGAATTGAAAACAAATCACCCAGTATCATCATGCCCCTGTATAAATCAATGTTGCGACCTCATTTGGAGTACTGTGTACAATTCTGGTCACCACATCTCAAAAAGGATATTATAGCATTGGAAAAAGTGCAGAAAAGGGCAACTAGAATGATAAAAGGGTTGGGACACTTTCCCTATGAAGAAAGATTAAAGCATTTGGGGCTCTTTAGCTTGGAGAAACAATGGTTGAGGGGTGACACAATCGGGGTTTATAAGATTATGCAAGGGATAGAGCAGGTAGAGAAAGAAGTACTTTTCTCCCTTTCTCACAATACAAGAACTCGTGGGTACTCAATGAAATTGCTGAGCTGTCAGGTAAGAATGGATAAAAGGAAATACTTCTTCACCCAAAGAGTGATTAACACATGTAATTCACTGCCACAGGAGGTGGTGGCAGCTATAAGCATGGACAGCTTCAAGAGGGAATTAGATAAGCATATGGAGCAGAAGTCCATCTGTGGCTGTTAGTCACAAGGTATAGATAGGAATTCTCAGTCTGGGGCAACTGATGCTCTGTATTCTTGGTGCTTGGGGGTGCAACACTGGGAGGGCTTCTAGTGTCCTGGTCCCACTGCTGGACCTCTTGATGGCACTTGGTATTTTTGGACTAGATGGGCCATTAACCTGATCCAACATTGGCTTCTCTTATGTTCTTATGCTTGGGTGGGGGGCTGCTAGCATCCACTCCTTACATGTATGGACCTTTTCAATAGTATCCAACCTGTAGCGTGATACAGTTTTCCCTGAGGCTAGCCGGAAAGTTTCCAAGGCCGGGCAACATTCAAACATGTCATTCTTTTATTTATACTCTGAATTGGCATGGCACAGTCTAGGATAGACTGTACCACATGACATTTCAGCATATTCAAGTTGCTCTTTATCTCAGTACACTTCAGTAGGGATGAGCACAAACTGGCTAGTGAACTAAAGTTTATCACAAATTTTGACAGGTTTGTGGTTTACGAAGTGAAGAACTGCCACAAACTTTCACAAACGTTGATGTCGTTTGTGGAGGTTCATGGCGGTTAATGAATAGCAGAAGGCAGGGCTTTAAACCCTTGCTTTCTGCTCATCACAAAAAACAGCTGAGCGGCAGGGAACTCCCAGACACTCAGCTATTTGGTCTGAATGGGAGGGAGCCATGGAAACCATTGCTTTCTGCTACACATGAGAAACCAATCAGTTACTGGGTTAAATTCAGGGTTCTAGCTATCACCTACAAAGTCCTTAATTGCACTGAACCTGCATACCTGCAGGACCACCTCTCCTACTGTGTTCCAGCACAACAGTTGCACTCATCTGAGCAAAGTCTTCTGAAGGTGCCACCCTGCAGTCAGGTGAAATTAGCAACTGCCCATTCACACCTGCTCATTATAGAACAGCCTGCATGGGGCTATCAGGAAGGCCTCCATGAATCTATCATTTAACAGAATGTGCAAACCAGATTTGTTCAGGAGGGCAGTCTCATACAGGAAGCAGAACTATAGTATAATGGATCACTCAGGAGGAGGCTTCTATGAGAGAGAAACTTTTCCTATTTGATTGTGTTCATTGCCTTACGCAATCATGCTTCAGTCTTAGCTCCATTGCATTATTTTTAAGAATCTTTGCTGTTGGATTAAAATGTTTTTGTTGTGTTTTCTAATTTGCTTACTGACTAACTGAATAGTTCTTATTCATATTCAAATCCCCCTTGAGTCCCAATAAGAAAGGCAAACTATAGAGGTAGATGATACTACTACTGTTGCTGCTGCTGCTGCTGCTACCACTACTACTATTACTACTACTACTACCAATAATAATAACAACAGCAGCAGCAGCAGCACTGTTGCAACAGCTAAATGTTAATGTCTTGACTCTATGCACAATTCACCCCCTCCCCCACCAGCTGAAATATAGATGGTATCATTTTTCTGAAAAGGAAAAAAAGTTTACACTTCCAGAAGACTGGGTCAGATTCCCTGTGCTGGACAGATATCCAGATATGTTGACCACAGGAAACCCATAGGGAATCCATCAGAGCCTCTTCTTTATTCTAACCACTAGTACAAAATACCAAGCTGTCAGGGTACAGGGTTTCAGTTGCATTCTTATACACTCCCTGTTGAGGTCAACAAGCATTTACAGTATATTCATTTTCAAGGTGGCTGTCTTCATTGTCATGGATCAGACACACACACATGCTGCAGCTTTTGAGGACAGCTACATTCTGTTACTAACAACTTAAGTGTAAAGTACTGGGTTCAGATGTGTGATTTCAGTTCATAGTTTATTTTCAGCTCAAACTCAAGACAAACTGGCTGGTCCCAAAGCCAGCTTTTATCCATGCAGCACACCCCACTCTCCATGATTGGCTATTAACTCTAGAATCCTGGTGATCCTATTGGTCCACCTTAGGATCCACAGTGGCTATTGTTTAAACACCCGAAGGTGCGCTAGACTGCATGGTCTCGCTAGAGCTGGCATGGCCATCTTTATTCGTATCAATACACAACACCCCTCCTCCCATAGTTCAGAAGCCCTTTAACTAACATAGTCTCTAAGATACACTGGCCTGTGCCGTTCCTGGTTTGAATGGCGCGGTTTCATTGGTGGGGCTGCGGGCTCTGGCACGGTGCCTGAAGAGGGCTCTACTGCTGAGTCCTGGGCGGTTGATGGTGCTGAAGTGATGGGGCCTCTACACGTGGTGGCTAGTGCTGGCACTTTGGTGGAGCTCGCTGGCTGCTCCTGCCGGATCCCCTCGGTTGGCTTGGGGCTCACCTGCTCTATCTCCTCCAGGCATGGCTGGTTGTCATCACTGTTGTCCTGGCTAGCCAACTCCAGTTCAGCTGGCAGGAGGTGGCTGCAGAGCTGATCGAGGTGCTGGCAGAGCATCATCTGTGGACACCTCGTAGGACACTGGTCCAGTCACCCTGAGGGTCTTGGCTGGGACCCATGCTGGTTCCCTGGCAAAGTTGTGGGCGTACACCAGATCCCCTGGGAAGAATCCATGGTGGGCCCCTTGGCTCTCCTGGCCTGAACTGTGCTCCGGGGCCCTGTCGGGGTGCAGCCTGTCCAGGTGGGTGATCAGCCATTGACCCATTAGGAGTTCCATGGGGATGTGGCTTGTGGTGGTGTGGGGAGTTATTCTGTTGTTGAATAGGAAGGTGGCGAGCCGGTGGTCCCACTCACCCTGTACTATTCTGTGTAATGACTCCTTGGCCATCCTCTCCATTCTCTCTGCTTGACCGTTTGTGGCCAAGTGAAAAGGGGATGAGTGGATATGGCGGATGCTATAGTAACTTATGAAATCTTGGAATTCTGCTGACATGAAAGCTGTCCCATTGTCTGTCAATAGCGAGTCAGGGATTACATGTGTACTAAAGATTCTCCACATGGCGTGGATGGTGGCTCGGGATGATGTAGATGGGACTGGTACCACCTCCAGCCGCTTCATGAAGGAGTCCACTAGGATGAAGAAGAGCTGGCCCTGCAAAGGTCCAGCAAAGTCTAGGTGTAGCCGGGCCCAGGGTTTCCTGGAGGATTCCCACTGCTGCACTGGGGCCCAGGGCGGGGATCCAGTCTGGACTCTTGGCAAGTCTGGCAATGCTTAACCTGGTCCTCTATCTCCCTGTCCGTGCCAGGCCACCAGATGTAGCTGTGAGCCAGTGCCTTCATCCTCACTATCCAGGGGTGCATTTTGTGGAGAGCTGTGAGGACTCGCTGGTGTAGAGGTGCGGGCATGACCACTTGACTTCCCCATAGCAGACAGCCCTTATGGGCGGACAATTCATCTCGGCAGGAAGTGAATGCTGCAAACTCAGGGCTGACTTGCCCTGTGGGCCACCCCCTTCCCACCCAGTTGAGAACCCAGGACAGCACGCAGTCTTGAGCTGTGTGGCAGGACATAATGGTTACCTGGAGAGGCGTGTTGGGCAGGTCCTCAAGAAGGAGTATTTGGTGTGTAGGTGCTGGGTCTGGGTCACAGGACTGCAGCGGTAGGCGACTGAGGGCATCTACGTGTCCCATCGTTTTTCTGGGGTGATGTATCAGCACAAACCGGTAGCCCACTAGGAAAATCAACCAGCGGAGCACCCTGGGAGACAGCATCTGAGGCGTCTGGCAGTCAGGTGCAAGGAGGCCCAAGAGGGGTTTGTGGTTGGTGATTATGGTGAAGGGATACTCATGAAACTTCTTGACCCCTGCCACGATTGCCAGTGCTTCTTTGTTAAGTTGAGTGTAGTTGCGCTCAGCCGATGAAAGAGTCCTGGAATAGTACGCCACTGGGACTTGATGCCCCAAGACTGCCGTAACCCTGTATGGTGAAGTGTCGCAGGCGAGGACAATGGGAAGCGTTTCATCGAATTGCGCCAGGACAACATTGGAAGTTAGCAGTTCCTTGACCATTTGGAAAGTGGCACCAAGGAGTCCCAGGGGGGGAGGGGCCTTCATTCAGAACTTCACTCCAACTGGTGCATGGTGTGGTGCTCGAGTCAAAGTTGGAGTCAGGCTCGCTCATCGGGATTCCATCCTCATCGCCAGTGTAAAGTACTAGGTTCAGAAGCGTGATTTCAGCTCATAGTTTATTTTCAGCTCAAACTCAAGACAAACTAGCTGGTCCCAAAGCCAACTTTTATCCGTGCAGTGCACCACACCCAACACCCCCCCCCATACCCCGTGATTGGCTATTTACAGTGTAAAAGTTCCCTGTAGGTTAACTCTAGGTCCGCCTTAGGATCCACAGTGGCTATTGTTTAATAAATAAATAAATCCTGGGTGGGGCTTCACTCAGAATTTCATTCCAAGGAAGACTCTGGGTGAAGCAAGACAGGGGGGCACCACGGGGGTCACGTCTCCATCTGTCTTCGGCAAAAGCCAAATTCTTCTGTTGCTGCTGGGGGCGGGGTGTATTGTCCCCGGCATCGATCCCCTCTTCAGTTTCAATCATCACTTTGTTTCGCACCCCCGCCACTCTGATTTTTTAAAAACACCATTTGAAGTTTTGGGACCTGGAACTTTGAAATGCGCCCGATAGGAGGTGAGCCCACCTCAGCATGTGCCGGATCACATCCCCCAGGGGGGCGAAACCCCCCCACATGGGGACCCTGCCTGTGCGCCCATTGATCACACCAACTCCTTGCAAGGGACCCCACCACCACCGGAGGGTGTGGAAACGCTGGCCCTCTTAGAAGAAGAAGGTTTGTGTGGACATCCAGTGGGGGGGTGCCACATTGGAGGAGGGAAGGTGGCTCTTGTGCCCCCAGAAGCCAGGGGATGGCGGGGCATGGCTGCACAAACCTGCCTGCAGGGAGCCAAGAAGTGAAAGCGAATCCCCACTGGCACCTGAGGAGAAGGAGGGGGCGCAGCCGAGCGGGGGGGGTGGCAGGGTGGCAGGCCATTTCGGCGCCCACCTCCAGGGGCCATGGCTCAGTTGCCCTAGGCAAAAGTCTAGTTTGCCTAATGGGTGGGTCGGCCCTGCATGTGTATGTTAGATTTCAGTAAGGCAGACTTTAAATAAAATCATTCCATGGGCAAGACTGCTGGAAGAGAAAGGAGCAAGTGAAAGGTGGGCTCTCCTAAAACAAGAGCTCCTGCACTCTCAAGCTGTCACTGTTCCAACAAGAAGCCAATGTGGATGAACAGAGAACTGTGTGATGTGCTAAGGGGGAAAAAAGGAAATGTTCAAGAAATGGAGGCAAGGACATACCTCTAAAGAACAGTATCTGCAGGTTGCGAGGCATTGTAGGTCAGCCATCAGAGAGGCCAAAGCTCACAGCTAAAGCTGGCCAGGGAGGCTTGAAGCTACAACAAGAGAATCTCCTTCAGATATGTGAGGAACAAATGCAAGATAAAAAAAGCGATGGGCCCACGATTGGGTGAAAATGGAGAACCTCTGACAGAGGATAGAGAGAAAGCAGAAAGGCTCAATGCCTATTTTGCCTCATTTTTTTCCCCTGAAGAAGACAACAGGCTCATCTAGAGATGGCAGTAGGCAGTAGGGCTGCTGGTTGACATGGACAGAGAGGTACTTGTGGAGGGGCTACTCATTAAATTTGCAAATGATACCACATTGGGAGGAACAGCAAACACACCAGAAGATAGAAATAAAATTCAACGAGATCTGAACACACCGGAAAAGTGGGTGGATGTGAACAAGATGCAATTTATCAAGGATAAGTACCGAGTTCTAGTCTAGGTAACAAAAATGAGGAACACACATACTGGGTGGGGAATACACATGTGTGAACAAGATCTTGGGTTTTAGGTTGGCTGAAAGTTAAATATGAGCAGCCAGTGTGATGTGGTGACAAAAAAGGCTAATGCGATATTGTGGTGTATCAACAGAGGCATAACATCCAAATCACAAGATTTCATAGTCCCACTGTACACTGGCATTGGTCAGGCCGCACTTGGAGCATTGTGTGCAGTTCTGGAGGCCTCATTTCAAAAAAGGATGTGGACAGACTAGAGTGGGTGCAATGGAGAGCGATGAGGATGATCAGGGGCGTGGAGACCAAGCCCTATGAGGGAAGGCTGAGGGACTTGGGAATGTTTAGTCTGGAGAAGAGGAGGTGGGGGGGCATGATTGCTCTCTGTAGGTATTTGAAGGGCTGTCACAACAGGAAGGGCTGTTCCTGTTGGCAGCAGAGGATAGGACTCGCAATGATGGGTTTAAATTAAGGGTGGAAAGGTACCTGCTGGATAGGAGGAAAAACTTTTTTAATAGTAAGAATTGTGCAACAATGGAATCAGCTGCCTAGGGAGCTGCCTCACTGGCAGTCTCTAAGCAGTGCCTGGGCAAACACTTGACAGGGATGCTCTAGGCCAGGGGTGTCAAACATAAGGCCCGGGGCCAGAACTGGCCCACCCATTCAGGGCTCTTATGTGGCCCACAAGCAACTAGTGCAAGGGAGGGAACAGGAGACTGCTCGAGGGGATGGGCACTCCAATTCAGGCTTCAGCATGGTGGAACGACCTCGTCTGCAGCAGTCAAGCAGCATGGGAGCATCTGCCCAGTGCTGCACTGCTGGCTCTCCAGTCTGCCCATACGGGTTTTCCTGTGCACTCCCCTCCCAGCCCATGAGGCCTTGCAGCAAGGATGCATCAACTCGGAGCTTATCAGCTGCTGTCCTTTATACAGTTTATGTCTCCAGTACCTTACATTACATTTTATGGCACACATGGCCTGGCCCGACAAAGTGACGTTTATGTCAGATCCAGCCCTCGTGACACATGAGTCTAACACTTCAGCTCTAGGCTGGTCCTGCACTGAGCAGGAGGTTGGACTAGATGGCTTGTAGGGCCCCTTCCAACTCAGTGATTCTAGGATTCGATACTCACAGTCCTCATGCTGTTAAATACGCTGCTATCCCTACCTGTTGAAAATATCACAACACAACTTACACTTCAGTACACTTTAGTGGCACTCATTTAAGACTAAAGCACTTTTAATAAAACCCTGCAAACTACAGGAGGATATTTTAATGACTTATTAATAGCTCTGGAGCAGGAGAAAATGGTTCCCAAAGCAGCCTTAATGACAGCTGAATAGGCAGTCCACAACAGAGAAGTGAGAGCAGTCAAAAGAAGGGTCGCCTAACCAGAGTGGGCGCTCTGCTGTAGAGCCACGAGCTGCAACGCGATACTCAGGAGTTTACTGTATGCCTGTGAAAATCTCAGTGCAATCCTAAGTACAGCAGCACCCTCCTAAGGCTGTCGATTTCAGCCGAGTTAGAAGGGTGCAACTCTGCTTAGGTCCGCACCGTTTAAATGGCCCCTGGAGCAGGAAAAAAACAGAATATCCTTTCAACCTCTGATTAGAAAAGAAACTTTGCACTTCCGCATAGGGTTGCAGAGCTGGACTGTTTCACTTCTATATGAAGTCATATCCTCAGAGACAGTGGTCAGGTTGGAAGCCCGAGAATTGCTTCTAATGCTTTTGTATTTCACCCCCTCTCCCCTTTCCCCACCAATCACAAGAAATTCTCCACACTGAAGAAATCTTAAGTGTACCAAAGTTCCACAAATGAGCAAATTCAGTCAAATTGCAACTCACTGCAATTGCTTAAGCAACTATAACAACTACAGTTGTTAAAGGGAGTGGGGGAAAGATCTTCACGGTTCTTTTCACTTTTAGCTATTCACATTCTATTACTTCAGCTTTGCAGCCCCCTTTTGAAAGTGCTTGAAATGAAACATCAGTCTTGAATTTTTTTAAAAAAAAATCCTACAAATGACACAATAATCAAGGATGGAACATTTCAACATCAAACTTGAAGCTTTAACACAATTTCCTCCTTTTAAAAAATAGAGGATCTCCTCCACCCACCCCTTGCAAACTTAATTATACCAGTTATTGCTTTCACCTTGAGGGACACTGGCTGAAATGACTGTCTGATGACAGTTTGTTGGCCTCTGT
Source organism: Gekko gecko (assembly GCA_029375565.1). Lineage (NCBI taxonomy): Eukaryota > Metazoa > Chordata > Lepidosauria > Squamata > Gekkonidae > Gekko > Gekko gecko. The sequence goes on from JAPDNY010000009.1 coordinate 43,243,539, forward strand.
GATAAGAAAATGAACTAGAAGCTTCTCCTTTGATCCCAGAAGAAAAGTGTCCACATCACTAAAAAGCCCTCATAATTAACACCTTTCTATGAAGCCTCATCACAAACCAACAATCACTGAACCACTCAGAGGACATTGCTTGGAGTGGTTAATCAGCAAAGCCTAATCACCAGGAGATACATTCCAGAATCTTTAATACATGAAAGAAAGATTCTATTTATGCAACACATCTCCCTTGATTGTGTATTCCCATTACTTACAGATGCTGGTTTTGGCTAATATGTACTGTTGATGCCCCACAGGTTTTCCGAGCACAGCAGAAGTGACAGCGGCGGACAGGACAATGTCATGACCGGGACACAGGATGAGTCAGAAAGAGAAGAGGTGAACGTTTAAAATAACTCCAATGTATAACTGTGCTGCCCTTTATAACACCAGTTGTACCCCAAGACTTTATGGATAGGCGTACTTGTAGAGGATGGAACACTAGCAACCTGATTGTTGAGCTGAGGGGAAGGGAAGCTTCCCGCACTTGGATCTCATCCCTGGTTTTATCAGAGTTCAACTCAGGACACAATACCTTGCATTGATCCCTGGTCATAACAGCATCTGTTTATACCAGGACGAGTGTGGGACAAAATCAGGGTGACCTCAATGTAATGTGGAAACAAAAAATATCCCAAGATAATTACAGGGGTGAACTCAAATGTAGTGTGGAATGTAAGTTTGGGGACAGGGTTGAACGAGGAATTAAGGTCTAGTGCGGAATCACCCTTAAGGTAGGTAGTGATAGTAGTTCATGAAGGAAGACAGAAATTAGGGAACTAGCTCAATCCAGCCTTGTGCTGGGCTCCCCCTACCTTTCTGCCTCATAATCACACTTGCTTTCATTTCCACAGGCACAGAGGCAGCTGCAGAGGCCCATATGCAGGAGGCACAGCCCTCTCCCGTGGTCCATTAAAGCGATTGTGGACTCTCCCATGAATAGACAGGCACTGGGTAACCTACCCCTATGTTACTTTTCCCCGCAATATGTACATGGATTAGTGTGGGTTCATAGCAGCCCCTGATTTATAATCTACAACATGTACATGCATAGGCAATCAGGAACTCCTGCTTTGTTTGTACAATCAGTCTGGACAATAGGTGGTTGTGCATTACTAAAAGAGCAGAAAAAGCTTCTATGGGACTCTAGTGCAGAAAGCGGGCCGTCAAGAACAGTTTGGAGATCTTTGATAACCTGATCCAGAGGGTGATGCATAATTTAGGCTTTTCGCCACCCTGATACAAGGTCTAAAGGCATAATAAAATCTATTGTTACCAAAGACTCAGCAACTGCAGATAGTTGCATTGGTTCTAATGTTATCAATCACAACAAATGTGTGTGATGAGCCAGCTTGACAAATAGTAATGCGTTTCATAGCCGAAGCAGAGATTTAAACACAGAGCTCTCTGTCTGCACTATGCTGCACAGGAAAACAAAACAAACCCCCAATTCTGAGCAAACAAAGTAACACAAGTCATATTAGTAGCTTTAAATGATCAGATCTGCTGATATGCATTCCAGTTGTGGGGGAAAGTAACATACTGATAGGCAGGGCTCTTTTTGTAGCAGGAACTCCTTTGCATATTAGGCGACACACCCCTAATGTAGCCAATCCTCCAAGAGCTTACAAAAGTTCCTGTTACAAAAAGAGCCCTGCTGATAGGTTACCCATCTCTGTTGCCAAATGTTGGGATTTGCCTCACAGTTTCACAGTCTGCACAGGGAAGGAGACTATCCTCACCATTACCTTTCTGGACTTTGCCTATGCCGTGCTCACATATTTACAGTTCCCTTGGAGATCAAATCCTCTTTGCCAGCCAGCTCTCGACCTGCATACTTTCTCTTTCTCATCATCTCATGCAGCTCCGTAGGCTATTAGCCACAAGGTATAGATAGGAAGTCTCAGACTGGGCCAAGTAATGCTCTGTATTCTTGATGCCTGGGGGTGGTCAACAGTGGTGGACTTCCTGATGGCACCTGATATTTTTGGCCACTGTGTGACAGAGTGTTGGACTAGATGGGTCATTGGCCTGATCCAACATTGGTTTCTCTTATGTTCTTATATGCTTTATGACATCTGAAAAGTACAAATTCAGTGATAGGGATTACTAAGAAAAAGAATAAAAATTATAAAAAAAACCCATGTATCTATGTTATGCCTGCATGTAGAATATTTTGTTCAGTACTAGTCATTCCCAAAGTGATATCATGCAGGTGAAGAATGTCTGTTCATTACATTTTTATTTCATTCTTCCTCCAAGAAGCTCAAGGTCCTTCCCCCTCCATACTGGAAAGCATGTAGACCTAGTTTACCAAATGCTGAGCTTGTCCAGTACTAACTGCTTTGTCTTCCTTTAATTTTTCCATTCTTTCTGATATTATTTGATATGTCTTTTACCAAATTGTCATTAGAAACATCATGCTAATGAATCCTATGCAAACACCAAGAAAATATTTTAAGGGGCACTAATAGTCATATGAAAAATCAATTAAATCCATTCCATCATTTGCTCATAGATTGCCCTCCAGACACATGTACATTCCCAGTGTGTGCAAACCTATGGCTACCTGCTGCTCTCTCAAGCTCTTCTCATTTTTGCATTTCCTCTGTATCAGAGTTCAGCCCGGAGAGACTCAATATTGCAGAAATGATGACACCTGCAACTTGCTAGCTTGGTCAGGTTGGCCAAATCTGACAAGCTGAAGTTTGTTAGCATTTAGCCTTGCTTAACCTTTGACCTTTGGTTCCTTTCTGCTGCCCCCAAAATGAGTAATAAAAGACCTTGGGCTGCATCGCTAATCTTCAGGGTATTACAAGCTCTTTGGTTTCCCATTTACACATATGGAAGAGCTTCAAAGTGTCAGATGCAATACGTTATTGATATCTCAAGAAAGATTTAATGAAATACATTTTATTGCCCTTTGAATGTACTACATTTTGAGACAGCTCTTGAGTATTTAGGCTATTATTTGGTTAAAAACCACCAGTAGTAATTTTCTTCCTTGTGCCATTAAGCATGTGGTTTTCTTTATTCTAAAGATCTCACTTGGCCTCTGTATTCATATATCTACATCAGTATATATAGAAACCATGCACGTATATCAAAATATACTTTTGTCCTGTTACGGCTGGATTTAAAATGTACTGCACATAACACTTTCTTTCTTTTTCTTTTTTTTTTGTTGAAAAGACACATTTTAAAACAGTTCCACATAGTTAATGTAGTGTTTGACCTTCCATTAGAAAAATAAAAGATACCATTAAACCAAGTCCAGAAACACTAGCAAGTGAGTAAATGTTTAAACCACAAATCTCCCTGAACTCCTATGGGAAGGAGGGTTCTACCAATGCCAAAATGGCAAGATCATATATCAGAAATGAATAATAATGTGCAAAAATACGTTGCAGCAAAAAAAAAAAACCCCGCAAAAACTAAAAGAAAAAAATAGAGGAAAGGCCTAGGAATGGAAAATCATAACAAAGGTTTCAGTGAGTATATGGATGCGCCTCCTATTAGAATAGAATATTTTGAAAGGGTTTAAAACATTAAAATAATATGCCACATGTACACACACACACACACACCCAATAACAGCACTTCACTATTTCCTTATGTCTGTTTAAGAAACAAAACATGTAAGAGCGATCAGATGTGGGGGGGAGAAGAACACTGGAATAAGGTATGCAAATGAGCCTTTGCTGAAAGCGCACATATAAAGCCCGACTGTATATTCCATGCAGCAGACAGTTAAAAATTTGAACATAAGGTAGCATTTCCTTTATCATATCCCATAAAAATAGCAATTTGCTAAACCCTTGTAGCACAGTATGGAAGGTGGTGTATTTTACTGATAATGTAAGAGATGACAGATAGTTCTATACTAGGAGGTTTCAATGGTGTCGAGTTGTATAGCATAATAAATTGTCAGGAGCAAAGACAGAGTATAGCGCCAGCTCTGCTCCACCTCCAGTAGCCAAATAATTCAGCCCCGGCTCAGTAATTATGCTGTGTGAAAATATGGGATTAATTAGACTGGTACACTAACACACTGTAGTCTCATTAAAGGCTGAGCCGCATTTTCATAGATGCTGCCACTTGAACAGGGCTGCCGCTAATGTGAAAAGACAAAGTCGCCTCTTTTCACACTCCTTGCTTATTACCTTACTTAAGGCCACTTAAGCAAACTTCCGAAGGCAGCCTTGCAGAAAGCCCTGTGTCAGGGTTCTTTCATTATTTTATGTCTGCAGAACGTTGCAGGGAAGGGGGATTTAAAATAAAGGGTGAGGGTCTGCAGGGCACAGCAGAGGGAAACGCTGCAGATTTTTAAAACAAACGCTTTCTGTTTAAAAACCAACATATTTTGCTAGTGTGGACAGGGCTGAAGAGGAAAAGAAATATCAAAAGCTTGCCCCTCAAACGGTTAACTCACTGCTGCAATTCACCACGGAAAAGGCAACACGGACTGGATGAGACCCATGCCCTTTTGCAATTAAGAGACTGAGGAAAAAACCCACAATATATTCCCAGTGAGATGCTTTTTCCTGGACTCAGTGCAGTCACTAAAGGTGGAAAAACATATCTGAAGGCACACCTAGGGTTCCCAAACCAGTGTTCACTTTTGTAATGCAAATGGCGGGGGGGCGGCATTTCCAGGGGAGAATTGGTAGGCAGAGAAGCAATTACAGCTCCCTTCCTGCTCACCTGCTTTTCCTCACAACCCCTCTCTGAGGCCTGTTTTTCCCCCTAGACAGGCTCGGAACCTGGAAATAAGCTTAGCCTAGAAGGGCTAAGGAAAGAGTTGTGTGGGAAACTGCTTGGGTATGCAAGGGTTAAGCATCACTTATTTCCCTCCACAGACTGCCTCTCACAAATGTTCAGCCCACAAAGTTACCTCAGCAAAATTAATTTTGAGACCCCAGATTTGTTGGTTCAGTGTATACTTCCACCCAATGTCCCAAATCATGCATGCATGATTTAATAATACCGTCACACAGATGCTATTCCGTAAAGCAAAACAGTTCATGAGAACAGCTTCCTGTGCAATTCTGATAATCTTTACCATGCTATTACAATCTATTCAACAGGTGAGGTCACTGAGGATGTCTGATCTGGCCCAGTGTGGGGGCCAGCATTTTGCACACCAGTGATTGTTGAAGAAAAACTCCAGCCTGCCAGATGCGTCTGTATGGACTTGCAGGGAGTCCCCAGTCATGAGAAATGACTCCCATAAGGACACAACATTGAAATTAACAACAACAACAAAAATGAGCCAGACCTGCAGGTCTTCTTGCATGCTATGGGTAACCCTGATATGATGGGAAGGGAGAGACTCGCGCAGTGGCATGAGCCGGCTGGGCACAAAAAGGCACCCCCCAGTGAGATGACCTTGCATGCAAAGTTAAGGTGGCCCAGCAGTGACTGGATTGTTTTTAGAGTTCATTTTTTACTGGCAATGGCCCTTGAGAGTAAGAATCTAAGGGCGGCTAGCTTATCCAACTGCGTGGCCAGACCCTCCATCTTATCCCGGGCAAGAGGAACCCCTATTTTACCTGCGAGGGCCTGAAATGCATGCAGGCGATCGGCGCAGGCCGATGTGCTAGCCAGGCCCACAAATAAAAAATCATCCAAATTGTAAGTGATGTATGGGCAGCCAGGGCATCTTTTTACCACCCATTCCAAAAAAGGTACTCAAAGTTTGAATGCAGTGCAGGCAATGGAACAGCCCATAGATATGGCCTTGTCAACATACCAGTTACCACCAAATTTAAAGCCCAGCAAGCAGACGTCTCCGGGGTAAACTGAGAGTAAGCGAAAAGCAGATTGAATGTTGCCCTTGGCTAGGAGTGTGCAGGGCCACAAGACCTGATCAAGTGGGTTGCATGATCCAAAGAGGTGTACTGGATGGAGAAGAGCTCAGGGGCAATGGCATCATTTACAGACTGGTGATGGGTGAGACCTTTGGGTAAGGCAGGTGATATATTAGCTTAAATTCTCCTGGAGCTTTTTTGGGTACCATCCCAAGGGGAGGAAACCTAAGGTTGGGCGGGGGGGGAGGAGAATGAGCATGCTATCTTGCAGGCTCGCATTCTTTTGCTATTTTACGTGCCACTATGTCTGGCAGATCCCTGGCAGACCTAAAATTGCTGCAGTCCATAGGAACACGAGGGCCATTAAAAGGAATGCGAAACTCTTTGCTAAAGCCATCAAATAAATATTTCACAGCTGCTGTATTTTCTCCCACACAAGTAGGGGATAAGATTTCTTAATGCAAACAGGGGTCACTGCTAAGGATATATCCATAATTAGGTACCCTCAGTGCTATTTTGCAGAAGCAGCAGCTGAGGTCCCAGCAGAACCCAACCCTCCTTCTTTCTTATTGTTGGCATTGTTGGAGGGCCAAGTTCTCTGAAAGGCTGCTGCAAGCTCTCACCTCAAGAGCAGGACTGAAACAACCATTACAGTTGTGCTGAAACTTGCAATGTGTTCGTTGGCATCTGTGCCTGGGTGGTGTCCCATCTGAAAGACATTTTTGCCTTGCTAAGGTCAGACTGGGGTTTTAGGTGAGGCCCCACCATAAATAACCAGTTTTTGCCATTGAGAAGATTCCAATGACAGAGCTGCTTGTGGGATGCCTGCCTCCTAAAGGCCTCATCATAATCTATGGCTGGAGCATCCCCAGCCAACACCGGAGCCCTGAGAATATTTCCCAAAATGGCTGGCAAGATGCCAACCATGCTCCTGGTAAGCGGATGAAACTAGGGTCAAATAAGCTGTATAGTCCATCATCTAGGTTTGGAACATGTGGTCTGCGCCACCCCTGGAGGACCCCTTTTTGTCATAGTGTGGGCCTGTTTTGTCTACATCATCCTCGGGCTTAAGGAATACAAATCCATTCATGAAGTATCCATCAAGGATGCTCTTGCAGAGCTTACATGGCAGGTGAATGCTGGGAGGCTCATCAAAGTCTTTATAAGGAGAGGACAGGGTATAAATTGAAGTAATAAATAAATAAATAAATAGATAAATAAGGGAGTGGGGCAGGAACCCATTGGGGTTCCCCAAACACCAGCAGGACTATGATCACGCCCTGACCTACACCTCCATAGCCAGGGCAGGAGCCCAGGAATGTGTGCCCCTTCCCTCCAATAATTTCCATCTCTCTGTGTGGAATCCTCATTCGAGGATGACTCACCAGAACTTTTGCTGCTGGACACATCATGGCAACATGTTGAACTGCCCGAGGGGGGTCTCAGGGGAAGCTTCCTGAGATGCTGGATGTGGAGGGTGAGCTAGACTCTGCTGGTGAATGAGGCCTCCTCCTTCCTCTGGAAGCCAGTCAGCAGAGGGTTCTGGTGAAGCATTGTGTAATCCTAGTCGCTCCATGTGTTCAGATAACTGCACCAAAGTCTGTGAGATGCTCTGTAAGATAGTAGTATTACCTACCAGAGTTAGGGGTTCTGGTTGCTCAGAAGGTGCCCTGGTGGGGGCACGAATAGCATTTCTGGGGACCACATCAGCACCTCGGGCCCAGGGGGCACACCCCTGGTGTTGTAAGGGGCACTCTTGGAAGAGGGGCCTTGTCCTGATGAGGTGGTAGTGCCCACAGCCTTCTTGCAGCTGCTGCACTTGCTTGCTCACTTTGGGCCAGGACCCAGCCTCACATGTCTTTACAGATGAAGCTTTCTTTGGAGGCATGTTGGTGAATATATGGATCAACCAAAGGGGAGGCAAGAACCTTTTAATTCCTTTTTTAAAGCACAGCAAAACACAAAATGGGTCAAAGACTCACTGATGAACTGTTGTTTTTTTAATTATTTATGTCCCTACCTGGTTCTGTTTGATATGTATCTCATTATTTGTTATTACTATTTATTATAAATTAAAATACCTTACAAGTTTCTGCTAATAAACAATTAATTTCTCTAGATCCCTTTGATTTATGCAGCCATCAAATGATGCTGCTGAACTGTAAGCATGAGCACTGTAAAGCCACCCATACAACCACCACACACCAGGATGTGAAAGCTGTGATACTAAGCCCTGCAGGCTTAGTATCACAGTGCAGCATGCCTGGAGGATACAGAAAAAGCCACCAGGATGATAAGCCATAGTGTTCACAGCCTCCCAATCACTAAGCCCCAGTATCAACAGGCCCCTCCAATGCAGAGGCCCCTGTGGGCTCCATCTCCTGCACCAAGTAGTCCCACATGGAAGGTCCTGGGTGCTGTTGAAAGCCACCGGGGCTGTTGTTTGATTTGAATACTCAGCTGGGAAGCTGCAGTTCAGCTGCAGCCTGCTGCATGAGGGTGCTGACCAGTTGGAGAAACCCTTTAAATTCAGCTCCATAAGAAAGCAAAGCTGCATTGTCCCATTTTTTTGTATTTTTTTGTTGTTCTGTTTTTTTACATACAAAATCAAACACCAACAAGAAGTAAAACAAAACAAAAAAGGAAGGGAAAGGGAGTAAAGAGGGATGGGGGAGCTTCCATCCAATTGGCTATAACTTAACATAAATGTATTAAACCTATTTCTGAATGGTAATATCTTCTAGTGTAACTATTATATTACTTTAATCACATTTTCAAATATGGGTCTTCATCCAATTAAAGAACATTTCTAAAAGAGCTATATTCCGGGAATTCCATTAAATAAATTATAAAACTAAATTATCTTAAAGTCGTCCTTTTTTCTCCCTTGAATTAATCTAATCTCATTTGTTAATTTTTCAAGTGCTGCTATAGTTCTTAATTTAGCGCACCACCTATCCAAGATTTCTTTAGCATTCTTCCAACACTGGGCAATAAATATCCTAGTTGCTACTAAAAGAAAATTAATAAGTGTTTTTGTTTACATTGAGAATTTTTATTGGCAAATAAATTGAGCAGGGCTAATTCAACAGTAAGGTTTATTTGTTCCTGGGTTATTTTACCAATTGCTGTAAATATTGCTTTCCAAAAATTTGCCATAACTGGACAGGACCACCACACATGTAAAAATGTCCCTAATTCACCACAACCTCTCCAGCAATTTTTATTCTCTATTTTCATTAAATGGGCTATCCTAACTGGGGTGAAATACCACTGTTGAGACACCTTTAATGCATGTTCTTGTAAACTCCTTAAAACTGATTTATAAGGGAATCATTGAAATATTTGTTTCAAATCCTTTTCACTAAATTTAATATTTAGCTCTATTTCCCAGTTCTTTTTAATTGTGTGCACCAGAATTTGTCCCTGATTTAATAATATCCTATATATTTTAGTAATTAATTTCCCTCCCTCTCAGTATTTTGAATTAATTCTTCACATTCAGATAATGGTCTGTTTATTTGATCTTTAACTTCCTTTTCTTTCTTTTTTTGGAGGAAACTTAAAATTTGATATTTCAACAGCCATTTTGTCCCTTCTGGCATCCTTCCTTAAATCCAGAATTAACTATTATTATTTAATAGCATCATGTTTGCATTCATTAAAGTTATTTTATTAAGAAAAGAGTCTCTGCACCATGAACCAGAATTTTTAACTGAAATAAATTTTGGGTGATACAAAATGGGGGTCAATGGGAAGATTCCTGGGTACAATACCTCCATTTTCATTTCCTCCATACCAGAATAGGGCCATGGAGTGTCGATAGCTAGTTCAACTTTAATTTTTTACACAAAGCATTATCAAATAATGAGTGACATCCCCCCCATGTCTTTAAATTTAAATGTCTCTAACTCTAGCCAACTTACTTCTTTAGAGGAGGACAAACAAGGGATTAAATGTCTCAATTGATATGCATCATAGTATAAAGAAATATTTGGAATGCCCTACCTTCCTTCTCAAATAGGGTGATACCTTAGAAGTTTTGCTGTTCTTGGGTTTTTAGAATTAAAAATAAATTGATCTAATTTTAATTGCCAATCCTTCAAAATCTTATCCAAAATTTGAAGAGGTAACACATAACAGTTATCTAATAGAAAACATAATTTTGGAAGAACAGATATTGAGTAGTCACAGCTTTTTCTGCTTTGCCCCTCTAATCATATCCAATTTTATCTGCTTCCACAATTCTTTATAGTTATATTAAAACATTTTGTTTAGTTTTTTTGGAATAGAGATTCCAAGATATCTTAAACCTTTATGTACTAATGGTATATTTAAAGTGTGAGAGGCTTTCAGTTAGAATGAAGGGGGAATATTACAGCACAGCATATTAGATTTTGTAAAGAGACTTGATTGAATTTTGAGAGTTATTCCTTTAAAGGCTGTATAAGGTAAAGTTAAAGGTTTCCCTTGCTCGAAAGCCAGTCAAATCCGACTTTAGGGGGCGGTGCTCATCTCCAAGCTGAAGAGACAGCATTGTCTGAAGACATTTCCATGGTCATGTGGTTGGCATGACTAAATGCTGAGGTGCACAGAATGCTCCTACCTTCTCACCAAAGTGGCACCTATTTATCTACTTGCGATTTCTTGCTTTTGAACTGTTAGGTTGGCAGGAGCTGGGTCCAGAGAGGGGAGTTTATTCTGTCACGCGGCATTAGGGTCTTGAACTGCTGAACTATAGACATTCCAGTCTGCAGCTCAGCATCATAACCTCTGAGCTTCTGTCAAATTTGTGAGGCAAAAACATATTGTCCATGTACATTGTTAACAGATGTTCTTTTTCTCCACATTTAACTCCTCTAATAGCTTGATTAGATCTCAATTTATTAACTAGGGGCTCCAAAGCTAAAATAAGAAGCAAAGGTGAAAGTGGGCATCCTTGTTTAGTACCACAGTTAATATGTATTGAACCAGAAACACAATTGTTTATTGTTATACTAGCAGTATACGACAAATAGATGGCCAAATTGGCATTATTAAATTTATTTCCAAAAATCATAAAAAATTAATACCTTTTTAAAGTAATCCCAGTTGACTGAATCAAAAGCTTTATAGAGAACTAGAGTTATTAATGTTAATTCTGTTTCCCATTTTTTAGAATGAAACAAAAGACCCACCACTTTCCTGACTGCATCCGCAATGAAACGTTTTGGGATAAAACCATATTGATCTGAATTCACTAATATTGTAATACAATCTCTTAATTTGGAGGCTAATATCTTAGTAAAAAAATATAATCTGTATTCATCAATGAAAGTGGATGATAAGATTCCCTGGATGTTGGATCTTTATTTAATTTTAGTATTAAAACTAATTTAGCTTCCAACCAAGAGAGAATCAATGGAGAATCTCCCATGATCTTATTAAATAGAGGAAGAAGATGGGGAGCCAAAGTATTTTCATAATGCCTATAAAATTCTGATGTGAACCTATCTAATCCAGCTGCTGAACCTGTTTTTAATAAATTAATTGCCATTTTAATATCTTCTAAGGTTATACTCCTATTTAACAATTCCCTAATTCTTGGTTCCAGCTGAGGTATAGTCACTGAAAAACAATAATCACTAAATGCTGAAGGCTGGGTCTGATTCCCTCTATAAAGATTTCTATAAAACTCCACAAAAGAGTCAACCATTTTTCTCCTTGGAATTTTTAATGGCCATACTCAATTTCCTTTCCTGGGCTATCTTGATTTTATTTGCCAATAGTTTAGAACACTTCCCTTCAAATTCATAATACCTTTGCTTAGTATGCCATCATTTCAATGTTGTTCTTGTTGTAAAATATTCAAAAATATTTAATTACTCAGAGTATCGATGAATCTTGCTCTATTGGAAAGAAGAGATTTCTTTGTGTTTAAAAACCTTTATTGCTAAGGGTAAAAGGTATACGGGAAACCTACAAATAAACAAACATCTAAGAGCTACATTTCTAAGCTGCTTACAGTTCAAGTCATGGCTACTCACTACACACAGACAAAGGAGAAGGTGTGCTTCTTCTTGACCCCTAGGAAGGAAGTCACCTGAAACAAACAACCAATCTGTATCACAATAGAAGTTACTTTTCCCGGGCAAATGCCCCATTGGCTCTGTGCCAGTTTTCCCTTCCAGGTCAGTCTAAACAATAGCAATACTAGGTAAACAAGTTAACCCTATAATGATTGTATTGTCAGACCTTGCAAGCACATACATTTCCAACAGTTCTATTAACATCTAATAAATTTAACATCTAATAAATCCTCTATTTTCCATTCTAAGCTTGTTTTATCTAAAGGGGATCCCAATCTTTTATTGTCCCATCTAAAGAGCCAGTCGGCACTCCACTGATCAGCTGTAGTGCGAGGCACATGGTCACTGACCGGCTGGAGCAGCCCCATGATTAGCTACTATGGCTAAGCAAATGAAAACTGAATATGGTGCTCTGCTACCGCTGGTTGATGTAGCATTTGGAGCATTGACAAAAAAATGTTGGGGAAAAGGCTGCCAAAAAACCACTAGAGAAAACCAAGGAGGGAGAATGGCCACAGCTTCAATTTAAGTCGCCAGAGTGGGCGACATTATCCTGCCATTCAGGGTGGCACCAGTTGGTACTGGCTGATACTGATCCAGAAATAACTTCATCTGCTGCCAAATTTTTGGTAATAGCGATCTCTTTAAAATGCTTATAAAATGGGTTTGAATTTGTTGATGTTTTCTGTGAGAACTGTATATGAATATTACAATGCTTTATTCTGCCATGTAGTTTATTCAGTTTTATCATATTGATCAAAAACTGGCTAATTAATAGGACACAGAGAGTGAGTATAAATGGGAAATTTTCACAGCGGAGGGTGGTAAGCGGTGGGGTACCATAGGGATCAGTACTCGGTCCGATGCTTTTTAACTTGTTTATTAATGATTTGGAGTTGGGAGTAAGCAGTGAAGTGGCTAAATTTGCAGATGACACGAAGTTGTTCAGGGTGGTGAGAACCAAAGAGGATTGTGAGGCACTTCAAAGGGATCTGTCGGGGGGGGGGGCGAGTGGGCATGAATGTGGCAAATGGGGTTCAATATGGCCAAGTGCAAAGTGATGGAGCCAAAATCCTAAATATAAATACACGTTGATGGGGCATGGACTGACAGAGACTAACCAAGAGAGAGATCCTGGAGTCATAGTAGATAACTCACTGAAAATGTCGAGACAGTGTGCAACTGCAATAAAAAAGGCCAACGCTATGCTGGGGATTATTAGGAAGGGAATTGAAAACAAATCAGCCAGTATCATAATGCCCCTGTATAAATCGATGGTGTGACCTCATTTGGAGTACTGTGTACAGTTCTGGTCACCACACCACAAAAATAATATTATAGCATTGGAAAAAGTGAAGAAAAGGTCAACTAGAATGATAAAAGGGTTGGAACACTTTCCCCATGAAGAAGAAAGGTTAAAGCACTTGGGGCCCTTTAGCTTGGAGAAACGACAGCTGAAGGGTGACATGATCGAGGTTTATAAGATTCTGCATGGGATAGAGCAGGTAGAGAAAGAAGTACTTTTCTCCCTTTCTCACAATACAAGAATTTGTGGGCACTCAATGAAATTGCTGAGCAGTCAGGTTAGAACAGATAAAAGGAAGTACTTCTTCACCCAACGAGTGATTATCAAATGGAATTTACTGCCACAGGATAAACATATGGAGCAGAGGTCCATCAATGGCTATTAGCCGCAAGGTATATATAGGAACCCTCCGTCTGGGGCAAGTGATGCTCTGTATTCTTGGTGCCTGGGGGGGGGGTCAACAGTGGGAGGCTTCTAGTGTCCTGGCCCCACTGGTGGACCTCCTGGTGGCACCTGGTATTTTTGGCCACTATGTGACAGAGTATTGGACTGGATGGGCCATTGGCCTGATCCAACATTGGCTTCTCATATGTTCTTATTGTTTTGTGCTTATGACCACTGGTCAAAAGAGCTTATTAATAAAAGGAAAGGAAAAGAACTATTGCTATGCATATGGTCAAGGTGATACAATCACAAACATCTCTAGGATGCAAGACTTCTTACTGGTATTGTGATCCTTTCTAAGCATAAGACATGGGGTAAATCACATTTACTGTTAATTAATTGTGCCACTGTCTTCAGTGTTGCACTTGCATCAACAATTTGAATGTGGGTTGGACCATGAACTGGTAAACTGTGATATTGAAATCCATTGATGCATTCACAAGTTCAGCATATCAGAGCCAGTTTGGTGTAGTTGTTAGAAGCGTGGACTCTAATCTGGGAGAACTAGTTTTGATTCCCAACTCCTCCACATGCAGCTGCTGGCATGACCTTGTTCAGTTACAGTTCTCTCAGAGCTGCTCTGGAAAAAGCAGTTCTCGAAAGAGCTCTCTTAGCCCCACCTACCTCACAGGATGTTTGTTGCGGGGGGGTGGAAAGGAACGGAGGGGAGGAGAAGGGAAAAGAGCCCACAACAAAAACAGTTTATTGTGGGGAGGGGAAGGGAAAAGAGCCACTCTGAGGCTCCTTCGGATAATGAAGGGTGGGGTATAAATCCAATTTCCTCCTCCTCCTCCTCTTCTTCTCCTTTTCTCTTTAAATTTCATGAAGTGTACTCCTGAAGGCAGTTTCATACAAAGTCAATTTATTTCCATTTCAGCTTGGATAAATATAAAGGAGAAGTTTGTTTCTGCATCCTCACCGGCAGGTCAGGTCAAAGGTATAAATCTGCTTTAGTTGAAATGAAGCATACAAAGCTTCAGCTAGGCATTCACCTTGGAAGCAGGCCTGCACTAAACCCACCTTTCTCAGGAACATACCCAGTCTGATTACTCCACAAAAGGTATCTGCTACTCGGCCACTAGGTGGCAACTAACAGGAGCATATATTATACCCACCAATACGGGCAAAACTCATGCTCTGTTTTCCTGAGAGCCCCCGCTCTGTTATTTCCCCAAGCTTTTTGGATGGGGAGGCTAGAAATACCAAAATAAACAATTAAATGGGTTCTACAGGATTGTTACCACACAAAGTCTATCCTCTAAACTTAGCAGGCCTCGTAGACCTTGTCCTAGTCCCATCAAGAAAGAGATTAGAACACAGGTCTCTTTACAAATATAACTTGAGATACAGCACAGAGAGAGAGAGAGACAGAGAGAAAGTGGAGAGAAATATAATATTCTGACAATAAGAAAATAACAAAAGCATCTGTGCCAAAATTCTATCAACTTGGAAAAATGCCTGAAATACTAGTGCATGGGGGAGGGGGGCAAGCTGGCATTCAGTGGTCTGAAGACTGCTTTGTGACTTAACAAAAGTGGGCAACACAGAGAAAGGGAGTGAGGTAGAAGGAAGAGAGAACTGAAGGCTGGCATGAAACAAGTCAGCAGGCAGAAGGCGGAAAGGTTAGCATCATTAGCAAAGAGGGGAAATGATTAGCAGTAAAAAGCAAGGAGTTAAAAAGATTTAATGGGAGAGGCAGCAGGAAAGGGAAAGGAAACAGGGAGGAGGAAGTGTATTATAAACTTACTCCATGCAGCAGACACATTTGAATGATCAAGGCTGTGTTTGTGCACCAGCCTTTGATGAATACGTACTTTTCTTCTGCTAGATGGAAAAAGAGTAGGCATAATTTAGAATAATAATTCTAAGGGCTGGCTCACATTATTTGTATGGTATAGTGTTGGGCTGGACTAGGGAGATGTGGGTTCAGATGCCCAGTCATGAAGCTCACTGGGTGATGTTTGACCAACTTGTCCTTTCTCACGTCTACCTTACATGGTTGTTCTAAAGATAAAATAGTAGAAGGCAGAGAACTATGTGAGCCATCTTGAGCTCCTTTGAGGCTGGATGGGGCAAAAGTTATGGGATAGACAATACGTCATTTGTCCTCCTGACCTTCATGGCATATGCACAAACCCTGATACCTGAACAAAAATATCGGGGATATGGCTGGGGACAAAGCCTGTGGTGCAATGCCTGGACCCTATCCCTTTTTCAAAGGCACCATTGTGGTCACAGCAATTTTTGCTGGTCATATCCACAAATGCTTTTGGTCCTGTAGATATTACACAGTGTACAAAGTGGTCCTCAGAGGAACCCTAATCCAATGGTGTCAGGTAATGGCACAAACATGAGTCTTGCTCATTCAGCCCTGCAGATTTCCACAGCACATCTACCCATTTTAAAGAAGGGTTAATGGGCTTTCCTTGTCATCCCGCTATTATGAGATAAGCTGCATTTGCACTCTAGTCAGAACAATGGATGGAAGTATTTTTTTTTCTTTATACTTAACATCCTTAGTGTTAGCATGATGGTCTCATGAATTATGAGAAGATAAGGGATATATGGACTGAGATCATTTGGGCTTGCACTTAAAGGATGGCATTTCTAAAAGCCTGCAGCAAGTACACAAGATCTGCACGTGAGTCAAGGTTCAAATTTTGGATTTGGGACCTGAGAATTCACATTGAGCCAACGAAGATTACAGTGCTCCAAGCTTGCACTCTCTATTACAACTGGAACAGCATTCATCACACACCACTGATTTCTATCAGCAGTAGTTGTGGAGAAGATGGTAATAATGTGCTCTAGCTGTATTTTCTTATTTCACTAGGAAATACTGTTATCCCTACCAGCTTAGATTTAAGAAGTTGAATTACTGCCTTCAATTTCTTGGGAGAATTTAGCTAAGTGGGAAGCCTCAGAGAGAGGTGGGGTATTAAGCAAGATCTGGCTACCAATGTTTATGAAGATCTGTCCCTTTAAACCCTTCTTTTTGGAGCCAAGAACCAAAAAGCTGTATGCTTGTAACAAACTGTATGCTGTATGCTTGTAACAAACACTGAGGGCAGGTTCTGATTTTGGGCTAGCCTGAGGGGAAACATCTAGCATAACCAGAATGGTTTCCACTAGGAATCATCTGATTTGTTCATTGTTGGCTTGCTCCACAAACACTTAACAATGCCCAGAATTTAGTACTTTACATTGCTGTTTCAATCAACCTGCATTTTCCTGCTTTTCCTTCTGTTAGTTTTATGTTCCATAAAGATTAAAACACAAGTACTGTCTCCCTGTCTCCTGTTCCAAACCCCTACCTGAGGTATTATCCAGGTTTGCACCTCTTCTAGCAGAGACCAAAGATCCCTTGACCTAAGAGGTTGGAGGGGCACTGGTGAAAGATTATTCACATGTATCCCCAATGTTCCAGGTAACAGGGTTTTGATCTAGGACCAACCCAAACAATCTCACAAGGTAGTTGTGTGGATAAAGAGGGTAATTTTATGTGTGTGTGATGTACAATGGACCAAGACCCTTGGAAGAAGAACAAGTAAAAAAATAAACATTAATTTTTTTTTAATACTTTGCTTAGAGTATTAGAGACCTGAGCCAATCAAGGCTTTCCTGTCAGCATGATGTATCATGATGTTGCTATGCTAATAGCTTTCACATGACTAGATTATGTCACAAGACTAGGACAGTCACAAAATATGACACAGGTAGCAAATAGCAAAGGAGGAACAAGCTGAGGATGGAGGATGATTAATCACAGGAACATATTAAAGAGTGTTTTTCTACAATGTAGTCAACTACATAGTCACAAGTCTACATACCTATAGTGAGTGTTCAATTCACATGACATAGTGTCATGTGGATAATAATATGGACTAATTTATACCAATGTAGGCATCGGTGACAAATGTTGAGCATACGTTCCCTGTCCAACTTCCAGCCCAAACCAACTTGCCTTTACACTGCCACTGAAGTGGGTCTATTCATTAGCCTTTTAACATCACAGAAAAGATTATGTGCAACTGTGTACACCATCATATGTGAATACATACACTATAAATACACATTGATGTGGTCCAAAATGGCAAAGACTGACCAAGAGAAAGATCTTGGAGTCATAGTAGGTAACTCACTGAAAATGTTGAGACAGTGTGCAACTGCAATAAAAAAAGGTCAACACTATGCTGGGGATTATTAGGAAGGAAATTGAAAACAAATCAGCCAGTATAATCGATGGTGTGACCTCATTTGGAATACTGTGTGCAATTCTGGTCACCACACCTCAGAAAGGATGTTATAGCATTGGAAAAAGTGCAGAAAAGAGTAACTAGAATGATAAAAAGGTTGGAACATGTTCCCTATGAAGAAAGGTTAAAATGCTTGGGGCTCTTTAGCTTGGAGAAATGACTGTTGAGGGGTAAAATGATATTACAAGATTATGAATGGGATAGAGCAGGTATAGAAAGAAGTACTTTTCTCCCTTTCTCACAATACAAGAACTCGTGGGCACTCAATGAAATTGCTGAGCAGTCAGGTTAGGACAGATAAAAGGAAGTACTTCTTCACCCAAAGAGTGATTATCACATGGAATTCACTGCCACAGGAAGCGGTGGCAGCTACAAGCATGGACGGCTTCAAGAGGGAATTGGATAAACATATGGAGCAGAGGTCCATCAGTGGCTATTAGCTACAAGGTATAGATAGGAACTCTTGGTCTGGGGCAAGTGATGCTCTGTATTCTTGGTGCTGGGGGGCAACAGTGGGAGGGCTTCTAGTGTCCTGGCCCCACTGGTGGACCTCCTGATGGCACCCAGTACTTTTGGCCACTGTGTGACAGTGTTGGATTGGATTGGCCATTGGCCTGATCTAAGATTGGCTTCTCTTATGTTCTTATGTTCATACCTAATTTGCCAAAGAACACATGCTTAATTTTACATAGATCCACTCAACACAAGTAATATGATGAAGCTTAGAAATTACTGGAAATGGTTAGCTGATTATCTTTTCTGGAAACTGATGCAGTCTATCATACAGCAGACATCTAGTAGAATGTTATTTATTCCCATAGACCTGTTTGTTTTGTTTTCGATTTAGCAAGCCTTGTGACACATTCCCAAAGGAGTCATGTTGTACAATATGCTGTGCACAAAAAGATATTCAGCCTAATTCTCTTCTTTTCTTTCAGCTGAGTTTCATGAGGGCACAAATATGTCTCTGTTATATCTTCGCCTTTGACTGATGTTGCAGACGCTTGCCATAGGGTTTTGTGGAATGGGATCTTTGTTAATCTAGGGCATCAAGCTTTGTAGTGCTAAATTCTTACTTGCATACATTACATTCTGGCACTGATGCAACAAGGAAATGTTTGCAAATTAAAAAACAAGTTATCTCAGATTCTCCTAGACCTTCTTATTTGTTTTTAATAAATGTCAGTTCTAAACAAGTTTCTTTATTCTTCATCTGATTTATGAGACATTTATAACTTGTTATGTGATATCACAGTGATTTCTTTAGCTGCACAAGCCAAATACTTACAAATCCCAAATTCACATACTCTTCCCCCCATGTTAGGTATGTATATAATCTGATCTTTATACATATTTTCATCCTAAAGAAAGACTGTAGCAACCTGGATTTTGAAAGGAAGATTTTATTCCGAGAAGGAAGCTTCACGGTAAGTGAATAAAATCTTCCTTTCTTCGGTGTTCCGTGGAGTGGGGCAGTCCTTGACTCCTTACTCCTGGGACGTAAAAAAGCAGTTTCTCACCAGAGTGAGTCAAACGACCTCCAGTGTTCACAAGGCTTGCTGCAATACTCTCCTACCAAAGGCTGCCTCAAGCCGAGGCCCACCTGTTAACCTTGTAGTGCCTCGTAAAAGAGTGCACTGAACTCCAAGTAGCCACTCTGCAAATCACTTTGAGTGATGGAAAAGCTCGATAGGCTGCTGACGTGGCTGCCCTCCTCAATGAATGTGCGGTGACCCCCACGGGCGGGTCAAGCCCTTGGACCTTATAAGCCTCAGTAATACATCCCCTCACCCACCTACTTATGGTGGATACCAAAATGGGTGTGCCCAAACTCGACTTCCTGAAGGGCACATACAAACACTCAGACTTCCTGAAACCCTTGGTTCTATCCAAATAAAAACTTAACGCCCGACGGACATCCATTCTATGCCACCGCTTCTCCTTTTTATGTATGGGATTCTGGCAAAAGGAAGGGAGGATGATCTCCTCAGCCCTGTGGAATACTGAATTTACCTTCGGGATGAAGGCCGGATCAGGTCTAAGGACCACCTTATCTGCACAGAAAATGCACAACTCCTTATTCACTGATAGCGCCCTCAATTCGGATACTCTGCAGGTGGAGGTGACCCCCACTAGGAAAACTGTTTTGAAGGTTAGTTCCTTTAACGGACAGGTTTCCATAGGCTCAAAGGGGGCCTTACAGAGAGCATTTAACACTGTGTTTAGTCTCCAGGTGGGAAACCTATGCACCTGGGGAGGATTTAGGAGAGTCGTACCTCTTAAGAACCGTGCGGATGTTGTCCCAGGGAGCCGTGCGGATGTTGTCCCAGGGAGCCCTTACCACGGACAGTGCTGCTACCTGTCTCTTCAAGGTACTAGTACTTAAACCTTTTTCTAGCCCACCTTGGAGAAAAGCTAAGATATCCCCCACTCGGGCCCGAAAAGGACTCACCCATTTCTCCCCACACCACTTTTTGAATACTTGCCATGTTCGGTTATATACTCTGTAGGTTGACAGTCTCCTAGATGCCAACAAAGTGTCAACTACCCCTACCTCTTATCCCAACTCTCTTAGCAGCTGCCCCTCAATCTCCAGACTGCTAATTTTAACATCTCTGGTCTGGGATGTGTTGACTTTCCCTGTAATAGAAGGTCCTTTCATAGAGGTAGACACCAAGGCTCGCCCACCGAAAACCTCAGCAGATCCTGGAACCACGCCCTCCTTGGCCAAAAGGGCGCAACCAGGATCAATTCTGCCTTTGAGCCCCCAAAGACTGAATCACCCGAGGGATGAGGGAAAAAGGGGGGAACGCATACCACAACCTCCCCCTTGGCCACGGGCAGTTCAAAGCATCTGTCCCCTCGACCTCTGGCTCCCGGGACCGTGACAGAAACTGTTCTACTTGTCTGTTCTGCTTCGTTGCAAACAGGTCCATAATTGGTCTTCCAAATCTCCTGCATATTTCCTGAAACACGTCCCTGTGCAGTGTCCACTCGGCCTGATCTACCTTTTGCTGACTTAGCCAGTCTGTGATCACGTTTTCCGTTCCTGGCACGTGAACTGCTTTGAGAGATCGAAGATGAGACTCTGCCCAGCACATCACCTGAGCCTCCTCGTTCAACCTCCAAAATTTTGTTCCTCCTTGCTTGTTGATGAAGGCTTTCGCCGTCACATTGTCTGTTCGTACAAGCACATGATTGTCTTTCAGATGACTCTGAAACCTGACAAGGGCCAGTTTGATCGCTCTCAACTCGATGAAGTTGATGCTTCTGATCAATTCCTTCCCCGACCAGGTCCCCTGTGCCATATGACCTAATGTGTGGGCTCCCCAGCCAACCAGGCTTGCATCCGTCATCACTACGATTCTCTTGGGTTCCCTCAATGGTACACCCAACTCCAGTCAATCTGGCTCCAGCCACCATCGCAGTTCCTGCCGCACCGTCACGGGCACCAGTACCGTCCTGAATCTCCTGACTGCAATGTCCTTCTGAAAATACTGTAGGAAACTCTGCAACGGACGAGTGTGGAACCTGGCCCATGGCACCAAATCCTGACAAGAGACCAAGAGTCCCATTAAACATGTTAACGTCATCAATTCCGTTGTCGGTGCCGACACCACCCGATTCACCAACAGACACAGTTTTTCTCTTCTCTCCTGAGTCAGAAAGACTCTGTCCTGCGCCGAGTGAATCAACACTCCCAAGTGAGTTAAGACCTGAGCCGGCTCCAACACACTCTTTTCTAGGTTGACAACAAATCCATGTTCCTGTAGTGTCTCTGTAGTTAACTTCAGATACTGATGGTGTGTGTCCTGAATAGGAACGTGCAAGTAAGCCTCTGAAAGATCGATTGAGGCCATGAAATCTCCTATTTGAATTGACATGAGGATCGATCTCAATGTTTCCATCTTGAACCTTCGCGTTCTTATGAATCAGTTCAGCCATTTTAAGTCCAAGATGACCCTGACGTCCCCATTCTTTTTGGGGACCATAAAAAAGATTAAGTAGACACCTTTCGACTTCTCTTCATCTGGAACTTTCTCTATAGCTCCGATGTCTAGCAAGTGTTGAAGGGCTTTCTTGAGAAGATTGTGTTTTATTGTGGAAGTTTTCCGTTGTAACTCCACAAAACGACTCGGGGGGAACCTCTCGAATTCCAAGGAGTAGCCGAGAGTGACTGTCTCCAACACCCACTTGTCCGTGATTGAGTGTTGCCACTTGGCAGCAAAGTGTTGGAGATGTCCTCCTATTCCTATTGACTTCTGATGCTCGGCATAGTCATGCTGAGGACCCCTTCTTGGGACCCTTGGGACTCTGACTAGGTTTTCCAGAGAACAGTTGTGATCGTTTAGGTTGCCATTTTCCTTTGAAGGACTTATTGAAGGACTGTTTGTCGTTACATCTGAAGTCACGAAAAGGCTGAAAACGTTTCCTCTGTCTATCATCTTTCTTCTTAGAAGGTAGAACTCTCTTTTTGTCTTTCCCTTCAATCAGATATTGGTCTAAACCTGCACCAAACAGATTTTCACCTTTAAAAGGGACAGCAGCTACCTTTGTCCTGGCTGAAACATCTGCGTCCCACGTACAAAGCCACGTGGTTCTTCTTGCCGCTACGCTGCTAGCCATAGCTCTAGCAGCTAACTGAAAAACATCCAGTGACGCATCCGCAGCAAAAGCCGAAGCCAAGGCTATTTTCTTCAGCTCATCTTTTAAAGACTTTGGAATGCTGCTATCCGCCGTTGAGAGATCAGAGGCCCACGTGTAGGCCGCTCTGGCGAAAAGTGATCCAGTAGTTGAGGCCCTAAGGGAGTTAGCAGAGGCTTCAAAGTCTCTCCTTAACACTTTCTCCACTCTCTTGTCACAATTGTTCTTTGGTAGACCGTCTTCATCCATCGGCAGAACAGATGTAGAAGACAAAGAGTTGATAGGATCGTCTACTACTGGTACTTTCATTCTTTTGTTGACGTCTGGAATGAGGGAATATAGTTTTGCAAATAATGGATTAGTAGATTTAGGATTAGCAGGATGCTCCCATTCAGTCATCATAATATTGTAGAAAGAGGCTGGCAGAGGAACCCCAGATTTTTGGGGACTAGACTTGGGAATGACTTTTCCTGAACCTTCAGGAAGGTCAACAGTCTCTGGAGTATCCCTACTCTTAGGCGTATAAGAGAGTTCTAGGGCACGCAACACTTTAGGTAAAAGCTTGCTATACAAATCCAGAGGGAAGAGTCTAGATTGCGAGGAAGGGACCACTTCTACTGCTTCTTCTGCAGACAATTCTCCTTCCTCCTTTTCTGAGCCAGATTTATCAGAGAGAGAGTCCTCTTCTAGCTCACTAAACCATTGATCATGTTCTTCCTCACTACACAAGGCTTTCCTATCCTTCTTTCTAGGAATAGGGCACTCCCTGGAATCTGTCTTTCTGTGTCTTTTGCCTCCCTGAGCAGCAGCAGCAACAGAAGACACCTCCCTGTCTCTTGGTGCCTGACTCCAAAGTTCTCTAAATTCTTTTCTCATTTCCTCCTTTAACCAGGAGAGCAATGGGGTGCGTGGATCTTCCCTGTCCATATCAGCATTAGCCTTGGAGAGCTGAGAAGGCTCCAGTGATTCCTGGGAAGGTGAACTCGCAACACCAGTTGCGTCCTCCATTTTGAATCAGTTCTGAAAATGAAAGTAGATACCTTCAACACCCTGTTCCTACACTGGACACCCTTCCCACCAAATTACTATCCTGCACACCAGAGGAAAGGAAAAACAAACTTCTGATTCCTGCCCAGTTCCTCTATTCGAGAAAGGCACACAGAATCCAACCCAAAGAAAAACTTCTTCCACAACCCCATTCATGGAAAAAAAGGGGGGGTGTCTTCCCAGGGGCTGAATAATGAGTGCAGATGGACACGTTCCACCCTCTCCCAGCCAAACCACCTGGTTTCCCCCTCTTTAGGTTATTGATCTCCTACCGTGACTCAGAAGGCAGGAACAAAAGGAGACTCCATGTTTTTCGCTCTGCAATCCTGCGGGCGATAATATACGGCTTTGTAATGCAAACCGGGATCACGCCAGCCTAAGCCACGCTGCCCGGTTGCTTTCTCTTCCCCCGCCACTCTCTCCTGGCCTCCTCGGTATGTCGAGGCAAGAGAGCTCCTCCTGTGACGATAAGACCGTTGTGCACTTCAGGTGGGGGGTGAGACTTGGCTGCCAGGACTGTCTAGGGGTCTCCTAGAACTGCCAGCAGCCGCTCTCCGTTTCCCTCACGGAGGATTCAGAAGGGGTAGAGAGGAAGAATTCCCCCTGTCTCCGCTTCCTCACTTCTACTGTCTTCATTTTCCAGGATCTTCGTGCTCTTCCCAAGCACAGCCGAACGTCCTGCAAGGAAGGCAGGGCTGGTAAGACTGGGGATCCACAGGACAAGCCCCTCCTCTCCAGGATCGAAAGTCTGTCGGCCCTGCATTGGAGGGAGGGAGGGGCTAGTCCCAGGAGTAAGGAGTTGAGGACTGCCCCACTCCACGGAACACCGGAGAATGAATTGTCTATTCACCACTTTTTCATAGCCAGGAAAAAAGGTTTCATTTTGAAATCAATGGATATTCTTTGTCCTTCCAAAAATTCTCATGTCCTTTTAGAAATTCACCACCACGGCACAACATTTCTACAAATGGGAACCCTCCATGGGCTTCAATTTATGTAGTATCACAAGTTGCAGAGGACAGAGGTGTTGATGATGCATATGTGTGTTATGAAAATATTCAAGTCCAATAGGACCTTAACCACCAACATGGTTTCCAGGGTACAAGCTTTTGAGATTCAAAGCGCCTTTCATCAGACACCTGATGAAGAGAGCTTTGACACTCTGTGCCCTTGAAATCTTGCTGGTCTTTAAGTTGTTACTGGACTTCAAGTTTGTTCTTCTATTGCAGACCAACAGGGCTTCTGACCTGAACTTCTGAAAACATGAAATTATGAAAATCTTGTTGTCAGTGAACACATGACCTGACTGATATCGTTAGAGTGGGTCATGTGGAGAAATGAATTCCCCCAAAAGAAAACTAATACTGTTTGTAATAATGTTAGAATATATGTTATTGTTATTGCTATTTTGTTTACGTGTAGGATAGCATAGGGTTGCCAGACCCCCCCAGTCCTGCAGGGGTTTCCCAACTGGGGGGGCTCCTTCCTGCCGCCAGCCAGCTGGCCAGCGGGGGAGGAAGTCCTGCTCCCAAGAGCGACCACCTGGCAATCCCCTGCTACAAAATTTAAAGGGCCCTCCAGCTGGCCCTTTAAATCTTGCAGGAGGGAGGAAGAGATGTGGCCTCCCCCGCCTTTTCCCAACAGCGTTTAAAGAGATGCTGTTTGGAAGAGGCAGGGGCCACATGCCAAAAGTTGTCAGTGAGATCGCAACTTGCAGGGCAAGTGCAAGCAGTGATCTCATGGAGGGCCACTTGCGCCTGCCTTGCAGGGAGCAAAGGCATGCATGGCAGGCATGGGTGGTCTCCACCTTCCCCCAACCATTTAAAGGGAAGATTCCCTTTAAATGTTTGGAGGAAAGTGTGGGGGGGTGTGCACATGGCACTGGCAACCCTAGGATAGCAGGAGGGTTTCAAGTGGTTACAATGTATTTGAAGTTTGTGAAACAAATGACTGTTGCTAAGGAGAGGTTAAATGGTCCCTAAAAAAGAGCTTCCAAGCTCAGAATAGACTTTCAGTTAGGAGGGATACTTTGAGGGGGCTCCCAATTTCTGGATTGACAAAGCTTGACCAAGTGTCTGCAGTTGATTGGATGGAATCTTCAGAAGAAAGTATAGAAGTTAAGAGAAGCCTCAGGAGAAGCGGCAGAGAAGAAGCTGGAAGGTAGAAGATCTTCAGGAAGAAGGTTAAAAAGCTGAGGCCTGCTAACAGCTAGGTGAGAGAGACAGAGGCTGAAGACAAGGAGACTTCACCATTGAGGAGAAGGCTGGAGAAAGGAGCACAGATACCCTAGGAAGAGGCTGAAAAATCTGTGGCTGAGTTTGCTTGACAAGATGGGAGGAGTGCCTCAGCAGTGAAGAAGCCTGAGGCAGTTCTATTCCAGCATCAACTGGAAGGTGCCAGGCCAGTCAGGACATTCTCCAGCAGTAAGTATATGAAGTACTGGCTGGGGTGGAGGAATAGGGAAATCTGGCCTTCTCATTATATGGGGAGAGTGACTGTTAGAACCTCATCCTGGCAACAGTTCTTTAGTGAGGGGCAGAGTGGTGCGAATATTTGATCTGCAGTTGTTTAAATCTGCCTGCCTGCCTGCCTGCCTGCCTGCCTGCCTGCCTGCCTGCCTGCCTGCCTGCCTGCCTGCCTATCTATCTATCTATCTATCTATCTATCTATCTATCTATCTATCTATCTATCTATCTATCTATCTATCTTCCTATTTTAAGACTTAAATGTCCATGTGTTACTATTTATTTCTGTTGCTCACTTACTGTTTACTATTTAAGAAACAGTGCAAAACATAGAAGGGTTATGGTCTTTGTGCAGATGGACAAGACCATGATGTGTAGAGAAATGAGGGATAAAGAATAATAGGGATGGATGAGGGAATAATAGGGATGGCAGTGAAAGGCAAGGAAGACATGGCTATCATGACTTGGAAACAGTCTTGCAATAGAGGAGGGCTTCAGGGGGAAAACTGAACTGTCAAATGCTACATCAAGAGAAGAACACCATTAAGTGACTTTGTCATTAAGCAAACATTTATGAAAGCACTGAAATCTAAGGCCTTTTCTAGGCATCAATGGAACATTTTCTCCCCCTTGGGATAACTTGTCATTCCCAATGGACATCTGGAGATCTTTGAGTGCTAAGGGCTACATTTGTACCCTCTGTTCTTTCCAGAGACATGCTCTGTGGCAATACGTAATGTGGCAGGGAAGAATGACACAATGACACATTCAAAGAGGGTTTATATGAACGGATAGGAAAAGATTAAACATTAACAATGCTCAAGACTAAATGTTTAGCTAAAACTCAAGGATGGAATTAAAGTTTACACCAAACCACAGAATGTCCACCGAGACATGAATTTCTGCCTCAAAAGCCATCAAGGATAAAATCACTGAAGAATCCATACAGCAGCTCAACTATGTAAAGGGGATGCTGGACCCCAAACTCTAGGAGGTTTTAGGATCTGACCAGCAGTTCTCTCACCCCTAAAGCCACCGGATAAATTAATTACAGAACTGAGTAAAGCTGTATCTTCACAGAAAGCTGGATCACATGTCTAGCTACCAGAGCTCTTCTTGCTCATATACATAATCTGGAGGAAAAGCAGAAACAATGAAGTTTTACTAGGATCCGGCTCAGAATTATCTTGGCTGTTGGGTGGAGCTAGATGTTTTCCAAACTCTACCATGTAAGTCGTTGTTTGTACTTGGGTCTTGCTGGTATAATAGCCATTCAGGACCTCAGCAGAGTCCATTATTAGAATTACCAGGAAGTGTTTAAGGTCAGTAAATGATGGCACAGGAAGCATTTAGCATAGTTTTTCACTGATATATCTGAATACCATATTTTCATTGAGTTAAAATTGAATTTGGGCAAACACAGAGATGGTTCTGGATCCAGTTTTGGTCCAACGGTAATCATTGGTTGCATAATGACATCAGTAAAGATAGTCGATACTCGCGCATGATGATCTGTGGAACCATCTAACTGCATGCCTTAAGCTTAGTTGTTGTATGATGAGTCAAGGCAAATTCCAGAGCACAGAACAGAATGGATTTCCATTCGTTCAGGCACCACAGCAACCATGCTTCCTTTAAAACCCTCAAAGCACAAAAACAGCCCCAGAATGGCCTTGTATCAGTCCAGTCCAGGGGCTGATTTAGGTCTAAACGGAAATATTTCTTACACTGAACCAAAGCAACAGTTCATCAATTCCCCCCCCCGGAAAAAACCCAAAGCATTTGTCTGACAATCAAATTGAAAACACTGTGGAAAAAGCATCAGCAAAGGGGCCCAAGGGTTTTCCCTGCAGAAACCTTCTGTGGCCTAAGTGGGAGAGAGTGTTCATTTTGTCTACTGCAGCCTTTCTCAGTATGTCTCAGAAGTAAAAATGACTCCTGGAGTTTCTCCAGGTGTTTATATTTCCCCTGGAAATGTCAGGTGTTGGCCCAATCCATAAATTTTACTGCATATGAGAGGAATTTGCTCTCAAGAACAACAGTGTATCTGAAGGGAACGCCTTGTATGTCATCGAAAATATTGTTAGGAATCGAGTGGCTGGGCAGCTGCCCTGGCGTTGTCACATATCCACAGACAAGTCTGACAAATACATATGCCATTCAGGCGGTGGAGGAGGGCAGAAAGTGTTGGAGTGGGATGCAATGCCCAGATGTCCCTAGAATCCTGGAGATGGGCATCTGGATTTCATAGCTACTGAAATACCAGCAACCACTGCCATATGCTGAATAGAAAACATGAATCTGTTCCACACCTCCAGTGACAGGAAAATGCAGTGCCCGACTGGAACAGCTTGACAGGGTTCTGGCAAAATCTCTCGCACTTCCATAGCACAAAAGACCATCCTGCACCTCATTCACAACACAAATGTACCTTCTTTCCCCTGACTGGCTCTCTCCTGTGTTCCTCTCACACACTTAAGTGTTGTGGATTTTTTGGGAGCAGCAACTGGACAAACAAACCATGTCCTGCTTTTGTAGCTTCAGGTTTTTGTTCCGTCTGTAAAGCTCTCTTTTACCAGATGTGTTTTACATCTGCAGGTAATATGCATCTGAATGCATTTAAAGATCAGCATAGTGGGGGGAAAGGAATGGAAAAGGAATATTTACCTGGCACAACCACATCTGGCCATTCACACACATAATATGTAGCTGATCTATTTACACTCTGCTTTTCATCTGAATTGGCTCTCAAAGTGGCTTACAATTTTGTCTTACTTTTTAATTGAAAACAATGACTGAGATATAGCATTCCATTTTGTTGTTGTTTCCATGATAAATGAAGCTTCACCAAACACTGCAGCATTTTGGGGGGCTGTCATTGGTAGAGGAGAGAGTTCCAGATGTTAGTGGTGGCCTCAACAGCTGGGGAAGAGGGTATCTCTGTGTTAGTATGTGGTATCCCACAAGGGGGGACCTTCTCCCCGATGTTATTTAACATCTATATGTGCCCCCCTTGCCCAGTTAATCTGGGGGTTTGGGCTGGGATGTCATTAATATGCTGATGACACCTAGTTGTATCTACTGATGGATGGACAACCTGACTCTGCCCCAGAAAATCTGGCCAGGGCTTTAGAGGCTCTGGCTGGTTGGTTGCAACAGAGCCAGCTGAAATTGAGTCCAATGAAGATGGAGGTCCTGTATTTGAGTTGTGGGGGGATTGGATTGGGAATTCAACTCCCAGCCCTTAGTGGGATACCATTGACACCGACCCCAGTGGTGAGGAATCTAGGGATGATTCTGGATGCTTGCCTTTCTATGGAGGCCCAGGTCACCAATGCTGCCAAATCAGCCTTTTATCATCTGTAGCTGGACAGGCAGCTGGTTCCTTATCTCTCCCCCCATGACCTTGTGACAGTGACCCATGCAATGATCACTTCCAGGTTAGATTACTGCAACTCACTCTATGCAGGCCTACCCTTGAGCCTGACCAGGAAGCTTCAGCTGGTACAAAATGCAGCGGCACGCCTGCTGACTTGGATGTCTATGGGGACACACATTCAGCCAGTGCTGCACCAGCTGCATTGGTTACCAGTTGAGTACCAGATCAGATTCAAGGTCGTGGTACTAACCTTCAAGGCCCTATGCATCTAGGGATCAGCATGCCTATGGGACCGTCTCTCCTGATATATGCCCTGAAGAGACTTACACTCAGCTGAGCAGCACCACTTAGCAGTCCCTGGCCAGAAGGATGTCCACCTTGCCTTAACCAGGGCCATGGCCTTTTCAGCCCTGGCCCCTGCCTGGTGAAACATGCTCCCAGTTGAGATCAGGGCCCTGTGGGATTTATCACAATTCCGCAGAGCCTGCAAAATGGAACTGTTCCGCCAGGTCTTTGGCTGAGGTGGCGGACTTCCAAATGACATCGGCCTTAATCTGCTTGATTTGCCTTCCTTCTTTAGGGCACTGCCTTTACCAACTTGGGACCAGCACCAACTAACTTGGGTCCCTGTAAGGGAAACGTGCCCTTCCTAGCATTGGCACAGTAGGCGCTGTAATTAGAATCTGTTAAGCTGCCATCAGGAATTTTAACCTCAATTGCTGATTTTATGAATTATTATTTATTGGTTAATGATTGTTTTCCTGAATGTTGTAAGCCACCCTTAGTCTGCTTGCGGGTTATGGCAGGAGATAAACTGAAACAAACAAACAAACAAACAAACAAACAAACAAATGTCTCTGCTTGAGAAGTGCAGCCCAATGAATATAACCTGGGCAAGCAGATGAGCTTCTTCAGGAGAGACCCAGTCGCTGTAAAGACCTGGAGGAGGCAGATGCAATCTCATCGAGGATGGACCTTTGGCACGTAATGGAGGACCTTGGGAAAGTGACCATAGGAAACAGGTATGGAGCGATCAACAGATTTCCATTTTTTATTGGGAAACAACCAAACATTGTCATTGCTCTGCTTAACTGAGAGAACAGAACAAACTGTTACCAATTCCCAAAGTGGTTGCCACTGAAAACACCAACTGTTTACTCTCCCTTGCCTATCACTTACTTTGCAGAACTTACCTTCTGTCCTGACACCATTATAACAAATGTTTCTTCTTCTTGGCTAATGGCAATGAATGCTGTGATGTTTAGTGTAATGGTGAAGTACCTTCTGTGACCAGATCAAGTGGCCTGGTTAGACTCTCCACAGGTGACAACAATTCCAGGTCTGATAGCTTGCAGGAAGAGCTCCCTTTCTCTCCCCACAACAGACACCCTGTGAGGTAGGTGGGGCTGAGAGAGCTCTGAAAGAACTGCTCTTGAGAGAACAGCTCTGAGAGAACTGTGACTGACCCAAGGCTGCTCAGCTGGCTGTATGTGGGGGATCAAACCCGGTTCTCCAGATTAGCACTTGCCAGTCTTAATCACTTCACCAAACACACCTGACAGTAGCTGAGTTGTGATTTGAATCTGGTGTTAGACTATCTAAGTGGAAAGAGCAGCTTTTGGGCTGCTTTTAGGTCCCTAGCAGGCTCTTCCCCTGCTTTATTGCTGCTTTTGTAATTTTATGGGTTTTTTTTTATAATTTACCTTATTTATTTATAACATTTTAACCCTGCCTTATTTCCTCAGACTCACCACCCTGTGAGCCGCCTCGAGTACATCTCTGGAAGGATGGGCGATAAATTCTCTAAATGTATATAAACAAAATGCATTCAAACACCTGATTATCCAGATGTTTTAAGACTTGTCTAGAACATATCACTGTTCTTGGAGATGCTGTCCAATTTTACTACCTTTCATACTCTGTAATTCACTTTTTAAAAACCACTGTGCACTTTTGTTTCCCTACCCCCGTCAATGTTGGCTGCTGATTTATTTCAGTAACTAAAATCAGTGGCTTCAATTAAAGACAACAGCAGCAGAAGTTGTTAAAAGGACAGAACAGCCTCATTTCTCCTTTTCCTACTAAAATGTCAGCTTTCCATGTCACCTGCAGAAGAAGCCAACCATCAGTTCACATTCCCTGCATGTGCACAGACTGTGAGGAGTAAAGCTGTCTGGTTTTAACTAATGACAAACAATTAAAGCAGACAACAACAGAAAGAAAGAGCCAGCCCCTGGAGCCTCGGAGGAGAGGTGTGTCCCAGTGGTGGGGATGTCTGTGGAGTACACCTTCTAGCAAACAGCCACCACTTGTGGATCAGCCCATTCCCCCTCCCTTGCCGACTGTTCTGTTCTCTGTGCCCTTTCTTTCTCTCCAATTATAAAGCAGCGCCAGGTTTTCTCATCAGCCATCTCCATGTCTTCAAATGGCTTTTCAGTGTCAGACCTATCAGGAAATTAACTCATCATACAGTGACAGCTGCTAATTTTTCCCCCTTACATGTCAGATGGATCGCCTGCTGAAGCTAATAATGAATCACCAATCCCTGATTAGAAGGTGCTTCCGAAATGTATAACTGCCATCTGAGCTAACTTTTTTTTCCTTCATATAAAATGATATCACCCTAGAGGAGTAGAAAACGAATTGTATTCTTCAACAAGATGGAACAGAGGATAGGCTGTTTAAAGCGAGCTGTATGCTATTTGAAATTATGGGCTAATATAGAACTGTAAAATAAGGGGAGGGGGGCTTTCCACTATTCTTTTACCAAATGAATGACCCTTTTCTGTTACATAATCCATTCACTAGAACTAACTCTGCCTAGTCCAGAACAAGCTTTACTCCGCTGGGTTCTTTACGACAGTTCTGTTCTGGAAATTTGCAAGACAGAGGCAGCACTGAGAAAAGTTCGTTTTGTTGGGACCTAACTTGTTACTCTTGAATCTTCTCGGTCTGTCTTGCCAGTGGTGCAGACCCCCAGCCCTCAGTCCCCCGTTGTCTTCTAAAGCTGGGCATCGTTTGGATGCAATCTTGGGTCTGCCTTAGGCAGGAAAGTTCATTGCAAAGAATTCCCCACCACAATTGCGTCTGCAAACACAACAAATACATCTCTTGAAGGACTTTGCCATCAACACCAATGTTCTGAAGGCAGCATTCATAAATGACAGCCATGCCCGCAGCACTGTGCACAATCCACATGTGCATATCTCTTGGCACATCAGCTCTTGGCTCCAGTTCATTTAACTTCCGTGGTGAGCTGGCAGCAGGTTGGGAGACAGTACAACATTTAGCTTTAGGCTCTTGTTGTTTTGCCTTTGTTCAGTTCTTTTTGAGAGTTTGCTTTCAAGCTACATTTTTTTCCCTGTGACATGACAGGAGACACTATGCTAGAAGTTGCATATTTTATTGGGAAAGCTACGGATACTTGCTAGAAACCTTTCCATTTCCTGTCTCTACTACTGGTAACATCTCTAAAGACAAGAGGTGCTGTTGGTCAAACAAGCCTAGGAGGTATGCCTTCTGACCTGGAATAGACTGGATGGCTGAGGATATTCAGTGCTGAGGGAAAAGGCATTACACATGCTCAGAGGTGCTCTTTTCATTATTACTTGACATGCTGTAGTCCAATGCTGTGCCATATGAAACAGAGTTTGTAACAAGTTAGACAATACCCCAGATGCCTCAGTTTGTGGAGATGGGAAACTTTGTTTCTCTTTAGTTCCACCTGTTCATAGCGTATCACCGTCAGGGAATAATGGGATATATACTGAGAGGTAAAGAGCACTCTGATTTCGACACGGCTACTACAGAATGCAAAGTCTGCTATTTAGGAATACTTTGGTTCAACTGGATTTCCCAAGACTATTCAATTAATTTATTGGGTCTCACCCCAAGAGCAGGTTCTTCAGTTTCTGAAAGACAGGTTAGTCTGAGAAGTAGGGACCAGTGTTCTCTCTAATCTGAGCTAGTGTGAGCTAGCTCACAGTTTTTTAGCCTCCGGTTCACACATTTTTGTCTTAGCTCAGGAAGGATGGCTCCAGAGCAAACTAATTGATGCAGTAGCCAAATTGCTTGCTCACAAAGTAGAACTTTTGCCCACAAGACTCCACAGCTGAGTGGGAGCATTGATAGTGACTAGCTGATAGTCACACAGGATACTTCCTAAAGTGAGTAGAGGCATGTACCTGGGCTTCCCATACACAAAGGAGCAACAAATGAAGGAACACATTTTTAAATGAGTCTATTTATCTGCTGACACAGTTCTAGAGAGAGAATCTGGAGGGTTGCAGCAAAATGATTCTGCTTTTGTTTAGCAACTTCTGAGGTTTACCTCTTCGTTTGCCTGTACATTGGCACTCTCCGTTTCCCCATATCCAAACCTAACATTCTAACTGGAGCAACACACCACTAAACTGAAAACATCAATCCCAAGACAGAAGGCACCTGTAAAGCAAGGCAGGAAGAAAGTGTCAGACACAGCTAGAAGGCAGAAATGAGTAACAGAAGCATAATAGGCAAAGTTTTGCCTCCACTGTTTAAAGACATAAGAAATGAGTGGCAAGAGAGGTTAGTTACAGGAATCAGAAGAGACCTAAGGGCCCTTTACTCTGGTTCTCTGCTGTTAGGAAAGACCATACATCCACCAGCCAATCTGATCTGGGGAAAACATCTTCCAGATTCCAAATATGGCAGATCAATCAGATGTTGGCTATGAACAAAACCCATCCACCAAATACCCCATGTGAAGGTTACGAGTCACTGCTCTGTGCTACTGTCAGAGATTAAAAAGTTTGGAACTAGGAGCTCTGTGGCATATGAACTGGCCAAGCCTGGTGTAGGTACGGAGAGGCTGGACCTTTCGTCCTTGCCTGATTGGCAATTTTGGCCCTCATACTTCAGCTTTTACTATGACCCACTCACCGCATCCCTTTCCAGGTACGATTTGTGGGTATAACCAAGGGGAGAACTAGAGACACAAGCAGTGAAGAAACGCAAATTGTATGATGATAAGGAGAAGAAAGAGGAGCATATTCTCAGGCAGGCTTCTGACCCAAATGCCTGCAGGGAGAATACAGTTGGAAGAGTGGTTGCTGTTTTACAAATGTCCGGGACCCCGATTCCAAACTCTGGTATGTTTAAGAGAATGAAAAGTACACTTGGTGGCAGGAAACAGGATATGCTCCCAGGCCAAAGGGAGATGGTCTTATTAATCTGGATTTCCAGAGAATCCTTCTCAGCACTTCCAAGCCTGTGAACACTTCCTGCATTTCCCCCCACCCCCCACCCCTTATGCAAAGGTCTGCTCTTTTCATTGTGCATACAATGTGATTGCTGGTTTGACACTGCAGGCTACACTGGTTTTATGAAGGATTAAATGCCACCTGAGACAGATTTATCCTAAATAAATCACAAATGGTAAACTGCAGCATGTCAATGTCAACACCCTGTACTGCAGCGGAAAGGTTAGCCATACAGGA
Organism: Gekko gecko; assembly: GCA_029375565.1. Lineage (NCBI taxonomy): Eukaryota > Metazoa > Chordata > Lepidosauria > Squamata > Gekkonidae > Gekko > Gekko gecko. Next base: position 43,278,480 of record JAPDNY010000009.1, read on the forward strand.
CTGAGCATAGCGGAGAATTAGCATCCAAGCCACAAGACCAGAGGGCTCCAGTTAACAGGCAAAATGATCAAGAAGAAATCTTTTCAATGAAAAACATTCCTTTGAGCATCTGTGAGAATCTTGCAGAGGGCCATCATTTTGTAAAGGTCACCTTCTTCCTGATAACAAACGGGAGTTGATCCTGTCACTGTTTGCTGAAGACAGTATTTAAAAAGAAGTGAGCAGCCTGTCACTTTTAAGAAGGATGAGCAACTAATTATGAATCTCAGTGTCTGTCTTGAAATTTTACCTTTTTTGGCTGATCTGACACATCTAACCTGAAAAATAAAAACAACAACAAAGCCTCTGCCACCTTGAGAAGTGTGTGTTTTGTGCGGCACCTGAGGAAATAGATGTTTAAGTACTTACTTCCAGAGGACAATACGGCTCCCAGTCTTCCCTATATTTTATTCTGTGAGGTACACTGAATGTATTTTCTTCTTGGTTTATACCCTTTGCACCATAACCAATAAGAAAAAGCATACTGAATACCTGTCAGCACAATTCTAAGCAGTGTTGTACCCTCTAAGCCCATTGACTTCAATGGACACCAAAAGGTATAATTCTGTAAGAAATCTAGCTCCTTCTTTTGTTCATTTTCTCAGCTAGCTATCCAGCCAAACAGACAGAAAGAGAGAAGAAAAATATATAGGCATGGCAGAGCAGCTTGGAATCCACCAGCCATGCAGGGCACCCAACAGAAGTTCAATAAACCTCTTTTTGGCCTGCTCAGTACTATAAAAATAGAAGGGCTCTAAAGCATTGGGGACTGTATTCAGTTTGGTGCAGGCTACTGACAGACAACATTAATCTTTCTTAGCTCAAAGCCAGCTTTGCTTATTGATTAATATTAAAAAATCATGATCATTCTTTTAATGCTATCTTTTTATTGGAAAGAACAAAAAACCTTTTACAATTTTTTTAGAGGAACAGAAGTATTTGAATCCAAAACACACCTTATATTGAACAACCATCATTTATCCACCATGAGATAATTGATATTCTGATCAACTGATCAATTTTCTTCCACTTTTTAAAGTCCATGTCAGAATTGTTAGAGTAAAAAAAAACAACAGCAACCCAAAATAAAATTCTGCAATCCTCTTAATGTTTCAAAAAGTCATTCACAAAATGAACTGCAAAATAGTATTCATGTAAAGCACTATTGGTAAAAAAAAAAAATAATCAAAACACCAAATGAACATTTCAAATGAAAAAGCCACTGACATAAACTTAAATTGAATTTATGGGCACAAAGACTTTTCTGGATCAAGACAGGTTTTTTGGTGAATATTTTCATTTTCACATTGAGTTGCGCTGGTAATAAAGAATTCTGCCTGTTAAATCCAATAGGGAAAAACTGCAAAAAAAGCCATTTTCTAAAAAAAGTAGCACAAACATATATTGTGAAATGACATCAGCAACATCAGATTCTGAGTATGGGAATCTAGGTTGTAAGAACTTGGAATGCCTAGTTGACTTTTTGAAAGGAAAATTATTGTACATACAGAAGACAACTTTAAACTACCAACTGTTAATGCATACTTCAGCTAGGTAACGTGAGTGCATTTTTTAAAAAAATTGCTTTCAATTTGCAAAGTGAGAAACATGTCAAGTTTTAACATAATTAATTGGAAAAAACAACAAAATTTAAGATTAGAAGGTCATAATGCAGTGAAATGCTGACTCGTTGAATTAAATTTACCTTTGGTTGCTGCACCTTTTGATTTATTTTGTAAGTCTTTTAATGTTTGTAACTTTTTGACAATTTCTAACCATGTCTTGTTCCATGACAAAAAGAATTTCCTTCCTGGAGAGCATTTCCAACTGACATTAACTTCAGACAGAACGTGTTGAATATCTGGGTAGAAGAATATCACTCAAGAATGTTGACAAATTAAATTAAATATAATGTCTCCAAGAGTCCCATTTTATCCCCCACCAAAGCTATATGAACTCCGATTCTTTCATACTTCCTGTAATTCATTACTATTTCTTTGGCCCTGGATAACAGCCGTTTGTGAACCCTCCTCTGTGTAAATGACCATACTAGCAAGGTGTTCGCCATTTCCATCAGAAGATATACTATTAGAGTTCCCAAGAGTGCCAGCCTGCAAAATCTCTTGAGGCTCATTTGCATCTATCACAGTATGTGAATATACTCCAGACTCGTCCTCTAACTGCTGTGGTAATCCTGTTACAATGTAATGGGTCGCACCCTCAGAGAAGTTGGTGTTAGAATCCCTAACCATGGCTTGAGCTATTTCCTCTGTGACGATGATCTGTGAAATTTCTCCATCAGGGCCGATCAAGTCCATATGCTCACTCTGGACACTCAGGGTATGGCTGCCGGCTTCTTGCATTATTATCTGAGAACCTTCTCTAGCCACCATATGCACAGTCCCTTCCTCATTCAGAATAACCTGAGTGACACCTTCTTTCATCAGCTGGTCTGCTGCAGCTGTATCACATACAGCAAACTGTAACACTCGTTCAACCATTTTCTTGAAGGTGACCTCTGCTCTCTCTTGAGAGGCAATTATGGTAGATGGGTGCACAACCTGCGTTACTACTTCCATAGGTTCTCTCTCTTCATCAGTCCCTTGAATGTCATGGAACATCTGTGTTTCCTGAACTGTGCTGCCATTAGAAACAATGTGTGCTTCTGGATCTGAGATCTGCAATGCATCTTTGTGATCGAGCTGTGTTCTGTCCAAGAGTCCTGCTTTGTTCTCTGCTTCACCCAGCTCTGTTACAGCACAAAGCAAGGCATCTAAGGCTGAGGCAGACTCCGGTGGGTGTAGTCTTGCAACCTCTGATGGATCTAAAATCTCCTGTCTCATTATCTGCTGTACCATAGCATTACTGGAGTCTGAACCTGTTTCTATGGAAACAGCATCTCCAATATCAGTCCCTCCTAAAGGGCCTTCAACGACAACCACCTGTGTTTTTCCATCTGGCAATTGTTCCGTGAGTATTTGTCCTGGAATCATACTGCTCACGTGAGAGCCATTTTGACTTGTGGTTATAACTTGCCCATCCTCAGTAATATGGACAACTCTTGCCACTTGGCCAGCCATGGCCAATGTCTGAAGTGTAGCTGCTGCTGTTTCCTCAACTGAGGCATCAATTGAAAAATCACTATCATAGCCTTGAATAATAATCACTTGCTGAACTTGTTCGGTGGATGGTAGTTGTCTTCCATCACTTTGAAGAACCTTCTCTTTAATTGGAGAAATTTCTCCCAGGGCTGCTGTGGTAAAAGGGCTGGTGGTTTCTACGAATGTAGCTCCTTGACCCTTCAGCCGACATTCATAGGATTTAGAAACTATGCCTAGAAAAAAAGAAGAGATGGTTCAAAAATGTCAAAACAAAATTAAAAACAGCCCACTTACTCAAAACAATGAAAGGACATCTAATATATGCTAGTGACATTAGTCCACATTTTAGTCTCCACTTATATTTTATATTTGCATAGCCACTTATATAATATTAAACAGTCAGGCATATTCTCACAAGATGACCCTCGTTTGAACTATCTAGTTTAGCCTCCCATTTGTAGTAGTAGTAATAATAATAAAACACCTTCAGACAAGCACTCTTGGGCTTGAACACAGAACCTTTAGCTACTGAGGTGGAAACCCAACAGACTGTATAGCTCCTTCATGAGTCCTAATAATAAAAGATACGGCAGTCCATTGACCAAAGACATTTTTAACCTTTAGTCAAAAAGCATTCTGGCTTTTACTTTTCAACCTTTTAATTAATTGATTACATCTGCATGCTACAAAATCTCATAGATGAAGCCTTTTGGGGAATTATAAGAACATAAGAGAAGCCAATGTTGGATCAGGCCAATGGCCCATCTAGTCCAACACTCTGTCACACAGTGGCCAAAAATACCAGGTGCCATCAGGAGGTCCAACAGTGGGGCCAGGACACTAGAAGCCTTCCCACTGTTGCCCCACCCGGCACCAAGAATACAGTGCATCACTTGGCCCAGTCTGAGAGTTCCTATCTATACCTTGTGGCTAATAGCCACTGATGGATCTCTGCTCCATATGCTTATCTAATTTCCTCTTGAAGTTGTCCATGCTCGTAGCCACCACCACCTCCTGTGGCAATGAATTCCATGTGTTAATCACACTTTGGGTGAAGAAGTACTTCCTTTTATCTGTTCTAACCCGACTGCTCACCCATTTCATTGAGTGCCCACTCAATTAAGCTTCTCTCAATTGAGAAATGGCATCTATTTAATAATACAAAGCAATTGGTTGTTGTTAGATTACCAGCTGCAGTAATGCATGACAGAGCCAAAATAGTTTCAAAGAATTTCACTATAGTTTCACTCTGAACAGCAAACTATTTGCTAGATTCAGCTACAAATAGGAAGGAAAAGCCACTCGAAATTATTTTTGCATCATATTTTGTACAAGGAAAATGAAGCTAGTGTATCTTTGTGTAAGGTCTTCAGTGCTAATTAATTCAAGGATTATGTAATGACTGATCTGCAGTGTTTCCCACATTACTTCCTGTACAATATGTGTACTAAAAAACCCTTTCCTGACTCCAAAATCTAGCTCCTGGGGACCAGCAGAATGTCAGAAACAGTCTGGAGGGATGGCCTGCAGGAGGTCTATAGTGCGAAGAAATATCATCAGAAATTTCATGGGAGAAGAAGTACCATTTGTAGAAGAGTAATGAAACACAGAATCCAACCCACTGGTTTCTCTGCTGAACATGTAACCGCAAACAAGACAAAGAGCTTTGAGAAGATTTAATTCAGGTTTAATTTTACCACACAAGTAATGTGCAAATGCTACAGGGATGTCATGGTACATATCCCTACAATGGTGGGAAGGTCTGAAATAGGAACTGGGATGTCTCCTATTTTGCATGGGGTTGCACTCCCCCAGGGGAGCAGGTTTGTAGCTAGTGGGTACTGATGGACCTTGACCTTCTGCTGGGTAAACAGCTGGAAGCGCTGGCCAGAGATGCCTTTCACCAGCTTTGGGTGGTGAGCCAACTGCAGCCATTCCTGGACAAGAAAGATTTGCCACTGTGGTGCATGCTCTATTAACATCTAGATTAGATTACTGCAATGCAATCTACAGGGGGCTGCCCTTGAAGAAGCTACAGTTGGTACAGAATGCTGCCGTCAGAATATGAATAGAGTGATAGGGACCATATCACTCCAATTTTGTTCCATCTACAATGGCCTCCAGGCCCAATTCAATATGCTGGAATTGATCTTATATACCTGAAGGACTACTAAATCCCTAACCACTCTGGTCATCTTCAGAGGCCCTGATTTGGGTGCCTATGGCTAGATGAATGACAACCTGAGAAAGGGACTTCTTGGTCATTGGCACGAAAAGGTTGGAACTTCTCCAGGGAGATTTGTCTGTCTCTTTCTATCATTGCTTTCTAACAGTGAGTGAAGCATTTTTTCATTTTGTTTGGTGATACAAATGCAAATCCTCCAGTTGCACATTTGGATTACTGTCAAGGGACCAGTTGGGTTTGATAACTCTTATTGGCATTGCCTGAATGTCTCGTCTCAGCCTGCCTTAGCCATGGGTGAAGCTTCTACTTTGCCTGGCTCTTTTGTCCACACTACAATCATCTTCTGTTGTCCACCTGAGAAGACCCCAACCCAATCCAATCAGATCCAGGTAATCCATATACAGCTCACCCTGAATTTATTTTTCTAATAATTTCTTTGGCTTCTATAGCTATCGCTGCTCCATCAGCCAAAATTTTGGTAGTCTCACCCCCTCCACTTGCCCAAGAGGCTGCCAACTCTGTTTTTCTTTTGGAAATTAGGACATTTCCTTGCCAAGAAGGAGCATCCCTCTGCTGCCTTACCTTTCTTTATTTTCTGGGACCTCTGGGAGCCCTATCTAAGTACCCTACTAGTCTACCATTTCCCCCCACCCCCCAGAGATCATTGCTGCCTCTCAGATCATTCTATCAGCTCACCCCAATGACAGTTTTCAGTTTGGGTGTGACCTCACTCAGGCTCAATTTCTGAATAATCAATCTTTAATTAAATGGAGTCAGCTCAAGAAAGGATAGGTAAACTCCTCTATTACTGGACTTGAACGAGTCATTTCTTTTCTCTCAGAATTCTCTTTCTCTCTTTCTCCCTTTCTCCTTTCCTCACAGCCATTTCCCAGTGCAGAAATCTTGCTTAGCCGGTAGCTCCACTTTCTGTTTCTCTTCTCCTCTTTAACATTTCAGATGCATGTCATTCTAGACACAACAGCTTCGTTATTCTTATGCATAAGGGCCTTAAAATTCTGGTACATCTATATTTCTTTAAATAAAATCAGAACCCTTTTTTTTGGGGAAAAATCTGCTTTGTCTCATGGTTACTAGTAACCTGCTAATAGAGGAACTTTGAGATTGCTTGCCCACTACTACTCAACAAAAGATTCCTAAACCATGCATTCTGTTCCCCCTAACTGGCGAGTGTGTCAGTTTTCCACGTTAGCCAGGCTGTGGAAGTGGGAAGAGGTTTCCCCAACACTGAGCGTAAATTTTCGAAAACAGATCACAGTTCTGGGTGAGTTATCCAAACCCGTTAGAAAGTCCATGCTTGTCTAAGAATACATGTGAAAGGGAGCACATGTGGTAACACTTATCAGTAAAAAATATTGAATGATTACTTCCAATATCTTGTCAATGTAATGGGTTGGATCCAGCCGGCTTATCTGTTGGTTTAAAAAGGGAAGGGAGGGGGAATTCTTTTGACATCTTAGAAGTCTATGCTGGAGGTCATGACACTGATATGAACAAAAGACATATGGGGGAGGGGCAGTAGAAAAAATGGCTGGATCCAACCCAATGACTAGGGTCTATGGCAGCCACTTCAAATTGGCTTCTTGTAGATCTCAGATCATGACAGTTCTGATCTCTTAAAGTCCCTACCATTTCTACAAACCATTCCTAAGTAAATGGTACAGTATACCAAGGCAAATGCATGTGAATGTGTGGTTGTGTGGCAAACAACTATGTTCCATTGGCAGCACTCACTTCATAGTAATGGCTTGCTGGGAGCCAGCACACGTGCTATCTGCATTGTAGCAAACCCTAAAATCAACACACATCCAAATAACATTTCTCTCCCAAAACCAGAGTCATAGGTATGCTAGGATTTGATATTTTAAGTACAGATTATGGTTGTAACCTGAAAGGATGCAGTTCTCTCTCTCTAAAAAAAATCTGCTGTGAAGTTACACAGGATTATTAAATATTACATTTGAAGTCTTAGTGGCTATTTTTGGTAACAAAAATTACCAATTTAAGGTGTTAAAAAGTTTTCACAGTGATATTGTACAACTGATCTGGCATGCACTGCTGAATTAAATTTTGGCAAGGAAAAGCTATATATAATGGTGTCTGCCTTTTTATAACTATGCTTGTGTCTCTCTCTGTGGGCATAAGTATACTGAAGGCACCCAACTTGAAGCAGGAGCAGAGGGGGGGAAATCAACACAAAGGGACAATTAGTTTCTTAAACTGATCCCTGTTTTATAATAGAATCAGTGTAATTAATTCAGGAATCCTGCTTTGTTGACATGATGTAAGACAAGCCTTAAAATTATATGGCCTCAGATCAAAACACCAGCACAAATCCTATTTTTCTGTAGCTGTAGCTATCGGTCAAAATAATTCCTCAGATCAAAATCTTACGCTGGACACACATATTGTGACACAAGCGAGTGGGCTGGAATGGAGGAAGCAAGGGAAGAAGATAAAGACACACGTTCCTCCCCTTAGCTTCAGGGGTAAACGCTGCATCTGTGAATTTATGCATCTCCAGTCTTTACTCGGCAATTGAATGGGAAGTCTCTTGGGGGTTGAGTTATCCTGTAAATTCCTTGCAGCACTGATAATTATGCCATTCTGACTGCTTGCTTAATCTATTTGAATCCAGAGGTGAGTTAAGCCACTTCTTGACCATTAAAGTAAACTATGTGGGTAAATACTGCTGTCACTAAAGGGGTGTGATGAAGCTTAACTACACCAACATCTTAACCTCGGTTCAGTGCAACCCCAGCTATTCCATCACAGTTCATAAATGCAATTGCAGGTCCATCTTTTGATTCAGCAATTTAATAACTTCGAGTGCTGTCAGTAGTGCTTTGAAAAATGGATCCTATAAAATGTAACAGCCTCAATCAGATTGTAAAAGATTCACCCACTGAAGATTCTTCCATTTCAACTATAATGAATTAATGTTGAGCTGTGTAGAAGTTCAAGTGTCATTTAAACTAATGGGAATCTGTACTGTAAGTTTAAATTTTAACTGGACCAAAAATTTATTGGGAACATCAACTTCAATTTTAGTGATCTTCATGGTAAATGTAAAATGTAGAACTGAATGGATTTCCTTTGTGTTGAAAGGAGGGAATCTAATAGAAGAAATACACCTTGTAAAAGCATATTTTGAGTGTTAGTTATGGCAAAACATCTTTTAAATGCATCTATAACATTTTTACTTTAGTTAGCTACACAACATTTAATTATAAATACAACTGACCCATATGTAACATCAAGTAATGCTGTAGTACTAACTTCCTGTATTTAAACAATTTATTGGAGACCCTTGCTGATGGGGAAGAATTGAGACAATTTTGCTACAGCAAATCTGAAACTCAAGACATAAACCTGTTATCATAATAAAGCTATACTTGCTGCTGATGACCTGTCATTATAATGTGAAAACGAACATAAATCCTTTCAAAAATGACAAAACACAATGATGCAAGAACCTTACTCAGAAAAACAGTAGAGGTGTTTCATATCTTCAGGTATCATGATCACATAACTGGTTGCTTTCCAAGAAATTCTGTATTTTCAACAGATTTCTTATTTATCAACTGGCATTTTTAGCTATCCTTTTTTCAAAAACCAACCGTGTCAAATATTTTCTGTAGATTAAATTTACATTTGCACATTCAAAGGCCACCTACTTAGAAAAATGGGATATAAGAGATGTTTTTCTCTGTATGTGTAGTTCAATTAATGCATAGTATATATGGTGCTTGGTTGTGTTTTTGAACCCAGAAACCGACTGCCTTCTGCTGTGTGTCTGTATTATTTTTGTTACAGTCTTCATTTCACTGTCCTTCTGCCCTCCCAGAATAAATACCTTATTCTTTTGTTAAGCTCACATTTAATTAAAATGTACAGGATTTGTGCAGTCAACTCGAATGAAACAAATAAAACAAGGGCCCCCTCTCTTGAAGGCATACGTTGTGAATGAAAAATGTCATTACAGTCTAAAAAATTTTGCAGTAAACAAGGCCTACAGAGGGAAGTTTCCCCTGTAATGACATCCATAAAATACACAAATGGCACTTTTAGTACCATCCTGAATATGGCATTTTCTGTGCTCTACACACAATCTAAATGGTTTGATCATAGAGCATAATACTCCATTGGGTTTATAGAACAATCAATGTTCCATAAAATGATGTATTTATCCAATAGTAGGCTCAGCAGTTACTGGTGTATGACATTGTAGGACACTGGCTTTGTACTGTTCAGCAGCACACATGCTGGCTGTAAAACTTATCTAACACTACTTCAACAACTTCATCTCATCTGTGTCAAGTAATTTGTTGAAGCCTCAGCTTGGCTTAAAAAAACCCTTGTAATAAAAATTCATAGAATTTTCAAGAGAATGAAAGCTGATGACAATAGAAAGGTCACATTGTGTCTCCACTAAAGGGGTCAAGGGTCATTTGCAGTTCTAAAACAGAAAGTAGATTTCATGCATCGTGTAGCAGATAAAGATGGCATTAAAAAGACTTGCCTGCAAAAGTAATGCATAACATGTCAGGAAAGTCTGGGTTAATGCAATATTGCATGTAAACCTTTGCTTTTGCTTTTTCTTAACAGGCATACAGTTCAGACTTCTAAGCTTTATATAGTCAGGCTAAGCATAATGCCCTCATCAAACTGAAGTCAAGATGCCGGGACATGAAGTGTTAAGCGATAGGGATAATAGTTTTTAATTATGACCCTTTAACCCCCCCCCTTTAAATAGATATTTTTCTAAGGTTTGATCTGATACAGATTATGAAGCCATAATCAAATAAACATAATTTTTCTGAATTTCAGTTTTCACAAAAATCACTTAACATTTATGAAAATTACATGAGTTTATACAATGCCCATGTCTTGGCAAAAAAGCTTTTTGCATGTACAACAGACAGCAATTTCTGCAGCACCCCCCACCCCAGTCACTTCCTACACCATTCCTGAGGAGGTAGCAGGAAGTAGGAAAGCCATGCTCAGTGAACAGAGTAGAGCTAGTGGTTTGTTGGAGCCATGCAATTACAAATTGAGCAAGTGAAATAACATTGTTGATGTCTCCCAGTCCCCAGGGTTTTCTAAAACACTGTGCCAAAAATTCAGAAGGGACAAATATCTCCCATTTCTCAGTTCACTGACAAAATAGCTGACTCTTGTGCATCTGCATTTGTAAACGCCTTAAGAGAGAATAAAGATAAAGTCTGAAACCAGTTGTTGATATCTGGGCTATCATCACTGGTGAAATGAAATAGAAATACTTTCCAGTTATTGGGCAGTGAGTTAAAGGAATATCCTACAGAATATACAACAAAAAAAGAAATATAAATATAACAGGTGGTTATTGATTTTTTTAACCATGCCCATCTCAGTATAGAATTATATAACTACAGTCTGGGCATGTGCCACTGATCAGCTGACAGTGTGCAAAGCCTTTCCCCAAGATGTCATTTCCTCCAGAAGAACTCTGTGGACTGGAGGCCAGTTGTATTTGTGGAAGAACTTCAGACCCTACCTAGAGGCTGGTAAACGTACTTAGAGGTGCCATATACATTCTTTAAATACATGAACTATACCAGGAATAGTTTATGGGAAAGAATTCTTAGATCCACCCTAGACAAATGAGAGTAGTCAAACTCCCTTCTGCTTTATGCTCAGTTTCCAGATGCAACCATTTGCCTGAGCAACTATTTGAAGTGCAGCCATGAGGAGGCTGTGGCATGTGGTTAGCTGACACAGTTGTTGTCGTTATTCAGTCACACAGTTGAGTCTGACTCTTCGCGACCCCATGGACCACATCATGCCAGGCCCTCCTGTCTTCTCTTGTGCTCTGGAGTTTGCTTAATTTCATGTTCATTGCCTTGATAACACTGTCTAACCATCTCATCCTTTGCCGTCCCCTTCTTCTTTGACCTTCAATCTTTCCCAGCATCAGGGTCTTCTCCAGTGCGTGTTCCCTTCTCATTTGGTGGCCAAAGTATTTGAGCTTCAGCTTCAGTATCTGGCCTTCCAGGGAACAGTCAGGGTTGATTTCTTTTAGGATTGACTGATTTGAAACCCGCTTGTACTTCTGGCAGTTCTCTATCCACGTACTGCTGAAGCCTAGCTTGTAGGGTCTTTAATGTGTGAAATGAATGCAATTGTGCGATAGTTTGAACATTCCTTGGCATTGCCCTTCTTTGGGATTGGAATGTATACTGACCTTTTCCTATCCTGTGGCCACTGATGCGTTTTCCAAATTTGCTGGCAAATTGAGTGCAGCACTTTAACAGCATCATTTTTTAAGACTTTGAATAGCTCAGCTGGGATACTATCACCTCCACTAGCTTTGTTGTTGGTAATGCTTTCTAAGGCCCATTTGACTTCTGATTCCAAGATGTCTGGCTCAAGGTCAGTGATTACACCATTGTGGTTGTCAAGGACATTGAGCTCCTTCTTGTATAGTTCTTCTGTGCATTCTTGCCATCTTTTCCTAATCTCTTCTGCTTCTGTTAGGTCCCTACCATTTTTTCCTTTATCATGGCCAGCTTTGCATGGAACGATCCCTTGATTTCTCCAATTTTCTTGAAGAGATCTCTAGTCACAGTACTTTTGCACAAACTGGTCCATTATAATACCCCCAACTCCCCTCGGGCTGAAGAGGTCAATCAAGAAGAATAATGGTATTGTTACTATGTAGTCCCCAGCTTGGGCTTCTTCCCACAACCAGGAGAAGAGTGGAGGGGAGTACATGGAAAGTTCTCAACATTTATTTTCAAGGCTGGCTTAACTTTCTAATAGGGCAGTTTCCCGTACTGTCACACACTGAAAGGCTAGTACAGGGTCCCAGTGCTTCCATTATCAGAAACAATTTAAATATCAAGGGGCAAACGGGACACCACAGAGCCACATCCTAGCTGAAGGCTCTAATCAATGAATTCATAAGTTTGTCAGAACACCAAATGCATTTTTTTCACCAGTTCTTGCTATATTTGTCACCACTTATGTCTGGAAGTGGGGAAGAATAATTAGAAGATTTAAGCAAGGCCTCCTGTTATAAACAACTGCCAGAGTGCACATGTGCCGATGGTAGTCAGGGACAGGAAGAAGGAATCTCCCCGCGGTGTGCCCTGTGCCCACATGGAGGCAGAATAGGCAATTAATTTATTTGCTAAAAAGAACTCTTGTGTTACTCCCCAAGCCTCCATGTACAGCGATGGCATTACATATATAATAGATAACAAAAGTATAACTAATAATAGAAACCATAAATAATTTACAATCTGGTATTCTATTCTCCAGGTGATCCAACTAAGAATTTGGGGGCCCTTTCAAATATATATTCAACTCACCAACTTATGTTCTCTCGTTAGAGCACTAAAGCCTATTACTGTCATGACTTGCTAGTCATATCTATGCTTCGTTTATAAATGGAAGCACGTTACAGAGTATTGTCATATCTTTCCAAAGCAAATTATAGGAAATAACCATTTGTCTTCATTGCAGACACTTTCTTATGTATGGAAGAAAACAAACCACTATTCAACAACTGCACTGAGGCACCATTAAAATCAGATTTACAGTAAACAGAACCTGCAGCTGGGGTAAAACACTAACTGTTAGTATTTTAATTATCAGCAATGCTTTTGGAGGTCTAACATCTGCTCACAACCAAACAGCAGCAGCTGCTGGTGTATACTTAAAACAATGAGAATTTTGTCTATAAATATTAAAACATAGCACGTGTTGGTGTGTTCAGTGCCACTGTACACCTATTAAGCTAGTCATGTCTATAGGACATTTTTAAACTCTTTCTGTCTTGTGGCTAAATTCATAAAGGGCTGACCCCTTCAAAAGAATGAGAGCCCAAGACAGCAAAAAACACTTGAGCCTGTAAATTGAAAATGTTTAGAGATAGTAGTAGAGGTCACCCACTATCAAGATGCTGCCACTAAATGCTTACAAAACACAAGCAATAAGTTCAGATCATTGTGCTCCTGGGTAACTTCAAGGACAGGGGCTCTTCAGAAAACTCGGCAGAGAGCTATACTTCACAGAGAGCTTTAAAATGGAACACACAAACATAATTTCACAGAGTTTCAAGAAGGTGCTTATTTATATATTTACTTATTTGGATATTTATATCTTGCTTTTCTCCCCAAAGGGGAGCCAAACCAGCAGATTTCATTATTCTTTCCTCATCTACTTTATCTACAGCCAGCATGGTATAGGGGTTAAAAGCAGTTCAGAGAAGTGGACTCGAATCTGGAGAACTGGGTTTGGCTTCCCACTCCTCCACATGAAACCTGCTGGGTGACCTTGGGCCAGTCACAGGCCTCTTAGAACTCTCTCAGTCCCACTTACCTCACGAGTAAGGGAAAGGAGACTGTAACACACTTTGAGACTCCTTAAGGTTGCCCTGGCCTGGATAGCCCAGGCTAGCCTGATCTTGTCAGATCTCAGAAGCTAAGCAGGGTTGGCCCTGGCTAATATTTGGATGGGAGACCTCCAAGGAATACCAGGGGTGTGATGCAGAGGCAGGCAATGGCAAACCACCTCTGAAACATCTCTTGCCTTTTAAAAAAGTCTAGCTTGCCACCTAATGGTGCTTTATTTATTTATTTGATTTATACCCTGCCCTCAGGTTCAGGGTGGATTACATAAAAATTTTTAAACAGCTAAAAACAGGCAAATTATAAATATGAATATAAAAATAAAACACATCGTAAAGTGCTAGTAAACATTTGTGCAATACTGGCAAGGCACTGGTAGCATCAACATAATAAAGAGAGCAGTCAGTGTTGGTGTTAGGCCTGGCATCTCAGTCCAGTTCCTGCGGGCAAACACAGGCTGTTGATGGTGGTATTAGGGCACAGGGTTATAATACTAAAAGAGCTAGTACTTCTGGCTGCCAGACAATCTTAGGATCAATGGTCCCTCTAAGCTGTGGAGTCTTGTGAGCAAAAATACTACTTTGTGAGCTACTGGCATTAAAGTTGTGAGTGAACGATTTGGCTACTGCATAAATTAGTTTGCTCTGGAGCCCTCCTTCCTGAGCTAAGACAAAAATATGTGAGCTGGAGGCTAAAAAACTGTGAGCTAGCTCACACTACCTCAGCTTAGAGGGAACACTGCTTAGGATCTCCTGGCTATACTACACACACTGCCATACAATAATAATAATTATTATTACTCCATAAGATAGAGAAAAGCAGGGTATAAAAACCTACTCTTCTTCTTCTTCTAAATAACAACCTTGTGAAGTAGTTCTGGCTGAGAGGAAGTGACTGGCCTAGTACTGAATCTGTCAGATCCTAGTCCAGCCCTCTAGCCACTACACCACACTAGCTCTCACTTTAAAATTGTGTTCTGATTCAAATTGCCCACTGGGATATGTTCATACTGTCAGACTCTTTTACAGGTTTTTTACACTACACTAGCCAATGGATAATGAATTATAATAGGTGTGGATACAAGGAAGCCGCAGCTTGGACGTATCCCTGAGCCACCTTTGTGAGCTCCAGGGCTGGGGGGTGGAGCAGCACAGGACAGTCTAACCACATGTCCAGTGCAGGGGCAGGGGTCATGGTGATGGAGGGACAGCCAGGTATGTGGGTGGGGCCACGGGTGGTCTTGTGGCCTGGGACCTCCCACCCAGCTCCTACCAAATACCTGTGCTGCAGGGGGTTTCATCCCAGATTTTCATAGCCAGGCATCCCACCAAGGCTTCGGTGGCTGGGCTCCCACTCTCCTGCTGAGGCCATCTTTTGCCACCATGGGGCAACAACAACAAACCCAGAAGTGGTGGGGCTAGCTCTGTATGGCTCAGCGGCCCTCCAAGGCTTTAACAGCCAGGCTTCTGCTCTCCCACTGAGGCAGCAGCAGCTGGCATAGTTTCAGGCAGAGGTGTTCTGCAAGTGCATCAGCTGTTGAGCAGGGAAAGGGATGGTGGTCAAGGCTGCCCAAATGGTGATCTACAGAGCCAGAGCATCGCATCATCTAGGATTCTCCAGTAATGGGGAGTCAGGTGCTTTTCAATGCCTGTTTATTGGCAGTACAGGTGATAGTGAGGCCAGATGGAGGGAAGCGACAGACAATGGGGGGGTGATTAGTCCTGCAGCAGCTTTCTTTTACAGTGGAGGGCAGACTTCTGCTTGGGCACTATCTTAACCCCCCCCCATCACTCCTGCTGCCATGTGGTATGAGCCTGATCAAAGGGCTGGCAGTGCTGAGTTGCACCAGAATTCCCCATTTTTGGTCCCCTTCTTCTTGGGCAGGATACACATTTGCTTGGTCCATTACATTTATTTAGATTAGAGAGTGCTTGCTTATTTTCCTGGATCACTTGAGCTTGTGGTACCGCAGTGGATCATGTATAGAAGGCCTCTTTGTTCCTGAACTCATAGTTACTTTTTGGCTGCTTTACATTAGTACTGGTAATAGGAAAAGTATATCTATTGCTGAAAAGTTACACACACCCCTCTTAATTAAGGAGCAGGGAAGCGCATCCCATTGTTAGTGATTTATTCATGCTACGCTATGTCTGCTTCGACTAAAGTGGGCACTTCAGTTGGTTTCAATACTGGTTAGCCAGGGCTGCGTAGGTGTCTGTTTTTTCCTGGGAAATGGGTAGTCAGTCCATTTGGGTCCTGGGCCTGCAAGTATACAGCTTAAGCCGGGACGCCTACCAAAAAAGCATCCAACAAGGACTGAACAGGCAACTGCTTCTAGGCCTCAACACTGGCTGACTGTTGCAGATGGGCCACCACTTTCTGAGCCAACTGAAGCTTCTAAAGTATTCAAATGCAGCCTCACACCAGTGCCTTACCATTAGGGATGGGCATAAAGTGGCGCACAAAGCAAGTATCAGGTGATTGCTTCTTTATTGAAGTGATCCATGACTCACTGTGTTTTGCTTTGATGAGTTTTGGTGCTTCTTTGGACCAGACAGCCTGGCATAAATCAATTAACTCCCCAGGCAGCAGGGAGGAGCTTACTTCCAGGTTGGGTTGCCCGACTGAAAGTGAGCTCCGAAGGCATTTAAATGCCTTTTCCGGTTCATGCCTACCCCTACTTACCATACTTCAACTCAGTAAGTACAAGACCACTTTTTTTTCTGGTATGCCATAAAAAGATAGGGTCATCTTACATTTAACTGTATAAAAGTTATGGTTACGTCCATTAAAATATATATTTTTGGTGTATAACTTTTTTTAGGGTCTTTCATTCTGGGTCACCATCCTTTTGAGTAAATACAGTATATACGTGGCTAGGATCACATTTCTGCAAGACTGGCTGCTGCTGATACAGCCACCAAAGCTGCTCCTGGCCACAATTACCTACTGTGAATTCAAGACACAACAGTGGGTTCAGGAGAACACCGAATCTGCATACTTGCTCTTTCAAGAGGTCTGCAACTATCAATTCCTAGATCAATCAGACTACTTAGTATTAACATCTTCATCTTTCCTGGAGTGGGCTTCCATTTATTCACTCTCATCCAGTCATTGGCGGCCTGTTTAATATTAACATCAGCTAGCGGGGCTATATTTTTCTTATGTTAAGGTCCCTTTAACTGGGCAAAAAATGGGTCCACGTTAAGGTTCTCGAATTTATCTTCATTACCTGAGCCTTAAAGGACTGCCTCTCCCTGTATGTTCCAGTGTGGCAACCTTACTTTTCCCAGGGGCAGTCCATTGTCTGCTCCCCATTATCAATGGCATGTTCTGCCATGTTTGTAGAACAGCTTCTGAAAGGGATCAGGAGGACTTCTACCTTCCTGGCTTCCCAGTAAAGCTGCAGCATCAAGCTAGGGAGTTTATGGTATCATTCTTCATATTATGAGCAATACTGGACAAAGGTATGAAAATCCATGTGATGCATAATTTATTCTGAACCAGTACACAAGATCCCCTCTTGCAGCATTTTTAATTTGAGTAGCAATACTGAAAGATGAAAAAGTCTCCTCAAGATGCTGGCGATCCAGCATCCGTCAGTCAGAGCAGACACTGCTGGAACAGTGATCTGACTCAGTATGTGGCGGCTTCTTGCATTCATGTGACATTATATTTGGATTTGGTTACAGGCACTTTGGATCAAGGGTGTGGTGTATGTGTGTGTTACCTCCATAACTGACTTCCCAATGGAACCCCTTCCCCTAGCTTCTATTTGACTTGGCAGAGAAAGCTTAGGGATGCCCATAGATTTTCCCTGTCAGAGCAAACAGCAGTTCAAAGGGGATCATTTTCATTGGGAAAATGGTGCGGAAAGGGTACTCCACATCTTTCCCCCAGTTTTGAGACCTAATCCAAAACATGCCCCTCATGCTTTCTACAATAAAAAGAGCACCTTCTCAAAGGAATGAGGTTTTGAGAAGAGACTTTGTTGCAAGATGGGAGGGAAAGAGGGACAGATTAACAAAAATTAAACCTGGAGAAGATGCCTTAAACATCTTGGTCACTTGCCTTCAGGGAAGGGCTGATGAACTAATTTCCTCTGCACTGCACTGCTGTCCTGAAAACGGCCAGTAGTATAAATACACCCTACCTGGAGCGATTCCAATGAAAGCTGCTGGGAGCAGCTGACTGATGAACACATGAATCTGATTTATACTGAATCAGACCCTTGATCCATCAAAGTTAGTACTGTCTACTCAAGACTGACAGCAGCTCTCCAGGGTTTCAAGCAGAGGTCTTTCATACCACCTGCGGCCACATCCTTTAACTGAAGATGCCAGGGATTGACCTGGGACCTTCTCCATGCTAATCACATGCTCTGCCACTGAGCCATAGCCCCTCCAATAAGAACTAGACTGGAGGTATAAAACTGCTGCCTCTAGGCTGGGCACTTCAGTCTGTCCATAATGTGAAAACTGATCGCTCTACTGATTCTGGTTCCTGACTCTTCTTTGACTTCACGCCGTGACCCTCTCCTTTGGAGTGCATGGTGGATTCCTGACTTGACATATCATACTCCTGCCACAAGTTGTGGACTTGCTGTCCATCTCTGATCCTGTAGTTACCTAACCCCTAGATTGACTTTAGATTCTTCCATCCTGCATGATCTACTTTTGCACCTGATAAAATGTAAGAAATCTTTGTGGAAGTTCATATATGCATGTCCATCATTCAAGGGCTGTGATGTCAAGTGATGATCTCCTGTTGTGAAACTGCAACCTGAGGAAAAACACACCATAGATAATACTTCAAATTCTGTCATTTATAAAGGGAGGCCATTACTTTCCTTGGCTGTGAATCAGTGCTAAGTAATCAAACAATGCTTTTGCATCTATGGATTAGCCCTCAGATCCAGGGAAGATCCATAAAAATTTTGACTTGATACCAAGAATCAAGGCATGTTACACTGCAGAGAGTACCTAATTAATTTTTGTCAACAGCGTGTTTCTGAATTACAGGCATGCCCACGAGTATGGTGCTTTACTGCCTTGCTTTGCTACCTGACAAAGCATTAGGAATAGCTGCCAATCAAATGCAAGAAGTGGGGGAGCTGATTTTCCAGCACTAGCAGTGAAAATCCTTGCCAAGTTGTCATGTCTTTTCACTGCCAGTCTGTGAAATGTGGTGTTTAAACACATTCGTTAACATTGACATGCTTTTAAACACCATTTAGCAGTTTGTTTAGATTGAATTCAAGGCCTTTAAAAACAAAATTAGCTGAAGGTGGTCACATAGAACGTGGGCTCTGACTGACCATAACAAAACAGACATGTTATCTCAAACAAATCATATTTTTCTCCTAAAACATACGTGTGTTTTTTTAAATATGGGGAATCAAATGGATTTAGTCCAACAGCATCTAGAACACAGAATCATAGAAATAGAGTTGGAAGGGACCGCCAGGGTCATCTAGTCCAACCCCCTGCACAATGCAAGAAATTCACAAATACCTCCCTCCCACACCCTCAGTGATCCCTGTTCCATGCCCAGAAGATGACAAAAAACCTCCAAGATCCCTGGTCAAACTGGCATGGAAAAAATTGCTTCCTGACCCCAAAGTGGCAATCAGCATTTAACACAATCAGCATTGCTGTCAGATGGCCATCTTGTCTCTGTTTGAAAACCTCCAAAGAAGGAGAGCCCACCACCTCCTGAGGAAGCCTGTTCCACTGAAGAACTGCTCTGTCAGGAAGTTCTGCCTAATGGTTAGCCGAAAACTCTTCTGATTTAATTTCAACCCATTGGTTCTGGTCCGACCTTCTGGGGCAACAGAAAACAACTCTGTACCATCCTCTATATGACAGCCCTTCAAGTACTTGAAGATGGTTATCATATCACCTCTCAGTCATCTCCTCTCCAGGCTAAACATACCCAGCTCCTTCAACCTTTCCTCATAGGACGTGGTCTCCAAACCCCTCACCATCTTTGTTGCCCTCCTCTGGACACATTCCAGCTAGTCTATGTCCTTCTTCATGTTCCAGCTTGTCTATATCATTCTTATGCCTGGGCTGATATGCTTGCCACAGCTTATCCAATTAGTCCTAGCTGGCAAACACACTGTGCACTGGTCTTGTTCAGACAAACTATGCCAAATTGTTTTGCACTACAAAAAGTTGTTGTGGTAGGGAGGCTATTTGAACTTACATCTTCCTGTTAGACAGAGATGGGCAACATATCCAGCAAGTTGTGCCACTTTCCTTGAACAGTTGGAATAATTTCCTGTGACCATAGCCAAGGTGTCCACAGGCAAAACAATTATTCAGCCCCCACTGAGATACTCAGATAAGAAACCTGCAAAAGGTCTGAAGAGTATTTGCCTACCCATGTTCTACTTGCTAACTAATGTTGTGGCATAATAGACAGTCATGGTCTTGAAGCAACCATCAGCTATGATGAACAGGCTTCTTTCAGTGCACACTGTATCACAACTGCTGTTAATCTACTTTAGCATATCAACAAAGTTTCTTTAACACACTCTTTTGGACTCTTCATCATCACAGGGGCTCCAGCCTAAAGGATTGCTGTTCAACATCTGCTAACACTAGATATAAATATTGATCATCAGGACACTGTATCATCATTTTTTGCTGCACAAAAGAAACAAATTTATATTAGTAAATTTTCACTGACAGGTAGGAAATTATATTTATATAAAAGTGTTGTGAGGTGCTGTATGTATTTTTCAAACAAACAAATATTTTATCTGCTAAAGTACTAGCTGGTTGGATCCAGAGTAAATTTCCCACCAGCTGGTATGAACTTTCTGGCCTTTTCCCTCTCAGTTCAACCCTCAGATTGCCAGAAAATTCTGCTCTGGAGGGGAATCTGAGAAATGATGTGAGAAATGGTGGAAATCAGGGCTATTTTTGTAGAAAAAGCTCAGTAGGAACTCATTAGCATATCAGGCCACACCCCCATGTTACCACAAGTGTGGTCATCCAGCCACACCCACCTTTTGCTTCTGATTCTGTTTACCTTGTTTGTTGTCAAAACCCAGGGCTTTTTTTGGAGCAGGAACTCCTTTGCATGTTAGGCCACATACCCCTAATGTAGCCAGTCCTAATGAGTTTCTGCTGTTGGGTGTGGCCTATTATGCTAATGAGTTCCTGCTGGGCGTGGTCAACCCAGGAGCCAGCCGGAACTCCGTTCCTGCCCAAAAATAGTCCTGGTGAAAATTGCCAGTTTGACCTGAACCCAACCTGAGAACAGATTAATTTGCCTTTCTTCCCCTTGAATACTTCCAAAACTGTGATCAGTAAAACAAACAGAAATACCCTGAACAAACATGAACTCACTTTCAGAAACTAAAATGCACAGAAGTGCAGCTAAGAGCTCTTCTCTCCAGTTGTTTTTCTCGTTAGCTAAGGAAAAAATGCCAGAGTGCCACTTCAGCAAAACAGTGGTCCTGATTTCACATAAAACCTGGTTCAAAACAAGCCTTCAGATCAGAGGCTCAACGCTCAAGACGAAATGCGAAGTATGAATGACCTGGACATTATTATTTAATTCAATGAATGCCCCAGAAGAGCCTACTAAATGTCAAATTAACAAAATCAGAAATAGGCACCCAGTCTACAGTGTAATATAGCAGGCGATGCTGGTGAATTGTTCCCATTCATTTCGGAGCTGCTTTCTGATCATGTCTGGTTGAAATGAAAGCTCCTCAACAGCACTGGAGTGCATCCAATATTATGAGACATATACTATTTTGAGCTGCTCAGTGTACTTAAGGCACAACTGTCTGATATGGAAACTAAACCGGCTTTTTGAACACTATTTATTCCTTTCACTAGGAAATTGGTAGGAAAGAGGTATAAGGCAGGAAAAGTCTTGTTTCTCTATCGACAGATGCTTTTCTGAACAGATTTTTGCTGCATATCAATACCTTTGCCATTCCAAAACTCCTGAGCCTGGAGATCACATAGCATGCGGCTCCCAATTGGAAGTAAAAGAACTTGGAACTGAGGGAACAGATTCTTTGTGGCCTAAACTGACAGGCTGGCAATTCTTCCAGGTAGAATTTAAGGTGTTGTTCTTAACCCTTAAAGTACAGAATAGTTCAGACTTGCCTTTTATTCTCAGAAATACTCCTGCAGTCGCTGTCAGCTGAAGAATACAAGCTATTGACACGCTACCTTGGTACTCTCCCCTTCATGGGCTTGACGTGGTAATGAAAAGCCTGCATGTCAATGCTCTAGAAAATTTCCCACAAAAATACAATCTTTTCTTTTCAATTCTCTTTGGAAAAAAAATTATATTGCAGATCCATAGATTAATGGGCTAGTCCAGGCATTTCAAATCAAATGCATTTACAGTAACTGTACTTAGTCCTGTGTGATTTCAAATAGAATTATTCCTGATATATTTGAATGTAAATTTACAAAGCATTTAAACAAACCATGTTTAAACTTGTTGGTTCATCAGATGCAAATACTGCACATTAAGCAGGCAACACCCATTCATGAAAATAATGAAATCGGACATCGATGTAATAAAATCATTACAGGTTTATGGATTCTGCAACTCAAAACAAACCATACACTTGCTTCCTTGTGACTGATTAAATGCTTCCATGCAGTTTATTTTTGATCTGTAATTCATATAGCACAATTTAGGCGAGCTGTCTTGAAACTTGAAAGATTACCAAGAGTGTTGGGAGGTTTAAAGTTTCGAGGAAAGCGAGGGAGAAGCCTGAATTGGCGAGAAAGCAAGTATGACAAGTAGGGACAAGGGGCACAATAAGGCAAGCCGTGAGATAAATTGTAGCTTATGGACTCTACCAGCAAGCATTCACAAAACAGTCACATGGAAAGCATTGTGCAGAAACAAAAGGCAGCGATGGCAGAATTGGGCATTTTTGTTTCAGAAGGCAGCCACAGATGGGTCTGTCATCTCGCATGCTTCCTTTTTAGGAAACCTCCACTACTGTCACTTTGCATCATGCTGGTAGACAAAGGAAGCTACAGGCTTAAGTGCAAGAGGGCAAGGGACTGCCAATTAAGGCTGTGAATGCCCAAAACTGAGCCAGCAATTTTAATATGTTCTGTTTGATCAACTGGTTGTCTAGATTTCCATTAAACAATGTGCTTTGCAGATTTCTCCTGTTCTTTGATTCCAATGACAAATATTCCTTTTAAGTTAAAGGACATCACAGGAGCACAGAAGCAGACACCTATTTCTTGGCGTTAGAAAATTCAAGGAGAAAAAAGCAAAGCATACCTTAATCTAAAAAGATGTTCCTAATGGAGCTCATAATCCATTATTAAATTATATTTCAAAAAACAGCTCTACTGGCTCAGATCCATGTTCATCCAACATGATATCTTTCTTCTCACAAAAGCTAGATCTTGGTAAAAAAAATTTTTTAAAAAACAGCAATTTATTATTAATTTGGACTTCTAGTCTATCTAATCTGAAAACATGGGTTACACAATTACTTATACAAGAAAAAACAAGTTGGTTACAATGAAATAAGACATGCCAAATGAATATGGCATCTTCAGGTGGGATCCCAAAAGCACAGCCAAACAAAAAGACATTACTTCTCTTTCAAATAGGGTTGACAACCTCCAGGTAGTATCTCCCACTATTGCAAGAGATCACCTGGATAAAATGATGACTTTATAAGGTGGACTCTATGGCACTTACCCCATTGAAGTCCCTCCATTTCCCAAACCCCACCTCCTTAGACTCCACCCCGCATATATCCAGGTATTTCCCAGCCCAGAGCTGGCAACCCTACTTCCAAAGGATGCTCAAATGGATCTTGAACAAGCTTCCAGGGAAATAATGCTAAGCAGCTGAAATCAGGATACTTCCAGATTGCATATACATTAAAATGTAAGGGTTACATAGGAGGAGACTCTGCCCCCCACCCAAGTCATGTCACCATTCAGATACACCCTGGATTCTAGTGGGATGGCCTGTCTAGGACTCTAGAGGGATGGCATGGATAGGAAAGCACATACCCCAGCACACATTTTGTTAGTCTTTAAGGTGCTCTTTTCTACTGCTACACACAGACTAACATGGCTACCCATCTTGACATTAAAATGTAGTCCAGAATTGCTTTATAACTGCAAAGCTTACTGTATATCTTTCCATTAGATCTCAACAACACTACCACCATCGCATGCATTCCAACACTACCTGGCGCATCCTGCCCCATATCACCACATTCATAGAAGGATAAAGGTTTTACGAACAAAGAGATGAAAATCAGTACCAAGAAAAACATTTATTATTTATCAGATTTATACCCCACCCTCCCAGCCAAACCCAGCTCAGGGCATAAAAAAGCACATAAATAACAGTTATGGACAATCTTAAAACCTTCTAAAAACAACCCAACATTATAAAGTGTAGAGTAGGCATTAATAATATTGCTCATCAATGACGACCACAATTCAGCTCATAGATCTTTCCTATATGCGGCTGGCACAGAAAGGGTTAATTAACCAGCTGATGGGGCTTGCATGTGGCATTTTTATTAAAGGATGTTTTCTGTTTCCACTGTATGCATACTTGCACTTCCTCACACTGATCTCTTGCATGCCTTGTTTCCCTCTCTGTCAACATCTGCTCAGTAAATTTTACAGGACAGGAGCTTTTGGTTTATGTAACTCTACAAAGTGTTAAAAATAAAGAGGGTACTGCAAAAATAATCACAATAATGAATAATATTTCAGATTTGATATTGTTTTGAAAGTATCTTTACTTCTCTTGAGCCCTATATTTATGTAAACTTGTAAATACATGGAGTAGGACACCACTCCAGCAAAAGGGCAGAAGAGCAGCAATCTTCACGCTTCTTTGGGACTCCCTGCTGCTGCTTGTGACCAGGGTGGGTTGGACCGGCACTGCCTCTAGAGTCCATCTTGGAGTCTGCAAGGGCTATATGTCAAAATTCAGATACACGTTGGACCTCTGGAGCCAAGTCTTGGACTCTGGCAGGGTGGCATGAATAGGAGGTCTCCTCTGGTTCATGCTGCTGCTGTTACTATCCTGGACTTTGCCAGGGCAGCATGGCAGAATGGTCTCTGGGGCAGCCAAATGGTTTGAGCTGGCTCTGCTAGAAGCTGCCCTAGTAGCACAGAGAGTAAGGGACTTTGGCCTTGTTGCTAGGTCCTTCATTTACGATCGCAGGCACATAACATCTTTGGGATAATCCAGATTCCCTGCTACTTCATCTTATCTTAGCCCAAAGTTGTTGGTAAAATGAACTTCAAAGGTGGACAAGGGAAGAGCCAGTGTGTTGTGATGGACAGAATTTGTGTTTATATCCAATTAGAATCATACTGGACCCCTTCTCAGGACAAAACAGGAGCAATTCTTGCATTGAGAAGCTTATAGTTCCCCATATGAAAATCTGAACCCCAAAAAGTTGAATTAGGATGATTTCTCTACACAGGTTTCTCTCTCTTCCTTCTCTCTGAAAGTCAGTCCCACACTGTGTATAGGGTTATGGTTGTAAGCTTAAGCCTGACAAAAAAAACACCCCTACTTCTGTTTTAAAAGCTAATTGTCAGTGCACAGCAATTTTGAAGCAAAGTGGTGTGCCTGGTATTCTCATTTGCATGACAATACCCACAATGCTCTTGCAGCTTCACAGCTTTTTAATGAAAGTGCTGATGATGTGCTTGAGCATTGGGAATAAACTCAGGTATGTGCCTTGGCTTTCTATGTGCCTCAGATTCTACTCCACAATGTAAATTTAATAGCAGGAAAAAAATTAATAAAGAAGAACACAAAGCATTATAAATAATATAGTCTGGCCAAAGTGCCAAGTCTACAGCTACTGGCAGTCCAAGCAGTGACTGGTGGGGTGGCAAATATCTAACAGCCATTGATTATCTGATCAGCAGGTTCCCCTGTGAATATTTTCTAAGTGCTGACATTAGTCATCTTGAGCTCTGTCAAGAGAGCTGTCACAATACATTAACTATCAATTAGAAAAATGAAACAATTAACTTCTAACATGCTGAACTGAATGAGTGAGAAAACAGTTGAACAAATCTGACTTTATTCATTTCTCTCCCCCCTGCACTTGCTGCATAAAATAAATGCAATACATTCATTTCATTAGCACAGAATATCTCAGACTGCTCTATTGTGTGGATTTCACTGTTGAGAGGCTGTAACACTAATTGTCAGTTCCCACTGATCAAAGTAATTTGGTTGAATAATTGGTTTACGTAGTATATTTTATTTTCCTCAGTTAAAAAAAGAAGTGTTATAACAAAAGATCATCTGAAAAGGAGGAAGTATTTTCATGATCGCCCCAATTTGGTGTCATTGTAGCAGGGAATACATGTTTCCTCAGCAAATAAACAGCAAAATGAAGCACCACCCTGTTTTCTGAGTAGAAGAGATGCATACCCAATTCAACCTTCATGGTAGTAGGTGGCCTTGTAGAGGCTGATGGGTTATTATAACTACGTACTACATGGAGAGGCTGAGGAGTCTTTATAACTATGTACTACCTTGTCAAATGACCATTTTTTAGATTTACTTTTAGCATTCAAATCTTGAAATGTTAGTATAAATAATTAGTTAACTGATGATCTTTTATGTTCATTGCTCTAATATTCCAAATGATACTAAGGCCCTGGTCACACAGAGAATTTGTGGCGGGAGAGATACGAAAGTGATGCAGAGTTTCAGGTTGCGATCATAGGACCACATCTGGGAACCGTAGCACAACCATCAATGACCTGTAGCAGCCACCCAAAAATCTGGAGTAAAAAAACCCCGGGGACGGCCTACTAGCAAACGGTTTGCTACAGGCCATCGACAGGATACTTATGTGTGATTGTGCAAGCGTACTCCTTGCCACGTGTCAAAGGCGCTCCCAGACAAAGAAACCCCGATGTTGCCATGGCGGGTCTGATCACGTTCTTGCACATTTAATTGCACCACCACAAAAAGCCACACCTCCCCCCCGCGTTATCTGGCCCGTGTGGCCAGAGCCTAAATTACTTTAAAACTACTGAACTCTCATTGTCAGGAAACTTACAAGTAGCTTCACCCCCCAACTTATTCTGTACCAGTAAGTCACCAAGATAATATTGTTATTCTGTTTTTGAGTCAGTAGAATCCTTATAGTTATTTCTACTGTTATTGTATATAGGGTATTGATTCAACTAAAGATTTTAAGATTTCTTTCAAGATTCTGGAAGCTGGACACATACATTCTCTGGCATGGCATTTCTGCAATGAATATTTAACAATACTTGTAGGAGGACCAAGGCCAACAATCTGAAGTCTCAGAGGAACAAACCCTATAAAAAGCTTATATTGTTTGTTAATTGGCTTATTAGTAGTTAATACTGCTTGGCGGGAGGGCAAGGTAAAAGTCAAACTAATAAATAAATATAAATAAATATTGGAAAGGTGATTAACAATGCCATCCTAAGAACTCTTTCCTGGGAGTAAGCCCACTGAATAGAGTTATTTAGGATTGCTCTTTAAATTACTTGACATTTTAGAATTAGTATTTATTAGGTGGAGTTAAGCTGTGCAGACAGTAATCAGAAATGGCCATGGCTATCATTCCATGTAGCTCATAACAACATTACAAAATAAAATGTTAGATATTTAAATAACTAAAGTTTATGACAAGTAATTGGTGCTTTTGTAGGCCTGTCACTAATACACATACAAAATGAGATCACAACAAAAGTATATTGGACACACTGCACTAAGGATATTTTAACAGTTTCTGCTGTCCTTAATCATGACCTTCTTCTACTTTAGTATAGTTGTATCCAGGGCTTTTTTTCTGGGCGAACATGCCAGAGTAGAGTTCTTTCCAGAACCTCTTCAACAAAATTCTTTTAAAAATGTTTAAAAGTTCATGCGTTTTCAGTATACAGATTGAACACTTCATTTCCCTCTTGAGAATTCCGGCACTTCTTTATTTATTTATTTTTTAAAAAGAAATCCTGGTTGGATCAATCTTTTCTCAGCGCTATGGGAAGAGAAATGGACAGATGGGCAGGCCAGGAGGGCTCATACAAACCTTCAGTGTTACAATTGGAGGAAAGGAAGGCCCTGCAAGAAGCCAGCGCTGAAGATCTATCCCAGAAGTGTTGAACTCATTTGTTATGAGGGCTGGATCTGACATAAATGTCACTTTGTCAGGCCCAGCCACATGTGCCATAAAATGTATCACAAGGGACCAGAGGTACAAGGTAAAGTTTATAAAGATGATTTCAGATGTAAGGTGTGATATGCAGAGGGGTAGCGGGTATGGAGATATCAGCATTGGTAATGAGACAGGAAATCTAGGTTTCTATTTGGTACAGGAGGATTCAGTCCAGGAGGATGCAAAGAATAAATGGAAATAAGCCTGAAGAAGTAAGCAGTGACCTGACCACAAATTTTGTTAGTCTTTAAGGTGCTACTGGACTCTTACTTTTTCTATTGCTATTAGAAACCACAACATTCAAAAGCCAGTGGGGGAACATTTTAACCTTCCAGGACATTCAGTTGCTGACCTAAGAGTAGCAGTTCTCTTATAAAGGAGTTTCAAAGGGAGATTAGAAAGAGAGACTGCTGAATTGCAACTGATAATGAAGTTCAAGACAGTGCATCCTTCTGGGCTGAACTGAGACCTAGGTTTCTCCTCTCATTACCAATGCCTGCTATTGTTATTTGGTGTCTGAAATCATTTCACTCTCCAACATATAAGGACAGATGGATGCACATTCTAGCTGTATCTGAAGAGGTAAGCAGTGACTTATGAAAGCTCATGCTCTCCCACAAGTTTTGTTAGTGCTTAAGGTGCTATTTGACTCTTGCTGCCTTCACTAATAAAGAATGCAAGCTGTGCTCTTTGGTTTCTTCCCATCTGTTATAATTGGAAAGGGGGATCTCTACAAGTGCCATGGGACACTCTCTCTCTCTCTCATGCTCTTTTTGGCTCTTTCCCTCCCCCCTCCTCCCCAGAGGAGGAGGAAGAGGAGGAGGATCCCTCAGCCAATCAAGGGAAGGGAGGCTTGGCTTTCTTTCTCTTCTCTGCGAAGCAGGATATCGGAGAGATAGGACAAAAGCCAGCTGTGATGCAGGAAACAGGAAGCAGGAACAGGAAGTAGGAAGCAGCAGAGAGCCAGTTGCTGTCACAACAGAGCCGGGGGGGCTGGGCAAAGAAGGGGAGTCTAAAAGGCAAGTCCAAGAGTCAGCTGGAAAAGTTAACAAAAGTCCAAGCAAACAGTTCCAAACACACAAAGCCAAGCTGTAGTCAATGTTACCGATAGTCAGAGTCCAGTATCAAAGTCAGGAAGCATAGCCGAGGGTCAGGAGCCAGAAGGATCGCCAAAAGTACAGACCGGATTCAGGAACCGAGAGATCAGTCAGGAGCTAATATGGAGCTGGAGGTGCAAAGCGTCTGGTCCATGGACAAGTTTGCCAGCACAGTTTGCTGGCAGCCAACGGTCTCTTCAAATACTTTGCTGGGTCGTTAGCTCATTAACATTCCGTTGCGAAGTCCTTGCTCCTGTGAATAATCAGGACTTAATGATCGCCGTCCGCGCAAGCATGCCTCCTTGCATCTGGCTGCCAGATCCCAGCATCTGCGATCTCTCAGCCGGTCCACAGGTGGCAGCAAGCCGGGTGGTGATCTACTAGGGCCAGGTATTGCCTGATCAGCTTCAGGTACCAGCTGTCCTGTAGTTTGGAGTTCATCCTCCCCGGCACTTAGGTTTGATGAGGACGCTTGTGCTTCTGATGTTGTTAAAGGTGCAGAGTCCTCATTTTCCAGGCTCCCAGGTGCCGGGTCAGGGACAGGCATGACAGTTGCTCACAGGTCAGATAGGAGCCCTGCAGGGGCTGGATCTGTCCCAGGGGCCATATGTTTGACACCTCTGATCTATCCTTTTTGCACAACACAAAGATATTCTGTTCTCTTCCCCCCTTATTGTAAACAGTATGTATAACTTCCAACTTCACAGAAACATCTGAAGAAATTTCAGTATACTAAACGTAAGGAGATGTGGCTAAACAGGTTTTTCCCTAACTAGGTATGAAGTCTTTAATGATGTAGTTATTTATAAAAAAGATGAGCTCCTACAACTAACTGTAGTCCCTTGACAGCCAAGCAGAAACAATTTCTCATGAATGGCCCTAGCACTGACTGAGAGGAGAACCACATGACATATGGGTTTCAAGAACTTTCAGTTACCTCAACTACATTTTGATCTTGTTGTAGCCCACTCAGGCATCCTACAATACTAATTAAGGATAAGATAGTGCTTTTGCAGTGCTCAGACAACTTCCTATACAATCTCTCTGTATTTTTTTTACAACTGCCCTGTATTTTATAGCAGTATTAATACCCCCAACACTGCAGAAAGGCAGGGTAGGTGGAAGAGTTGCTCAAGGAAACCTACTCAGTTCATAGGTGAAATGAAATTGAACCTCACAGCTCATACTCTTAGACACCAAACTACACTAGGGTGTTACATGAAGACATAAAAATGTCTCTAGCATGGCTTCATTTGGAATACTCAGAGGATGGTTATATTCACAGTACTGCTCAAATGACTTTCATTGAAAAGCAATTAAAAGTTCTGAAAATCTCATAACTCCTGGAGATGACATAACGCCCATTAATTGCTATGTTCAGTGAGGTCACACCTGTGAATTATGAGGTGAATTCAGAAGAGTTATTCATAAATTATGATCATATTTTGAATGCTATCTAAAACCTTCCTCTTGATAAGCAAGGGGTAACAAAATTACTTATATAGCTAAAAGTATCTACTAATTGCACATATTATATGATTTCAAAGAATATGGAAATCCTTTATTTTGAATGGCATAAAGCATCTTTTCATAGAAGATAAACACTTCTAAGCTGCCGTATGAATAACTCATAATGCATACTAGTGTGATTATCCTGTGACAACCACACCTTGTGTTGAGTATAATTGCTCAATTATCTTGTGCTACATCAACCAGAAACAAACTCTCAAGTTGGTTTGGGGTGGGGGGGGAGCTCTGGAGCAAGGAGTATGCTTAGAAACAAATTGTAACTGTACATTGTGGGATTTGACCTCGGCCTCCCTTACATGTATATGTATAATTTCATGACCATTAATAGAGTCGTTGAATGGCTCTGTGCATATACATAACATTCATTATGCATGAATATTGTTATGAACACATACAGTTAGGCCATAGTGTGTGCAGCTTCAGGATTTGGATGACAGAGCCAGATCTTTAGCCATTTGGATCACCCTGGAGCATTAAAGGCAAGGTTGCTATGGTGATTCAATTCAACCCATATGATCTGCATATGTGGAAATCAGCAGTAAAACCCTCACACAATGTATGGAGGTTGCAGATGAAGAACCATGCCTGGTCTCTGCTCTCCTGTTCAGCTTCTTTTAAATTTTAATAGAAACATATCTTATAGTACAAAACTGGCATAAGGTCACCTGTCTAGAAATGATTGCTGTGGAGCTGTTTTCTCACTACTCTGAGGGACAAAAGGGCAGAAACATCTTCAGGGATTTTCCAAATGACCTCTTTAGCAAATAAAGTTATACCCTACATATAGAGGCCGTTTTACCTAGCCCCATGAGCTGTCACTGTAGGATACAATGTAGATTATGTTTTTCTTGGCACATCGTTGACTAAAATGCTGTAAAAATAAGTGGCTAGAAGTTATGGGAAGATAAAGACCAGATAACATAAAAATTAAAACAATGTTCCAGTTCATATTATTATAGGTGTCAGCCATAGATACATCAAAGGGACACCCACCGGTGCCATGAAAATTCATCTTCACATGCATAACTCACTTGCTTTGTCTTGGAAAACTCTGAAAATTCATCTTATTCTAAAAGTGGAATGTATACAAAAAGATTCCTCTGGGGAACAGAGGGAAAATGTGGCTTTTCTTTATATCTGCAATTTTAAGACTTTAAACCACATCAACTCAAAATTACCATCAAATTGTCTGAAATCAATTGTCACAAAGACACTCTTTTTTCTTCTCTCTCTCTCCTTCTCTCTGTTATGGTTCTGTAGATTATTATTTTTTAACATCTTGGCACCTTGGCTCTGTAATTGGTTAAGAAATAATGTGCAAAACTCAAAAGTTAAGTTATAAAAAGGCGTTTTAAAACAAATGATTTGACAGCTGCAAATGCTGGATAACACCTAGATGCATTATAGAAACAGTGTGGATAATTACTTTTTTTTTCTTTCAAAAGGAAAGGCTCTGTGGACCAAGCTCAGTTAATGTGCTGTAATCCAAATCCTGTTGTCACCTAAGTCTCTTTATCATCCATACATCAGTAAGAATGACGGGCGACGTCCCATGATTCTAGCAGTCTCTCTTTGAAGGATCTACATGTTAATTACTGCACTAATTATGGTTTTTGAATAACCAAATGAAGTAAGCAGTCTATGGGAGGTTTGGGCATAAACCTAAGACTGAGAAAATACTAGTTAGTACTTTCATCTATATAAACTGACACAGTGAACATGCTTAAAAGAAGTGGAAGAAGAACATTTTAAAAGACAAACATCTTCAGTAATTAGGGTCCCACACGGGGGTGGGGGGTGATGTTATTTCTTAATGGCAAGTGCATTTAAACTGTTATCTAAAGATCTGAAGGTAAGCCTGCTTAATTCACGGCTTCTTCTTTTGTTATTAGGAAAACATAATTGTTCCAAATAATTAGCACTAGAGTACATCACAAGCTGACAACAAAATTATAGAAATCTTCATATTCAGATCCGTCTAGCTGGCTATTAGGAACAGTTTCTGATCATAACCCATTAGCTGAAGTGCTGTGAGTTCTTGATTGCCACCAAATAACCTCAGATATCTGCTTAAGTTAACAGCCTCTATTTAGTCAAGAGTTTCCTTGACAGTAAAAATTGCTTGGAATTTTTACAGCTGCCACACAAAAGAACAGTATCAGATGCTGTGTTCTTGGAAGATCTGGTAGTAAAACTAATTGGAAAATGTGGATTGTTTAACCCTTAATATTCTAAGTGAAAAGGCGTGACAAGATTTTAGTTTGTGACGATGATACCATGGCCTTTCCCATTTATTAAAAATTAAAATGAATGTTTTTTCCCCCCAGTGCTTCTTTTTTGTGGTGTTCTTACTAATTAAAGGAAGACTGCTTTATGGTGGTGCTTGGAGGGGAGGCACAAAGCAAGACTCTTCTTTCCTTTAGCTTTGAGCAAGTTGTTCTATATTTTTCATTTAAATCAGTTCATAATCGGGGGGGGGGTTGTTTTTTCCTCTTCCTTTTGCACACATTATGCCAGTACAGACACAGTGCAAGTGATTTATTTTTCACATTGCTAACTAGCACTGCAAGGGCCATGGGGAAAAAAACCCACAAAGAGGTTCGGCTTATTTGAAAAAACACTGAAAAATGGATACATGCCAAATAAAAGCTGCACAAACCTCAAAGGGGAGGGGGACATCCCCAGATACTCTAGGTAAAATTGAGTGGCTTACTGATAATGTAGTACAGGGGAAATGAAAACTTGTTTAAATATCCGAACACTTCTGTTATCTTTAATGTGATTTAAAAACTACTTTTCAAAATATTTTTAAGATAATAACTTAGTTTATAAACCCACAAAGCTTTATGTCAAATCCCAGGAGGGATAACTTTGATTACTAGAGTAATTAATGGTGCTGGATAGTAATATGGATTTTCTGTTAAGATTTGAGTAGGAACTTAATTAGTCTTCACATTATGATTTGCTGATTAATTATGGATATTTAGTTATAAAGAGAGATGTTAATTATTAATCTAAAAAATCATCTAGTATAATTAACTAAACCCTAGGTGTTGGCTGTCCTTTGCCTTTTGGGTAATGTGTATATGTATATCAGTGCATGTAACTCATCCCAAGTTCCTACAACTAGCATTCTTAGTGGACCAGCTATAATGAATTAAAATAAACCCGTTAAAAGCCCAACCAACCTTGAACTTACTTTTGTTGTTGTTTAGGTGCAATTTTGCCTGTTTTACAACAGAGTCCATGTAATCTCGGGGGGGGGAAAGATGGCTATAAAATGAATTCCAGTATGTGTTTTAACTTGGCATAATTTTGAAATCATGTCTTTATCTTAGAGCTGTAATGTTCTCATGATTGATGGTCTTTGTCAGTTTCCATGTTAAGCTGCAGAATGAGCCTCAGTGTTGTTACAGGTATCTTTATTTCCCATTTAGGAATGACTTTAGGAATGCGCCCCCCCCAAAAAAAAAAAAAATTAAAGCAGAACCACTAATTAGCATAATAGAGTAATTCACTTATAGCACAAAATCACCTTAGGGATTTTTTAAAAGTCATGCTTTCCTTTGCTCATTTTGTCCTTACGTATGTGGCAAAAAAATCTGTTATCACAAAGGAGGAGGGGGCTGAGATAGGGGGAAAAGGGTTAAACTCAGAAAGTGTCATCAGCATTTCAATATCCTGAAATTTACCCTAGTAACACAGACTCTGAACAGGGATCTGTTTACATTATCTCAAGGATCATCTTGACAATATTTATTCTCTATTTACCTAAATGAGGCAATATGATGATATTTATTGCTCAGAATAGCTAAATATAGACTTTTCCTGAGCTCTCAGTACCATAGTGGGAGGTTTTGCTCTAATCTACATCTCTAAACTGACAAGCTGGAGAATTCCTAATGAATGCCTCTTTTCATCTGGATGTCTGTGTGTATTTGACAGTATAAATATTTAGCAATATCGGAGTCAGCTTGTGATTTTACCCAGATGGACTGACTGATGCTTCGGTTTGACGCTGCCAAAGACAATCCACGTCGTTCTATAAGGCAATTCCCTCTCACTTACTTCCTAAGAAGCAATTAGGTGGCCAAAGGCAGCAACCCAAAAATACTGAAAATACTTCTGGCATCAGCTGACAACTCAGAGAGATAAATAAAATATGGTACTTAAATTATTACCACTTTGCTTTCATGAATCATGGGATTAAAGCTTTCACTTCCAAAAGTAGATACAAATTGTACAGGTTTATTTCTGTCTGTAATTTGCAAGACACTAGAGCTTAACTAGTAGCTAATCAGTCAACTCACATTCACTTGGGAAACACACCTCCCTTGTTTGTCATATTCATGAACTGCATGATTAAGCATCAATAATATTGGTAGTGGGAACACTTGTTCAAAACATATATTCCTGTCTATTTAAATATCTGTTAGTGGTTTATTACTTGGAGTTTTACCTAGGATTCTAACCTGCATATACATATTTTAGAAGGAATACACAGAAAAATTCCAGGAATGTATCATATATAATTTTGTCCACCCTGCAGCTACTCAATCCTAGATTTAATAAAGAAAATCAGATGCCTCCATGTGTATATTATTCTTCCACTTTTGCTCCATTAAAAAAAGTATGTAGACCTCACTGCAAAAGTTCTCAAGCCATGACCAACAATTTTCTGCATTATGAACCTCAGGTGACCAGTGGCATCCAGTCCATAATGTATCTATGTAGCACACTGTAATTTCAATGAGACCTTCTTTCTAGAAATTGAATTCCAGCTTTACTTTAGCCACTTTTTAACCAAAGAAACTTGCATGCTATGGTTCTGGATTGTAATTTTTATGCATATTCATATGCTCTTGGGGAAGGATATGTGTCCATATGTGGACAAAGGGCAATAATTGCAAATAATTTTGGGCAAGGGTAAAATTCAGAACTCTCAGCCATCCCCTCTCCCTCTTAGTCTCTTTGTTTTCTATAAACTCATCACAATCTTTGTGTAAGCCATAAAATAACCCAGGAGAAAGGGCAAATAAGATACTCTTCTTCTTGACACTAATACCTATAGATCCTACTGTATCATTTCCTACCACAAAATATCTCAGTGAACAGAATTTTCAAACCCAAAGAAGTTCTCAATGTATTCCATGGGCAAGTGGGAGCAATGCCCATACTCCAGAAGCTCCTGGTGGAATTTTCGTGCTATAAGATACAACTGCTGCAAGTATAATGGTCATTAGCTGTGAGGCTATGGCAACTTTTTATTCTGTGGCACTTTGAAGTTCTTTTAAAGTATTATTATTATTGTTATTCTCAAATGTGCTAGCTGCCATGCAGAAATAAATGTATGTTATTTACTATTTATTGAATATAATCATTAATAAATTTGTTATTTCCTAAATATAGTACACAGGCTTCAATTTAGCCTAGTTGAATAACTTTGATCTGTATATTAATGTGGTTGTTGTTTAGTTGGATGACATGGGTGCTGCTGCTAAACAGAATGCGAAACGAGAAGAGGAGTTGTGTGGCAGCAGAAGTGTGGCAGCGGGCATAAGGAGACCAGATGCAGTCATGAGAGGGCATGCAGAAATTAGCAGCTCAGGAGAACAGACCAGTTTGGCCAAATAGGGAGTTACTAAAATTCCTGACATGTGTATCCTATTAGTTGCATAAACAATCTGATAAACTTTCAGCTTGGTACCCACTGGACTTTGAAAAGATGGGATAAAAGGTGCTTGGGATTGGAAAAAGAGAGATGCCTGCTTGGGACAGAAGACAATAAGAACATAAGAGATGCCAATGTTGTTTGAGGCCAATGGCCCATCCAGTCCAACACTCTGTCACACAGTGGTCAAAAATACCAGGTGCCATCAGGTGGTTCACTAGTGGGAATGGCAATTATAGAAACAAATAACACAGTTTTAAGAGAACTGTGGAAAGAAGCCTAGCAGAACTTGGGTTATAGGGAAGCTAGTGAGGAGCATGGGAGTAAGACAGGAGCAGGTTTGAGAGGGACCGAAGGACTGTAACAGAGAGGTAGGACCAATCAGGCTGAGTCTCTTTATTGGTCTTCACATGCTCCATCTATCTGACATGGAGCCTACCAGGGAAAAATGTATTTCTTTGATCTAGAAGGTAAATCATGCATGACTATGGTAGCTGTACCTGGAAAGCAACTGAATCTGGTGTTTTCACGTTTCTTCTACAGGCTATTGAAAAGTCTAGAGTGAGAAATTAGTAGGTCTGAGAACAGCAACATGTTGTGTAAACTGTATTGTTTTACAAAGTATGCCATCAGGAAAAAATGCATTAGGTCTAATAAGGCAAAACGACGTGATTCATTGCTTAATTTCAGGGTACCAGGCTATAAAGTATATCAAGCCTGCCACAACTAATTTTTGCAGTAGCGTGCTATATGAAAAATGAAATGTCCAAGTGGCTACAAGTGAAAAGCTTCCATTTTTCTTCTGTGAATGAATATTACTTACTCTAATGATGTATAATAGCCTCCAACTACATTTAACCTGTGTATAAAATGGCAGCACAAACTGTTTACCTAGAGTTATGAAGAAGAAAATAGCAAATCAAGCAAAGGAATCTGGAGTGTGTACATTAACCTCCCACATGCCAACATAATTTCCCCCTACAAATGATCTATAACAGTGTCTCCACATCACATTTATTTTTTTATTTTTGCATTGTGCACAAGAGTTTAAGCTTCAAGTATCTAATGTGTCAAAGCATGTGTGATAAATTGATGCCAAAATGTAGCTAATTAATAAGTCTGATGTTGTTTAGAGTTAAACAGATGCTGTTTCAACTGCAGCTATTAAAATATAATTATACCCTATATTCCTCAAATGCACAGGTACGTTATAAATTAAAACATATTAAAGGGAAAAAATAATAATGCCCTGTAATTCCCCCCCCGAAAAGCAGCATATATCTAAATGCATAGCCTTAACTTATACAGTTATGTATAAAATGACTTACTACGGGCAAGAAAAAGGTAGCAATGAAGGAAACGTGTAGGTGGCATTCAGTTTTGTCTTTGGTTTGCGATAAATGTGTAGATTGGTGGAATCTACTGTTCCTAATGAAAAGTGAAAATCCTTAATCAACCCTTCAAGTTTTCTGACTCAGTTAAAACAATATTTGGCTACTGAATACTGAACAGATATGATTGTTATGGTAGCAGTAACTCTGGGCTGCAAAGCACAGTAAACATAACAATGCTTTCAGTGCATATAGCAAGAGAGCACAACCATTTGACCACTTTTGTCTCTCTTGCTGGGGAAACAAGTACTTATCACCCTCTTTCCTTTTCCATTGTTTGAAACTGACATATCTAGAGGGAACCAATTGATGGGGGGGCCTTAAGTTAGAAAATTCTATCATTTTTGAAGTAAAGTTTTGGAGAATCTGATTAGGTCTCACACTGCAATACCAGGTATTCAGTTTTTGCCAAAGGGCCAGCTATTATTATTAACATCATTTGTCTGAATCATTACTCTGCACCTTGGTTCAGCAAACACTATGAAGATGGCATGGTAATAAATGACCGCAGGATTCTTTCCTGCTTCGGCCTGTTTTTATCTGCCACCTCTCTACCGTCAGCTCCATCTTTCTGAACCTCTCTGAATCCCCAACAGGGACGGGGCATCTATTTGTTTTCCACTAGGTTACCACACTGTCTATTGTTGTTTGCACTAAAGGGTACAAATTCAATTCATTCTTGTGACATAAAAGCACTGATACAGTAAATTTTTTGCCCAAGAGAAAACACAAAGTTGCTGAATACAGGCTATGATGCGAACTGCTTTCATGTATGTGATGGAGCTTTCCAAGACAGTGTTACTTACTGAATGCTGTTTTTGTTCCCCCTGGCACAGCAAATAGACCATTCTAAACTCATATTAACCTTTGCAAATTGGAACTCAGTGAAGAACAGTGAAAAGAGTTAAACTGTAAAACCTACAAGAGCAGTACACAGATTTGCATGAACAGGGGACCAAATAATGGACTGCAAAGTAAAAAAAAAAAAAAAAAAAAGCCAGTCAGAGCCAGCAGGAAACTACCACTTCTTGGAGTACAAAAGGTATGGCATGGAATAAGATACATAGGTGACTGTATGCAACTGAGAAGATAATCTGAACCAGGGGTCTTTTCGGGGGAGAGCGCACCGGAGCACAGCTCCGGGAGCTCAGGAGCCAAGCCCCGCCCCCAGCCGGCGTCCCGGAGAGTCTTTCAGGAAGCCGAATGTCAATTTCAGCTCCATTATATCCTATGGGCCATTGAAGTCAATGGTGAAAAGATAGGGTATATTCTAGGGGCTTGGAGGCGAGGGGTTTGAGGGAGAGACTCGAAACTCACAGGATAGCTGATGGAGCCTCTCCCCAAGATACCCACCAAGTTTCAAGAACATTGGACCAGGGGTCCAATTCTATGGGCCCCTAAACAGGTTGCCCCTATTCCCTCCATTGTTCTCTATGGTGGGAAAAATACTTACTTTTTCCCACCATAGAGAACAATGGAGGAAATGGGGCAACCTGTTTGGGGGCCCATAGAATTGGACCCCCTGGTCCAATGTTCTTGAAACTTGGTGGGTATCTTGGGGAGAGGCTCCATCAACTATCCTGTGATCTTGGAGCCTCTCCCTCAAACCCCTTCCCCTCCAGCCCCCAGAATATACCCTATGTTTTCACCATTGACTTCAATGGCCCATAGGGTATAATGGGGCTGAATTGCCACTGAATTTCTTTCATTCCCTCCTTTCCTTCTTTCTTTTTCCTCTTTCCCTCATTCTTCTCTTCCTTCCTTCTTTCTTTCTTTCTTTCTTTCTTTCTTTCTTTCTTTCTTTCTTTCTTTCTTTCTTTCTTTCTTTCTTTCTTTCCTTCCTTCCTTCCTTCCTTCCTTCCTTCCTTCCTTCCTTCCTTCCTTCCTTCCTTCCTTCCTTCCTTCCTTCCTTCCTTCTTTCTTTCTTTCTTTCTTTCTTTCTTTCTTTCTTTCTTTCTTTCTTTCTTTCTTTCTTTCTTTCTTTCTTTCTTTCTTTCTTTCCTTCTTTCCCACCTTCTTCTCTCTCTTTTTCCTCCTTTCCCTGTTTCCCTCCTTCTTCCCTCTCTTTCTTTCCCTCTTTCCTTCCTTCTTTCTACTCTCTCTCTCTTTCCTTCCCTCTTTCCTCCTTCTGTGGCCCAACTCTCATGAGAAGGAGTTTAAACTTTAAACCCCTTCTCTCTTAGCTCCCCCACCCAGACCAGCTGGGGAAGGGAAGGGGAGGCTTTTAAAGATGCTTCCCCCCCTTTTGCTTCCCCTTCTGACATCACTTCCGGTGATGTCAGGGGGTGTGGCATATGCTAATAGCCTAATAGCTCATTAGCATACCATATGCTAATGAGCTCCTGCAGCTGTTCTTCTACGAAAAGACCCCTGATCTGAACACTTTCAAAATTGGGATGGCAATGCTGGAATGGAATCAGACGTGACTCTATTTCTCTGCAAACTGAATTCCACAACAGTTAATTTAATTTTTAACTACCAAATAGGAATAAAATAGCTTATTATTTAAAGGAGTCAACCAAAGTTAACAAAACCATGGATACGATTTGTATATTTCATACATTGGAAGGTAAAGGTTAATTAAAAAAAACAACTAATGCACATATCTTGGTTGAATGATAAAACAGCACTACTTTCCACTCTAGCAAAAATGAACTTGAGGAAATAAAACATATTTCATGATCCAGGCAATCTCTTAGAAGTTCTCTTGGTGCCAAATACCTGGCCCGAGCTCCTTGTCCTTATGATGTTCTAAGAAAGCACATTACATTAGGAACTCCATGCAGCACAATACGTTTTAATGTCCCAATATGTATAAATGCTTCATGCCCTGGGGAATTTAAGACATGTAAATGCATTTACGAAGCACAGTTAGCAGCAGCTTCTCCTGCCAAGGCCAACAGGTGCCCCCTCATATGATACTGAGAAGCAGCAAAGTTGGTAAATCAAAGGAGAATGCTAATTTCTTGCATAGTTGCTTGGACATAACTTTATGTATGGTGCCCTCATCATTCCTGCTAAAAGTAAAGGAGTTATCACTTGAAAATCACTGGCTAATCTAGCCTGTGCTGAGATGGATTTTTAATGAAAGTTTAATGAATGATAAATACTTGTTTCTTGATAAATGTTTAATTATGGCAATAATTACCAACTGCTGAAAACTACTGTTGAGTTAATAATGGCATTTTAGTATAGAAGCAGTTCCATGAGTCATGGAGCTGTTAAAGATCAGAATTCCATCTGTCTAACACAAACTAGCAAAACAAAAGGAAACTAATTAATAATTTGACAAATTACCCCATATTCTTTAAAAATTATTCCTTTTTGCGAGAAGAGAATCCATCGATTCTCTTTTCAATAAGGAGAGAGAAACAGTCCTGGGAGGAAAAAAATGATTTGTTTGTTGTATCAAGCCAGTGTGCTGTACTGTAGGGGCTCGAGTGCCAGCTTAGGATCTGGGAGACCCAGGCTTGAATCTCTGCTCAGTCATGGGAGCTTGATGCATGACCCTGGGCCAGTTCCATACTCTCAGCCTCAGCTACCACACAAGGTTGTTTTGAGGATAAAACAGATGAGAGGAGAATGATGTAAGCCGCTTTGGATCCCCACTGGGGAGGAAGATGGGCAAAAATGAAGGAAATAAAATACATTATAAATAATGACAGATCAGCAATGGCCTATGTTCCTAAGTCACGTGTGGCATGAGAAAATGCTTGTATGGCCAAGAATCACAAGACACGTGAGTAGTTCACCTATTTCTATTCCTCTGCGGCAGCAGTTTGTATGTCTAATTCATGCCTTCTGACCCAACACATTGAGGATCACAGCCACAAATTTGCATATAGGAGACCTGTATACAATTGAGGATGGCCATCATCATTCAACCAAAAACAGACAGGGGCTTCATTGTGTTAGCCAAAGGAATAGTTGGGATGCTGGTCCTTACAGGGTACTCGGTAGCAACAGGCCTGAATGTATTTGTCCTCTACTAATACACAACCTATTATCTTCCGTCTTCAGATCCTCAAGGACACGCTGCCTGCAGATAGTAAAGACCACAATACTGCTATTGAAACCCCCAGATTCTACAGGTTCTAATGTGTGGCTGGATGAAGTGAGGATAATATCACGGCAAGTCTTTCTTTGAACCCCGGTGTATTTGCTCACAAGGGATCTCTTCATGAGTTTACATTTAAATAATTTGCTGTGTAAAAGCCACAACTAAAATGATGCTACAAGCCACATGTGGGGCAACAAGCACAGTTTGGCTATCATTGTAGAAATAAACTGAAACCACTGATCACTTAAAAGGAGAAGGGCAGAAACTTAGAGCCCACAGTACAATTCCTGTTTCTTCACAACATGCATACATGAATGTGTGTGAGCACATGCACATGCACACTTTCGCTGAACAATTACTTTACTAGAGGAATTTATGCTGCCTCTGGTTTGTATTAGTCATTTTAATAAACATGGGTTGCTGTTTTAAAAAGGCTGCATACAGGT
Organism: Gekko gecko; assembly: GCA_029375565.1. Taxonomy (NCBI): domain Eukaryota; kingdom Metazoa; phylum Chordata; class Lepidosauria; order Squamata; family Gekkonidae; genus Gekko; species Gekko gecko. The sequence continues at coordinate 43,320,620 of JAPDNY010000009.1, forward strand.
CACATATGATCACAAAGAAACATCCGTAAGTTTGGCAGCTACAATACTTAAAAAAAAAGTTCTAGTCCTTATGACTATGGAAAACAGCTTGAAAATTATCAACTGTTCAATTTTATTGTGCTTTCTAAATAGATAATTTGTGTGCTGTTCTAACAATTCTGAATTCAAGTTCTGGATGGAAAGTTAACAATGTCAGGGTCATTGGCTTTGCCAGCTGCTTTGGAGAATTTAGCTGGAAGATGTTTCACTTTTCCTACCACAGCAAGAAATGCACCATGAAAATAAAAGCTATGCACAAAGGAAAACAAGGAAGCTATAAAAAGTAAAGAGGCTTCTTTTAAAAAGTGGAAGGTCTGCCCCAATGAATTGAAAAGGAGGAACCACAGGTTCTTGCAAAAGAAATGTAAGTCAATAATTAGGCAGGCAAAAAGATTTTAAAGAGCAGGTTGCTAAAAGTATCAAGACAAACAATAAACATTTTAAAAGTATATCTGGAGCAGGAAATCAGCCAGAGAAGCAGTGGGGCCTTTGGATGAAGGGATTGCTAAAGGAAGATGGGGAGATGGCAGAGAAGCTCGACTTTTTTGCTTATGTGTTCACTATGGAAAGTGTGGGGCACATACCCATGCCACAACCCCTATTTTTAGGAAGGGAGTCTGAAAAACTGAACCAAATTGAGGTGACCAGAGATGAAGTTCTAGACGTACTGGAGAAATTAAAAACCGATCTCTCCAGGTTCTGATGGCATACGCCTAGTTCTTAAGGAACTCAGTTGTGAGATCATTGATCTACTAACCCGTATATATAACCTATCACTAAATTCAGCTGCTGTACCAGATGACTGGAGAGGAGCAAATGTTACACCAATTTTTAGGCATACAGAGGGACAAAGCTTGCTGAGGGAAAATCAGCATGGCTTCTGCAATGGAAAGTTCTGCCTCACCAAACTTTTGGAGTTCTTTGAGAATGTAAACAAGCATGTAGACAATGGCGACCTGGTAGACATGATATATTTGGACTTTCAAAAGGCTTTTGACAAGGTACCTCACCAAAGACTCCTGAGTAAACTCAGCAGTCATGGGAAAAGAGAACAGTTTCACTTATGGATTAAAAACTGGTTAAATGACAAGAAGCAAAGAGTAGGAATCAATGGACAGTTCTCACAATAGAGGAAAGCAGTGGGGTCCCACAAGGATCAGTATTGGGGCTGGTGCTATTTAATTTATTCATAAATGATCTGGAATTTGGGGTGAGTAGTGTGACGGCCAAGTTTGCAGATGACACCAAATTATTCAGGATAATGAAAACCAAGGCTGACTGTGAAGAGTTCCAAGAGGACCTCCACAAATTGGGTGAGTGGGCGACAATGTGAAAAATGAAGTTCAGTATTGGTGATGCACATTGGGACAAAAAAAATCCCAGCTTCAAGTATAGGTAAATGGGGTCTGAACTTGCTGAGACTGAGAGGGGAAAAGATGAGGCTGTGGTGGATAGCTGAATGAAAGCGTCAGCTCATTGTGCTGCAGTGGTGAAAAAGACAAACTCTGTGTTAGGGGTTATTAGGAAAGGGATTGAGAATAAAATGCCTGATATTATAATGCCCCTGTATAGACCTATGGGTGCAACTTCATTTATAATACTGTGTACAGTTCTGGCCACCATGTCTCAAAAAAGACATTACAGAGCTGGAAAATGTACAGAGGAAGGCAACCAAGATGATTAGGGGGTTGGAGCACCTTCCCTATGAGGAAAGGCAGAAGAGTCTGGGACTTCTCAGTTTAGAAAACAGATGACTAAGGGGGGGACATGATAGAGGTTTTCAAAATTATTCATAGGGTGGAGAGCTGAGAAAGAGAAATTTTTCTCCTTCTCCCAAAATGCTAGAATTCGAGGGCATCCAGTGAAGCTGGTGGACAATAGGTTCAGGATGGACAAAAGGAAATACTACTTTACACAGAGTGATTAAAATGTGGAATTTGCTGCCAGAGGATGTTATGATGGGCACAGGAATAAACGGCTTTAAAAGAGGATTAGATATTCATGGAGGATAAGTCTATCAATGGCTACTAGTCGTAGTGACTGAGGGGATCATTCAGAGGCAGTAAACCTTGGAATCCCAGAGCCAGCAGTCAAGATCAGGGGAAGCCTCTATGCCCGATTGTTGGCCCTCCAGAGGAACTGGTTGGCCACTCTGTGAGGCAGTATGCTGGACCATTGGTCTGATCCTGCAGAGCTCTTCTTATGGTCCTACACATGGGGATGGTTTTCTCTGTTTAAAGAGCATCAGTAATCCACCATGAATCTTTTGGCTGAATACAAGTGCAGATGAAAACCATTTCCATGCATTACTACCAAATGTTGCAGATTAAACCATCTTCAAATGAGAAAAGCACATAAATTTTATAAAATGTGCACTTGTGTTAGCATTATAACACAGAGCCAGATACAGATGGTGGGATTTTTCTGCAGACCTGAAGGAATCCCAGTCAGCAAAAAATAAATAAATCCAAAAATAAAAAGTGAGCATTAACCCCCCCAACAGAAACTGAACAAAAATTCACAACAATATCTACTGAGAGATCTCAAGGAATATGGAGGGTAGTAGTGGGAGGTTTGGAGGGAAAGCATGCCCTGTATACTTTTTGTACCAAGCCTCTGCCACTACCAATGAGTGGCATGAGTGGCACAATGGGGACCTTCTAGCTCCCATCAGCTGACTGGAGGAAGTGGTCACAAGGGGCATGCAGGCAAGAGCACCTTCTGCTTCAAGATTTCCCCATCCAGCTGATCACTAGCTGAAAGTTCAGACCCCAATCCACTGTGTGTGGGACAGCTGGAAAACAGCAGGGGAGAAATAGGTGGAGGCAAATGTGGCAACAGTGGGACAAGGAAAGAGAGATGAGGAGGACACAGCAGAGGAGTCAGAAGTGGCAGCAGCAAGAATGTTGGGAAGGGAGAAAGGTAGAAGGCAGAAAGAAAAACAGGAGTGGGTGGTGATAGTGGTGGGTAGGAGAAAAAAGGGAGAACCTCCCTGTCACCTCACTGCTTGCAGCACAGGAAGCTTGGAGTGGAAAGCATACAGGGTATGGAAAATTACAGGAAAGTAAATCGGTTCGGCTCATCTAGATGAATAAAATGTATGAGGAACCAGAAATGATGTCGCTGTGTTGCAGGACTTCTTAAGAGCCAGTCTGGTGTAGTGGTTAAGTGCGTGGACTCTTATCTGGGAGAACCGGGTTTGATTCCCCACTCCTCCACTTGCACCTGCTGATGTGACCTTGGGTCAGTCACAAGCTCTGGCACAGCTGTTCTCTCAAGGACAGTTTCTGTCAGAAGTTCTCTCAGCCTCACCTACCTCACAGGGTGTCTGTTGTGTGGAGGGGAAGGGAAAGGAGTTTGTAAGCCGCTCTGAGAAGCCTATGGGCAGTGAAGGACGGGGTATAAATCCAATCTCTTCTCTTCTTCTTCTTAAAGTTCACCTGGAATTCTGTCATTTTTACCATAGAATTTCAGGGGAAATGTAGAATGTCCCATATTAGGATGACACCAGTTTTAGTTATGCAAACAGAAGAATTAAGGAAAGCAGCTAGATGAAATAACTGTGTCATAACTGGTGATTTTAGGTACCCACACATTGGCTGGATCAATATGTGTTTAAGTCAGGAGAAAGAGATTAGGTTTCTAGATACTCTCAATGATTGTGCCATGGAGCAAATGGTTACAGAACCTACCAGTGGGGAGACAGTTCTAGACTTGGTCCTAAGTAATGCTCAAGACTTGGGGAGAGATGTAAACATGATAGCACCAGTTGGGAATAGTGACCATAATCCTATTAAGTTTACCATTTATGTAAATTTGGAGTTGCCCCAAAAGACCAACACAACCATATTAACTTCTCTTAAATGAAGAGGCCTGTGAAGAAGAAAATGAAAGAAAAGGTAAGGAAGGTCAAAGAACTCAAATGTGAACTCATGGATCTCCTGACAAAAATATGCAATTTATCACTAAAATCTGCCTCCATTCCCAAGGTAGTTAATGTTAACCCCCATCTTTTAAAAAGCGTTCCAGAGGAGTTCTGGTAAATTACAGGCCAGTCAGTCTTAAACTGATACCAGGTAAATTGGTGGAATCTGTCATTAAAGATAGAATTAGTAGGCACATTGATGCACAAAACTTATTGAGGAAGAAATAGCTTGGCTTCTGTAAGGAAAGATCTTGTCTCACTAACCTTTCAGAGTTCTTTCAGGGATTGAACAAACATCTAACCCAATAGATGTTACGTAGACTTCCAGAAAGCTTTTGATAAAGTTCCTCATCAAAGGCTCCAGAGTAAACTCAACAGTCATGGGAGAAGAGGACAAGTCCTCTTGCAGATTAAAAACTAGTTCATTAACAGAAAACAGAGAGTGAGTATAAATGAGCAGTTTTCACAGTGGGAAGTGGTAAACAGTGTGGTACCACAGAGCTCAGTACTAGGTCTGGTGCTTTTTAACTTGTTCATTATTGATTTGGAGTTGGGAATCAGCAGTGAAGTGGCTATGATTTCTGATGATACTAAGTTGTTGAGAGTGGTGAGAACCAGGGAGGACTGTGAGGCAGTCCAGGGGGATCGATTAAGGCTGGGCAAATGGGCATAAATATGGTAAATGAGGTTCAACATGTGCAAGTGCAAAGTAATGCACACTGGAGCCAAAAATCCTAAACATACATTGATGGGGTCTGAACTGGTAGTAACTGACCAGGAGAGAGATCTAGTAATTGTGGTAGCTAACTCACTGAAGATGTTAGTCAGTGTGTGACTGCGATAAAAAAGGCAAATGCTATGCTGAGATTTTTAGGACTGAAAAGAAATCAGCCAGTATCATAATGCCCCTGTATAAATTTATAGTGTGGCCTCATTTGGAATACTGCTTGCAGTTCTGGTCACTGTATCTCAAAAAAAGTTATGATAACATTGGAAAAGGTGCAGAAAAGGGCAGCTAAAATGATTGAGGGGATGATGGAACACCTTCCCTATGAAGAAAGGTTAAAGAGGTTAGGGCTTGTTAGCTTGAAGAAATGACGATTGAGGGGTAACTTGACAGAGGTTTGTAAGATTATGCATGGGATTCAGAAGGCAGAGAACAAAGTACTTTTCTTCCTTTCTCACAATATAAGAATTCATGGGCACTCAATGAAATTAATGAGCAGTAGGCTTGGAACAGATAAAAGGAAGTACTTCTTCACCCAAAGAGTAATTAACATGTGGAATTCACTGCCATAGGAAGTGGTGGCAGCTATAAGCATAGACAGCTTCAAGAAGAGACTGGATAAACATATGGAGAAGAGGCTCATGAGTGGCAATTAGCCATAAGGTATAGGTGGAATACTATGTCTGGGGCAGTGATACTCGACGTTCTTGGTGCTTGGGGGACAACAGTGGGAGAGGTTCTGGAGTTCTGGACCCACTGGTGGACCCCTGGTGGTACTTGTGTTTTGGCCACTGTGTGACACTGAGTGTTGAACTGGATGGGCCATTGAACTGATCAAACATGGCTTCTCTTATGATCGTATGTTCTTAAGTGGTACCACAGTGTTGTGGGATGCCATTAGGGTAAATGTCAATCTCCTGAGGTTTGCCAGCCAAGGGAGTTGTCGTGGACCAGCCAAGCCCAGCACAGCAAAGAGATGCTGAAGACTCCTCTGAGGAAGAGACAATCAGTGGACCTGACTGCAACCCACAGCCAGTGGCAGAGGTGCTACAGGAGGGGGCAGTCTCTGAGGACCCAGACATAGATCCTCAGCCAGGAACCAGCACACTGGCCCCTCAGCCCTGAACAGGCAATAAAGGGTCAGCTGCCCGTCAGTTCACCCTCTCATCACCACAGCCTCAGGAATGCCATAGGAGGAAGATAAGGAGAGACTTTCAAGACAGAAGTTGCAGTGCCTGCCTGGCAGCACAGCACCGGCCCAGCATCAACAGTGAGGAGGAGTGCTTACAGGAGCAGGGCTGAGGCAGTTCGCAGGTGCATAGCTCAGTACAGGCTGCTGAGTAGCGTGGTGCTTAAAAGCAGCAGAAAAGGGAGTGGGTGTGTGGAAGCAACTAGTCTGTTAGCTCCTGACCTTGCTGCCTGTGCTCTGGATTGACTTTGTCATCTCTGACCCTGGCCCATAGCTTTGTATCCTTGTTCTTGGATTTCCCTTCAGATTTGAAGCTGTGTTGCCTACCCTGTATCTGAACCATTTTGATGCCTGGCCCTGGAATTGCTTTACAAACTCTGATGCCGAGAAACTGCTTCTGTGTGCCTGCTATGTGCCAGCAATCAGGAGGAGAAGGCAAATATGGCTGTCAAGGACTGGCAGCCCTACCTAAATAGGGGCACAGACTTCTCAATTTCCTGGGGGAGGACACAGGCCTGAACCTGGTCCAGGCCTACACTTAGTAATCTATACTAAATTGTTTAAATATGAAATTATTTATATTTCCAAAGACCATATGCCATCAACAATTATTCATATGGTTTTATTTTTTTTTCATTTGTAACAGTTTGAATCCCAGTCAAAGAAAGAGGGCCCTGTGAGAGAAGAGGAAAGATGTCATGAACTCTTTCACTGAGACAATTTGTGTAAATATTTCATTTATGTATGAAAGAAAATACTTCTTCCCCCCCACTTTTCCTCACAACTTGGCCTGAGTATGTGACTGGTCCAAGGTTACATAATGTATTTAAACTCTGGTCTCCCCAGTCTTTGACCAACACTCTAACGATTACATCACACACATACTGGATAATGAATCTGACTCTCCAAATGCATCTCAGAATCCACAGTAATTCCACAGTTAAGTACTGGCTTCTCAGATACCCTGACCTGAAATTATAGGAACGTTTGTTTGGTTGAAATAGGGTCCAGGACAGCAGATTCACCTCACTTTCTATATTTGGTGAACTAGCTTTATTTTCTTGCTTCCTCATGTACACATGCACAAAGCCAAAAAAGTGTCTATTCCCATATAACTTTATAACTTTAAAGAGACTGCACAAAACAGCACACAGATGTTTTTGGGGTTGTCTTCTACAGTCCCTGTAAAGTTTAAACGGACTGCACAAGACAGCCCAAAACAGGTGAGCTACAGGGAGCGCCTCCATGCCGCTCAGCTGTTTTTGCAGCTTTTGTGGGGAACAGAAAGCAGGGGTTTAAAGGGACTGGAAGTCCCTTTAAATCCCTACTTTCTGCTCCATCCACAAACCACCATAAACCACCACAAACTGCTTTAACAGTTTGTGAAGTTCATGACAATAGACTCTTACAAACTTCTGTTTGTGAATCATGAACAGGGTAAAATTTGTGATGAATTTTGGGTTGTGGTACAGTTCATGCCCATCCCTACTACTGAATGCTTTCAAAGTGAGTTACGCTGATCCTAAATGTGACAACATCAGGTTGGGCACCTGCATTTCAACTTGTGTTATACGTTTTCTGTATTTTGGGCCTTAGTTTTACTGTTAGTAGTGAAACGGAAACTTTTCCAAAGCTTCTTAGCTACAGAACTGCAAGTAAAACATTAAAAAAAATGAAGAGAGGCAATCTCATTGTTTAGGGCTGAAATGGATGTCAGACTGTACCATGTGCAATGCTTTTCTCTTAGTCAGCTAAAAATTATTTTGAAGTGGTCAGATTTGACTGATCTTCCCACAGGTTGCTGTAAGGACCAGTGAAACAGCTTTCATTTCCTAGCTGAAGGGCATTTACATTTTGAATTCATGCTACTACTGTTACTATCATTGTCGCTTCAGAGATCAATGATAGTGTTGCTTCCACTGGAGCCCGTCTTTCTCTGCTTATCAAAAACACTGAGTTTAGTGAAAATTTTTCTTAAATAAATCAAGTCCATAATCACTAATGCATTTTGAAGAAAAGGACAGACCCAGATGATATATGAATGGAACAAAATAACTAAGAACAAATATATGCAATTAGCTAGCTGTGTCTTAGGTTTTATAATACTTATAATTTGGAGCTTAGTCTTATAACAGTTTTTCCCTCTTGATTTACAACTTCTCTTCTGGCTCATTTCTGGGAAATCTGGTCCTGACAAACATCTGCAAGTGCATATGCATGCAATATGTTTCAGAACATGAACTGTAAATTCATGGATACACGTGCACACACACACACACAAAAGATGAGACAAGGGCTTTGCCCATACATATAAACAGAGGGAACTGACCTAAGCATGCATTCATTTTCAGATGGAGAGTGGACCTGGACACTTAAATTAATGAGAATTCCCACATGGGTTGAGCCTCTATGCTCATATCAGAATGCACATGGGATTACAAACAAGGATACATTATTAGTGACCAAAATTTAAATCTGATGTGGCAGCAAATAAATGCTACAGAAAGAGAACACCTACCACTGCGCCCTGACCTTGAGAGCACGGGCTAGCCAAATCTCATCAGCCCAGACCTGGATAGCCCAGGCTAGCCCAATCTTGTCAGATCTCGGAAGCTAAGCAGGGTCAGCCCTGGCTAATATTTGGAAGGGCAACCTCCAAGGAATACCAGGGGCATGATGCAGAGGCAGGCAATGGCAAACCACCTCTGAAACATCTCTTGCCTTATAAACAAGTCTAGCTTACCACCTAGTGGTGCATAATGCTAGAGCTAGAACTTCTGGCTGCCAGACTATCTTAAGATCTCCTGGCTATACTACACACACTGTCATGCAATAATAATTATTATACACCTACCAGTGCATTAGCACAATTCCATAGGTGTATATGCTGGAGAAAATATATTACGACACAAGTATATTACAATACAAATCTCAGTATTAAATAACTGCTTAGAATATTCTCACCTTCCATCGGTGCAAAATGACTGGGTGTCTTTTTTTTTTTAAACCATTTATTATAGAGTATGTTTCACGTATTTAAAATTGCATCTTATAGATATCACTGGGTGTCTGATATGAACTTACTGCAGCAAGAATAGATAGATGCAAAATCCCATTCATGTGCACACTCTTTTAAATTAAATTATAAAGGCTCACATGAACATGCAGTGGCAAAACATTAGCACACCCATTCAGAATGCAAAGGAAACAATACTGATCAATATGTCAATGATATTGTCTGTCTCTGGCTTCTTGAGCAAGCAGGGAACTGATGCTGTCACATGGGACTGCTTCAGGTTCTTATGAATTCTGTGTGGGATTCTCATCTTTTCTCTTTGAACAGCAGACAAAACATGTTTTTGAATGTCTCACCAGTTTCAAAAGTGGTTTGCTATATGGCACAAGAGACTGCTTTTCAAAAAAAAACCCAAACCCAAAGATTACTTAGGTGCACCAGATGAGCCAGCCATAGTTTCCAAAAAGATGTTCAAGGCAGATAAATGTCAAAGTGAAATGATAATTTCTAAACTTCCTCTTTGCTCACAATACAAAAGAGATAGTTGATTTCGTCAAGTGTTATGCCATATGCTATACTGCTCAACATGTTTTGTTTCAGAAGAGTTTGTTTTGCAAATGATGGGTACACTGCCTATATCAGTCTTGAAAGATGATTTGTTTAAAAGCGGAGCTAAAAGTGATTTCCTTCCCATTCTCTCTGATGATGTGCAAAATGCCACTGAGGTTTTATAGGAGATTTAAGAATATTAAACTTGTTAGAATATTGTTAGAACTTTACGGAGTACACAAAGTTTTGGAGCAAATCAAATTGTATTCAGCAGCTGTCAGCTGCTAATACATCACTCTTACAAAACGGCGACAACTGAGCATCCTGCTCTCACACTGATAGCTTTTGTGCTATTTTTGAACTTGGCAGGGTTACAGTTGTGAACATTTCTGAGACCTCTGTGGGAGCCTTATAATATATTAGTGCATGTACCTCACTGTCTTCTTCCTAAACAATGTGTTGCCATGTTGGCTCCTTGGGCAGGACAGAATGGCTCATCTTCCCCTCTACAGCCCATCTGGTTTCTGCTCAAAGAACAGCAGAGTAAGTGGGAAATAAATAAATAAATAAATAACCAATGTCTTCAGGGGCAGATACCAATATGTATCACACTTTGCAGCATATTTTGTCATATACTTTTTTAAAAAAGATGAGACATCTCACCTGCAGTATGAGGTAATATATAACACTATGATTATATTAAGTCAAAAGTTCAGTTTCGGAGGGGGGGATGCATGAGTGTTTGAATTCTTTCTCAGTCTGATGCATTTATTTCAGACAGCAACAGCACCAAGAGAAAAAAATAATAAGCAGTCAACTAGTTAATTTTATACAGCTCAGTCATTTTTAATGAGGCTGTTTATTAAGGACATCACACCAAAAAAGCCCACAATAATGTACTATGTACATTTGTGTGGCGTATTTTAAAACTTTTAATAGGCAGCAAAGTGTACGAACGTGCAATGAAAATAGTATGAAAATCATACTTCTGCCATATGCAACCTGATGTTGGTTCTTTTTATGTTTTACATATAAAGTGTTCGACTAATCAGTTACATTTTGAAACAGAGTAGGTTATTTTTTCGTATGAGTGCAAAGCATACACTATATATATTCCACAGATCTGCTACCTCAGAATCAACATGGTGCATGACATGTGAACTGTCACATTAATAACCCTATGCTGATATTCAAATTTTCTGTCTTAAGCTAAAGAAAGATTGAATACCCTGCTGTTGTGCGGCCAAGATTGAAGAGGTGTCTCACTGACATTGTTCAAAGTTTATGAAAATATATGAATGCTCAAATGTCATTGGCTTTGCGCCTCCAATAGAATGTGGTTTTATGAGAAATCAGTCTTTTAATCAAAATGATTGAATACCTTAAGGTCGAATCCAAAGATATCAGTTAATATCAAGAAACGTGCTATTTCTGCAGATTTTGCCAAGCTGTACATATTGTGGTGCATTTTAAAGTGTTAATTTGCGCGTTCCATATTGAAAATTGATCTTGAGTTTCAGTTTTTTGTCAAGCCAAAACATATGGTTACAAGCGCTATGCATTTTACATGACGGCTGTTGAAGCTGTCACATGTGCAAACTTGATAACGGAAGTGACACATACGCAAATAATTTGCTTGTTTAGTAACAATTCAAAGATTCATTATTCATGCAAAAACACATTTTTAAATGATCAGATGGAATGAGTCTTCATTTTGCAAAAATCTAGTCTCATTGGTGTGCAAATACAGATAAAATAAAGCTGGAAACTAAGTGGTATTAAAACAAATCCAAGAATATGGGTATTTCCAGATAATTATTGAAGCAGATGGTGTTTTTTTGTTAATTCTGCCATCAGTCTGAGAACTTGATGTCTTACATCTGCACTTTGCAAAATAAATTTTTGCCACCAACATTATCTCAATTTTCTCAAAATACTTCAGTCAGTTTTACCCTAAGATTTCCTAACATCTGCTACAGCGCATGCCTGTCAGATCTAATTGTCTGAAAGCACTCCTTCATGATGCACATTCTTACCTCAAACTTTACTATTGATTTATCATATTTATGATAGTATAAATCACAAATCACCTGGCAACCACTATTCAAAATAGGAAACAGTAGCATGACCTTTACTTTTAGGGAGACTCAAACCAGAGCCCTGTTCTTCGTAAACAACAGCAATCCAAGTATATAACCCCTGTTCCTAACATACAACTTTATCTTCTACCATGAAGCTTTTGTGTAAAGGCAATCCCCCCCAGTACATTACTCCTGGACTCAAGCATTCACTTGCTCCCCACTCCTGCCTGACCTCCCCCTGCTAGGGTTACCAATCCCCAGGTGTGGGTGGGGGATTCCCCACTTTCATGGGCTCCTGCTCGCTGGTGGCCAGCTGGCTACTAGGAAAAATTCCCCTCACCCCCAAGCAGCGACACTGCGTGAAACACCCTGGTGTCATCCAGAAGTGATGTAGGTGTGTTGGTGATGTGGGGGGGGGGTGACACTCTGGTTTTTGGGCAAAACTCTGTGGTTTGAGGGTGATTTTATCATAGAGTTTTGCCCAAAAACCAGGGTGTTGCCCCTGACATCACTGGCATGCCCACGTCACTTCTGGGTGGCGGATGTATGTTGTGCAATGTCCCCACCTACTCCCAGAATGTCCCCAATCCCCCCCACTGGCACAACAACAAGATCTGGTAACCCTACCCCCTACCCTACAGTCTTGCCACCTTTAATATTTACATTGAAACACAGCTGCTTGGATAACAGAGAACTGCCTGTCTACCTAACCCTAGCCTTGTCTATAAGATGCTTTGGCCTGACCGTCTTATTTGATGGTCTTTTGCTGTTTTTCTACTGCTGCCTGTCCACAAAGGGCTAAACTTACAAGGATTTAAACCTATAAAATGGGGGTAACTTACCTGAGTTGAAACTCTTACAATAAACTTTACTATGCTTGACTTCTTGTATCTGGTGTTCCAAAATGTTGTTTTCAGAAAATTAAGCAAAATGTAGCTTGTCTCTAATTAACTGAGCCTGCTATGCGGGGACGGCGGGGTATAAGTCAAATAAATAAATAAACTGTGTGGCTTGAAAGACTAAATTGCAGAGGTAGGATTTAGGTGGTGGGACTGGGATGCCAGTGGTGCACCACCACACTGACATCAGTTTCAGTGTATACCAAAGTATACCAAGTGACAACATGGTATACTCTAGGACTTCCAAAAAACCTCTAAGGATAAAACCAGAGAGTTTTGAAAATCCTAGAGTGCCCCATGACATCACTTCCAAAGTTCACTGGAAGTGACATCAATGAACCACCACAATGCCAGCACACCCACCCACTTCCTCATTTCCTCCCACCAGCACTTCCTGGCAACCCAAACAATACAACTGTTTGGGTTGCCTGTGCTCCTGGGGAGGGGAAAGTACGGCGGTGGGACTAGGCAGAGAAATAAGGGAAGGGGATGGAGAAGCGGTTTAGCTCGGCCCTCTTCCAGCCTACGTCCCATCCCAAAGGTTGTTGGCAGTGGGGCTAGGAATATGAACCTCCCTCCAACATTGGCACTGTGGAATGCAAGGTCTATAAACAACAAGACCATGGTCCTGTGAGACTTCTTGCTGGAACAGAATGTAGACCTGGCGTTCGTGACTGAGACCTGGCTGCGAGAGGGAGAGATTGTTTCTCTCTCTCAATTAGTTCCACCTGGTTACTCGGTCCTCCACCAATCTCGGACTATGGGTGCGGGGGAGAAGTGACTCTATTCATTCGGGAGGCTTACTCCTTCAAGGCATTTCCACCACCAAGGATCATGGGCATTGAGTGTGCTGACCTGGTATGGGGGGCCGAGGAGAGTTTGGATATCTGGCTGGTGTACTGACCGCCTAACGCAGCAGCCAATAGCCTGTCATCCCTGGTGGAGAACGTATCAGGCTGGGCATTGGAACACCCTAGACTGATAGTCTTGGATGATTTCAATGTCCATGCTGATGTCGCGGCCTCTACCCAGGCAACGGACCTGGTGTCATCCATGGCAGCGCTGGGACTCTCCCAATATGTAATGACCCCCACTCACCAAACTGGGCACACGCTCTATCTGATCTTTGAGGCGGGGTAACAATTGAGCGGGTTACGGCTTTGGCAGTCCCATGGTCGGACCACCTTGCCCTGAGGGCCCATTTGAATGTCCTGCCCCGACCCTGTTTAGGCGGCGAGTGCATTTTAGGTCACCCATGGAGCCAGATGGACCCTATGCGGTTCCAAATGGCTCTGCAGGATCCAATACCCCCTGGTGGCTCGTTGGATGAGCTAGTGGAGGACTGGCAGTAAATGATTATGGCAGTGAATGGATTATCAGTTACATTTCTGACAGAAGCAACAATATTTAGGTGGGACAAAGGGTGTCCAAGCATAATTTCCAGTACAGAGGTTATCAACCAGCCATCATCAAGGTAACCCTCTACATACACTGCATGGCTATTTGACCAACTGTTAATGATTTGTATTGAATATCTACTAGAACTGCTGGTTTTATGTCTCCAAATCTAGCAGATATTCAAAACAAATAATCAGTTGTAATTATTGATCGAATGATAAATTACAATTATCCACTGTCAGAACAATTTCAGTCTGAAAAATGTATCTCTTTAGTCTTGGCAAAGACTAGCTTAGACCCCATTTCATTCATTGCCAAGCAGACAGAACTGCAAGATATAAAACTAAAACAATTGCTTTCATTTATATCTTTGCCTGATTATTCTGATAGCTGAAATGTCTGAATAAGTTCAGAATGTGTAAAGCCTGTCACATTATAGAAACATGTCTCTTTAAACTAAATGTGAAATTCCAGTAATTGAAGTGATAAATCTAGTGTTTTTGCTGAGGTACTTTTGATGAGAACTACAGTAGTAAATTAGAAATTATTCTGTGCTGTTATATCATGGTAAAAGCCTTTCCATTATCTGTTGTCAGTCACTGGGGATGGGCAAATAACTCAGTTGTCAATCTAACTGTGAAACTTAAAGTTCTGGGAATAATCGATAAAAGGGGGGGAAACCCTCTATTATCATCATGTAATTCTTTAGACAACTCTATGTTGTTTTTTCCTCTTTTACTTCTGCACATCTCATTTATTCACAGATATATTGGATATGTTGGAATATTTCATTTTTTATAGCTAGTTGTATGTCACTGTGTTTTCATATGGTATACGAGAGCTACATTTCAATAAGAACAACCAGTTACAACTTGACTTCTAAAAGCAATTTTACACATGATACAGAATTAATTAAATTAACCATAACAACCACCTATGTTTTATTATTGATTTTTCAGCATTACTATTTATTGCTTAATACATCTAGTTTAAAACTCCATGATTTTGGTGCTGCTCTTTCACGCAGTCATGGAAATATCATCTGTAAGTCAGATCACTGATAGCCCAAATAACGACATAAATTCTGCATGCCTTGTAGCTGTTTATAAAATAATGCCTGTTACATACCATCTGTTATCTAAATCAAAAACTCTTTACACCATTACATGTGGTGCAAGTGAAATAATGAACTGTGGAATTTAAACATTAGGGCTGGGAACAGGAAAAGGATATAAAGATGGAGTGTTTTTGGTTGCTTGGACTGACATACACAACAAAAATCCCCTTATGGTACGGGGACAGAATTTGTAGACTGATGAATCTGTAAATATGGAAAAAGTTAATTTTGCTTGCACAGCAAGCAGTAACCATGGAAGAATAAGTAGTAACCTACCCATGGGCAAATCTGGAGGTAATTAACTTTGTTGCCTATATAAATATTTACAGCATGTTTATTTAGTCAAAGGAACTATCCCCTGCACACTATATAGTTATTACTATTACTAACTACTGTGGTACTTAGAGAAATAAACTCTTTTAATGGGAGATGATAACTGATGGAATATCAGTGGTATTAACCACCATTAATAATGTCAACATAGAAAAGTTCTAAGATGTCACTGTGTGACCTTGGCTAACTGCACATCCATCTTGAAAAAGGGTTAAAGAAACATTCTGACTCAGCTTTAATGTTTGTCTACAAAAACTACAATTTGCTTAAAATATATCTATATAAAGTTATTTCTTTGTGAGCAATATTGATATGGTCTTTAACTGGTCAAGAAAAAGATGATTGATTGTAGCAGTCAACAAATGGCAATAAATGAAATAATATGACACATTCTTTTTTGATCACTACAGTTTTGCCGATGGATTTATGCTAATCCTTATTTTTTATTTTGTTTTCACATTTTGAGAATGTTTAAGCAGAAATGACTCCCAGTATCACAATTTAGACTTGGATCACATATTTAAGGTCACAGAGATTCTAGGTACCCAGAATAAGCCCTCACCCTACTCTGGCATACCACAATTAATGCCTCAAATCAGAGGGTTTTGAATGAATACAAAAGGCTAGTTAGTCCTAATCATGTTAGATTTTTATAGATACATAGTTGGCTCTGTGGAAGGAGAAAAAAGGTGTTTCATGTCCTCATGCTGTTTAATTTCAATGTGTAAAAGAGTGATAAAAAGAGGTTTTAAATTCAGTCTAAAACAACTGGAATCTAGCATAATCCCAGAAACCGCATGATACAAAAAGTAGCATTGTATCCAAATGGGCAAGAGTAGCCTACCATTTTGCCTTCTGCATTACAAAGGTTGGATGCTAACTACTCTATGCTGACATGAAGCTTGTGCCAGGGAAAGGGGAGAGATGGGATAAGAAATAGAAGAGGAAGAAGGATTTCACATGGGTGGGTGCCTGAGAACTGTGCATGCTCTCTTGTGTATTTTCTGGAAAACTAGATGATGACAACAGAAAATGCTATCTTCCCTTAACATAAGCATGTAGGGGGTTCGATCCCTTCCCCCAAACTGGGACAAAGTCTGGTTCAAATAGAACCAAAATAAAACACAATGGATCCAGAACGGTTGTGTCCAATGGGCTGCATGGAGATTTTCCACTGACAGAATACATCTTTCCCATCCACCCTTCCTGCTGGATGCTATGATGCTGCCCCATTGCTACTCAGAGGAGCTGAGGAATTCCCAGGAATAGCCTTGAGTGCAATGTGGAGGCCAACAGAGGGAGGAAGATGCTAGTGAAAATTCAATCCCCTCTTCCGCTAGCCCTTCTGCTAATGGAAGCTGACCAGATCAATCCAATAATGTTTAACCTAAACCATCTTCTTTTACCTACCAGTTTTTGCTCCATTCTAACAACTTCAGTTTCCAAAACAAACGTGGCAGGAAGCACCAGAATACGTTCACTACACATCCACATACAAACAAGTTAGTTAATAAATGGCACAGTGTAAGGCAACTGTGTCTATGACTACAAACAGTAATATTGCTTCAGTGTCATTCAGTCAATGCATATTCATAACCAAATAACCAAATGCAGTTCATTCATGCAATTCAAGCCTTTTACCCTGCCCTTCCATCTTATACTGGATCCCTAGGAGTTTTATAATAGAAATTAAAACATCACCAGCAGCCTTGCTAATCACTGATGAGGAGGGGATCAGGTATAGCTCCTGTGGCAGTCAGTTCCAGAGTCAGAACTGCTACACAAAAAGGCCTTTCTCTTGTGGCCATCCATTGCACCTCAAATTGTTTAGGCAAACACATAAGAACCAAAATTGTCCTCAAAGTCCATGGATAGCTATAGGGGAGTAGGCAATCCTTAAAACATCCTGATTTCAGACCGTTCAGGGCTTTAAAGGTCAAAACCAGAAAGTCCAGTACTCTTCTAGTAATTGTGCTAGAGAACAGCAGTGGCTTTAAGATGTTCCATAAATAAAGAAGTCCTTCACAACCACATGCATTCTTAGCTGTGAAGACAGCATAGGTAAAGGACGGAAAAGACTCCATCTCTATGTCTCTGATTGGAAGAAGGACCCAATTTATTTGGCTTCTCACATAGATGGACAGACAACAAAGCTGGAATTCTAGCATCAAAAATATGTGGGTTAAATGAAGAATTAAGACTTTCACAAATTGACTTAAGCTACTAAAATCATGCTACAAAAATCTTTCACTCTCAGTGCTCCTGCTTTTGGGACTGGGGGGGGCAATACTGAAGCCGGTGTTAATGCTGTATAAATGTTTAATTTAAAAATCTCTCCTTATAAATAATTATCTTTTGGTTTCGCAAGATTCCATGGGCTCCCATTGGCTGTAAAATGCCCTCCCTCAGCCATTGGCCCATCAGCCGCCACTCAAGAGTACTCACATGCCATTGGCCGAGTGCTGGGTCTGCTCCTCTTCCCCACCCACTCCCCCTTCAGACAGATTTTGCATGTCAGATTTACTGGCATACAGCTCTCACTCCTGAGGAAGACAGTTCTCTTGACTCCTGTGAGGGACTGTCCCCTCAGTGGCTGTTGGTAGGCACCCAAGCTTGGTTCTGTGAGTAAAAAAACAACGGACTTTGAGCATAACCCCCTCCCCCGCCCATAACCCCCTCCCCAATGGCCACTTTCCTGTCAGAATAAATGGAAAAAGGCTCTTTCTCCTGCTTAGCTTCAGCATGGCTGGCTGGCTGGCTAACGAGGTGGGCCAGTGACCATCAGACCATTTTCTTCAACTCCCCGCTGTGCGGCTGACTTTCCTCTAGGGCTGCCAATCTCCAGGTGGGACCTGGAGATCTCCCACTGTTACAATTGACCTCCAGATGACAGAGATCAGTTCCCCAGGAGAAAATGGTTGCTTTGGAGGGTAGACTCTATGGCATTATACCCTGCTGAGTCCTCCCCCCCCAAATCTCCAGGTATTTCCCTAATCAAAGTTGGCACCTGTACTTTCTCTTCTGTCAGTAAAAGGCCCTTTCCACACCTATGCTGGCCTTTGGGAGAAAACTCATTGGGCCCAGTCCTGATCAGGTTGCCAACTCCAGGTGGGCAATTCCTGGAGATTTGAGGGATGGAGCCTGGAGAGGGTGAGGTTTGAGGAGGGGTAGCACCTCAGACAGGTACGATGCCATAGACTCCACCCTCCAATCCAGCCATTCCGTGATGGGAAACCATTGTTGCCAATCTCCAGGTGGTGGCTGGAGATCACTCAAAATTACAACTGCTCTGTAGGAGGGATGGGGGAGGAGATGGAAAATTAAAGGTAGGTTGATGGTTGGCTGGGAGGGAGATAGGGTTGTCAACTCCAGGTTGGGAAATTCCTGGAGATTTGAGGGGTCAAACCTGGAGAGGGTAAGTGTTGAGGAGGGGTGGGACCTCAGACAGGTACAATGCCATAGACTCCACCCTCCAAACCAGCCGCTCCCTCCTGGGAACCACTGTTACCAATCTTGGGGCTGGGCTGGAGATAATTCAAAATTACTACTGTTCTTCAGGTAGCAGAGATCAGTTCCTCTGGAGAAAATGGTGGACTCTGTCATTATACCCTGCTGAGATTGCCACAGCAAATCGTCACTGAGTGCCCAAAGCCGGGGCGCTCTCCCAGAGCCTCTTTCTAGAGCCTGTTGTATTTATTTCCACAACGGGCCTTATTCCTAGTGATTATATATTGGGAAAAATTGAGGCAATAACAACCATTTGGAAATAAATCACAGTGTTATTCACAAAATTCTAGTAAATGGCTTTGAGAAGATACCAAAGGAGTGAACCTTAGGGACTGGCATGTGGAATACCAATCACCAGAGAGAATGAGTGGAATGGGTGAATATACAATAGGCTCAATCATTTTTTGGGGGGGAGAGTGGTTTTGAAGAAAGGCAAGAAGAGAAAGCAGGTTAAAAGATCATTTAATAAAATACACCAAAATCAGAAGATGTAATGGAAAACAAGTCAGAGAAATTGGGGAATGTTGTAAAATCACTTGAAAGTTTCTAATGGAAGCTGTCAGGTTAAGCTAGATGTGTCCACCCATGCCTAGTCCAAACAGATTCCACCCATGGAAATGCGTGAGCCATCCCCAAGAGAGAAAAGGAAGGGGGAGGAAAACGAGCACTGCTAGTACATGAGTGAGAGAAAGGAAGAGAGGTCAGGTTTAAGAAAGGAATGAGACAAAGAGAGGCAAGCAGGTACAGAAGGGGATTCTGAAGTTTAACTGAACAAAGCTATGAGGAGAGAAGCAGTTCATAGCTCCTAGGAGTGAACAGAGAAAGGAAGGGGAGACGATAGCTGTCAGAGGGGGGAACAGCTGGAGTGGGGCTGCAAGAGAGCAGAGTAGAATAAATGAGAGATTTGGGGATGGGAAAATGGGGGAAACAGCCTGAATACAACTGGGGGGGGGAGACAACAGAGAAAGGCACAAACAAACAGAGAGAAAGGTCCATACCAGGCATGACAACAGATAAGAGCCGTAGAGGGAAAGTCCTGAGGTTCTAGTAGTGGATGTAAATCAAGATGGGTAGCCATGTTAGTCGGTTTGTAGCAGTAGAAAAGAGTAAGAGTTCACTAGCACCCTAAAAACTAACAAAATTTGTGGTAGGGTATAAGCTTTTGTGAGCCACTGCTCTCTTCTTCAGATACCTGAAGAAACATATCTAAAGAAGTGAGAAGTGACTCACGAAAGCTCATACCCTACCACAAATGTTGCTAGTTGAAGAAGAGGAGGAGGAGCAGGAGATTGGATTTATACCCCGCCCTTCACTTGGAGTCTCAGAGTGGCTTACAAACTCCTTCCCCTCCCCACAACAGACACCCTGTGAGGTAGGTAGGGCTGAGAGAGCTCTTTCAAGAACTGCTCTTTCAAGGACAGCTCTTGCCAGAACTATGGCTTGCCCAAGGTCATCCAGCAGCTGCAAGTGGAGGAGTGGGGAATCAAACCCAGTTCTCCCAGGATAGAGTCCACACACTTAACCACTACACCAAACTGGCTTTTAAGTTGCTACAGGACTCTTTTTCATTTCTACTGGTAGTGGATGGACACTCCTGGGGGTTGGGGCTGAGCCTTCAAGATTTGCAACACTGGAGGACCACACTGGGAAGAAACTAAACTTTTCATACATAAAATTCATGCCCTTTTCTGGCAGTGATGGGGATCAGATTTTCAGGGCACTCAAATTACTCTAAGGGGGATGTTAATGCGGCAGGAGATGATGTCATCTTTTTGATTAAAGATTTTATTAATTTACTGGGCAGGTCCATATTGTAACAAAAATGCTTTTGATGGGAATATAGCATAAAGTTATTATACTGCAAGCACCAGTTGTTTATTATGGCCCGATGTGGGGAGGTTGCAAAAAAAAAAAGCCCTTGATTAGGCAGTCTGACAGTTTCTCATCTCATCATGAAATAGAATTTTATTGCATTTAATTCTTCTTGTTTGATTCAGGATGGAGTCTCCCTGTACCTCTGGCTACACGGGCCCTAAGTATATAGGAGTCTCGGGGGGGGGGAGTTCCGTTTCTGTGTATGGGAAGTTCTGGAAGTAACAAGGGATCAGACATATCACAAGGAATTTTAATGAAATTATTTGATTAATAACATGCACACAATTATAATGACTAATTTCAGCTTAAGAAGGATTGGGAGGAAGGATCATGTTAGTTAAGATTGACAGCCCCACACTGCAGGTGGGGAATTCCCCACCCTGGGCCCTGCCCTCTGCTGCCAATCAGCTGGCCAATGGGGGACTTACCAGGAGCAGGAGGGAGGCCCAGGCTATGTCACTGTCAACATGATCACATTTGCAATGTCCGTGCAGCATTCTGGTGTTTGGGCAAAAACTCAATGGTAGAGGCCATATTTACCATAGAGTTTTTGTCCAAGTGTCAGAGACCTGACAGGACGTTGGAATGCAATAATGCCACTTCCTGTACATGCTAGAAGTAACATTACCATGTAACCAGCAATATAGTTTGTGCCCCTCTCTCGCTCCTCTTAAGTCTCCCCCATCCCCCACTGGTTGCCAGGAGGGACCTGGCAAATCTATGGTGAGTACTCCTGTCACTCCACTGAGACCTATAGCTACCATCTTGTGCTTCCTTCTGTATTGTCTGCTTCTGTCTCTATTTTCTCATGCTTCCAGGAAAGCCAGGGAGAACAACCTCTTTCTCAGAAAAACCTTGCGATTCCACCTGTGGGTATCCTTGCCAGGAAATAGTTCTAATGGGATACGGCAGTTACAATGGAGCTAGGGATGCAAAAGAAAACATGAGTCAACTGGCAAAAGAAGCAGGAAATGGATGCTAGCTTGGATATATCATTTAAGAGTTAGAACCAACTCAGGTCTGGGAGAATTCCCTTGGAGTTCAGCAGGTTGCCTGGAAACAGTTGAGGAGGAGGGGGAGGGAACACAAGTGCTGTTTAGCTGCTTTCCTTCTGTCTGAGTCTGAAACTCTTTCCCACAAACCCTCTTTTCCCTTCAAAACAGTCCCCCAATTCCTTTTTTAAAATTAATAAATAGATAGATAAATAAACAAATAAATGATCTCTAATAAATCCAGTGTTAATGAATACGTGCTGTTCGAGGTAAAGTTAAAAGTTTGGTATGGGGGGGAGAGCACCATGTGGGCTTATAGAAAATATCTCTCCTTATATATATAATTATGTTTTGGTGGTGGCACTTCATGAACATTCCACACACTCCCAAATCTGTTGGCTCTGTGATGTGTCACTCAGAAGCTGTCCCTATCCACTGGCTGCATTGCCTGTGTCTCGCCTCCAATATTCTAAACAGTTTGCTGTCCTCTCTCCCCAATAGCTAGTCAGAACACAGAGGTCATTTGCATATGCAACCTGATTGGCCTTTGCCGCAAACATTCTAAACAGTTTGCTGTTGCTGTTCGGAGTCATTGAATGTGTCTTGAGGTAAAATACATATCCCAATCTTCCCTTAAACAGTCACTGGAGTTGCCAAAATACATATCTTCCCTTAAACAGTCACTGGAGTTGCCAATCTCCTTGTGGGGCCTGGCGATCTCTCAGAAATCACTGTGTTCCCCAGCCACAGCACATCATTTCCCCTACAGAAAATTTCCCATCTATTACAATGGCAGATTTGGGCAGTAGACTCTATGGCATTATACCCTGCTGAAGTCCCTCTGCACCCCAAACCCTGCACTCCCCAGGCTCTACCCCTCAAATCTACAGGTATTTCCCAACCCAGAATTAGCAGCCCTGTAACTGGCTATGGAACTGCTTTCCAGACCCTTGGAACCCAGAAGACATGGCATAGAAGGTGGTGCTTTTCTACCTTAGCTGCCACTGCATAATCCCAAATCAACATAAGTCAGGGGTGGAGGGAACCATACCTGTTACCACGAGGCTGTCCTCCCATACTACCCACTTGGGGCAGCAAAATGACTTGAGACAACCCTGCCTTATAGCTAAGCAGAAGGAAATAAACATGGTTTGCCTCCCTCTATTTTCCCCTTCCCTCTGATGCCCTACCAACCACAGTCAGGACACTCACCTGGAGCTTCCATCTAGAACCCATTGTATTTCTTCCCACAACGGGCCTTACTCCTAGTAGAAAATAAATAGGACTTAATCGCTTAACTGATATGGAAATACAGAGGTTTCCGCTGTGAAACATGACACCTTATGTGGGGGGGGAAAGCAAATTTCCTATAAACTTTACCTGAATTTGCATGAATTGTATGTTTCTAAAATTGCTCACATGTCACTTAATCTATTTTTCTTTTTAAGTCATGCATTAAAAATGCATCACTACTCCCACACAAAAACTCTGCTTCATAGGTGCAGAGAGCATGCATTCCATTCTATGCTAAATAACTATTCTGAACATGAAACATTAATGATTACAAAAAGAAAAATGGGAAGCGGTAAACTCATTTTTTTTCCTTTTTGTAATTTTACATAAAATGCATCTGAAATTTTGAACGTGATCTGGTGGCCAGTTATATACATGTAGAACTTTTGAAAGCATAACGGATCACAAGACTGCATTATATATGTACAGATGTTTTAGTGAATTTGTACTTCTCTTATGCATGGTACCTCTTTTATGCAAGACTCATCTAATTTTAAATGGGAACATAATTGATTCAAATATGCCCAAATATCCATTAATTACATTTAGTGAATTAGCAGTGCCATCCTAAGTAGAGTTACACCCTTCTAAGTTCACTGAAGTCTGTGTGCTTAGAAGGGTGTAACTCTGCTTACAATAGCACTGTAAAGGTATTTGTCTTGCTCTCTAATGAAGACTTTCCTGTTACTATATTTGAAATGTAGGCATTTGTTCTATACACAGGTGATAACAATTTGCAATCGTTTATGAGAATATTTTATAGTTCTGAAGATATGGAGAAATGCTATAGATTTATGAAAGATTTATCATAATAAAACTGAACAGAGCTTAAAACAGTGGGTTATATCCTATGAAGTGCAAGGAGATAGTGGACACATCTTTCCCTGTGTTCCCCTCACATCTCTTTGTTAACTCTTGCATTTACGTGCTAATTTGCCGCTATCAATTGATCTTATGGGCCACTTGATCTTATTTCAGCTTTGCATATGTATCTTGGCTCTGAGTGGCCTCTCCTAAGGTCTGTGCCTGCCCCCGCCCTCTTTTGTCCTGTCGGTAACCCTTGAGGAGATTTTATCCCATTTGTCTGAAGAAGTGTGCTTTGCACATAAAAGCTTACACTTTGAATAAAACTTTGTTGGTCTTAAAGGTGTCACTGGACTCAAACTTTGTTCTTCTGCATCAGACCAACACCTACATTTCCCCCAGCCTCAGCAGTTCTATTTTATCTGGGAAAAGCTGATGCGGAGAACTGTGGGATGTATGTGGGGGGGAAAGTAATACAGAATGGATGGCTGCACTGAGCAGGGCAATTCAGGGGGAAAACAACCCTACTGGCTATTCCGGCAGCAACACTTAAGAGGCATAAGAAACGTTGCTGGCATAAGTGGGGTAATTTTGCAAGCTTCCATTCACTGCAAGTCATGCAGCCCATGTTGCCAGGGCTTTTGTCCGTGCAGGTTCCCAATCCTTAATATCAGCTTTTCTGAAATCAAAAGGGGTTGTTCGGGGAAGGGGAATGGAGGGAATACCTGTATTCATAAGTGCCCTCTGCTCGCTCTTTGTGGGACATTAAATTTTGTCAAATTAATAACCTTCCATTGTGATAATTTGCTGGGTTTTAATGGACATTTATCTATGTTTTCCCTGTTTTCCTATTACGTCTTCTATATCAGTACAAACTTTTTGGGAGCTTGACATAATGCCATATATAACAGTCTGTGTTACTGAGCAGTGTTCTCACCTAGGCAGTTTCTGATGCGTCACAAATTCTCAACTGGGATGACAGTATTAGGTGCATTTCTCTGCTTTTGGTCAGCTTGCTTCGCTGCTTTAGTTTACATAGCTTACAGTGACTATCGTCCATTTCCCCTATTCTTTAATATTAATCAATTATCTTGTGGAAGACAAAAAAAGAATACTCGCAGGACACCATTTGACACTCCATGAAGCTGTGATCATCTAATTTGTTTTCAGGATCTTGGATTTCAATGTGTATTGTGCTTTGAGAGGCACTGCATTATACCTTGGGAGACCTTGAAGCACCAGGAAAATAAAACAAAGTTGCCTGGAGATATCAGGATAACAAAATCTTAAAATACTACATGATATTGAAATGGATGTGAATATCCATTACAAAACAACATGTCAAAACTATTACATGTCAATAGACACTGAGATATTGTTAATGTAGATCACTTATGCTGGGGCTTCCCTGCTATATCTGTGGATTGCCCCATGGGATATGTACTAAAAGTGGTGCTCAAATAACTCTCTATGAGAAGAAGTAAGCTTTATATAGTTCTGGTTGTGAAAAAGCAAAAAAAGTATATTCCATTCTAAGAGCTTTTTCCTATATTTACAAATACATTTACTTTGGGCAGGAATCAAAAGACAACCTAAAGTGCCTTTTAATTTCATTTTTAAAAGCTTCCTTCTGAACCCCCAGTAAAAAGAAGGCCAAAAAGTTGCTGAAATTATACCTTACTTTCCTTCATTCAGTACCCAAAAATTCCAAATTAACTACTCTTAATGGAAATAGTATAAAAATGTAAGTTCTAATGGGAAAAGGATTTGGAAGTCAGGCCTTCAAACAAATAATTGTTTTAAAGACTGTGCTATAAACATCTGCCAGAAGGAAGGCTTGAAATGGACACAACAGACCTTCAGTTGCAGCATATGTAATGAGAGGTTTTTTACTAAATGCTGTTATACTAAGGTCTCCCAGATAAGTCGTTTGTATGTAAGTGAGGTGATGTTCTGCTTAGAAAAAAAACAGGACTTTTACTGAGTGATGACTTTGGCTGGATGCCAAAAGAAGTAAGTTGCTAACTCACCTAGGGCAAAACCGAAATAAAGGTGGGGAACAACAGTTGGAGAAATATTTGCAGAGTTTACAAATGCACCCATGAAAAGAAAGACGGGCTCCAGAGGGTAGGAAGATCAGGCATTTACTGGCCACTCCCCAACAGCATCACACCCTGACTTTGCACCAAAACAGATCAGAAGCAGGGTGAGAGAATCTGCAGTTTGCAAACCTCACCTCTTCTAGGTTATGAAGATCCATGGAGGCTCAGCAAGTTCCTGGAGCCAGCACTAATGGAAAACGTCCCACAAGTGTGCGGACTTTTGCTTTCTGCTGTATTCTGGACTGCATCCAAAGACACAGCTGGATGTATACAGAAGAAGAAGAGTTGGGTTTTATACCTTGCTTTTCTCTATCATAAGGAGTCTCCAAGTGGCTTACAATTGCCCTGCCTTCCTCTCCCTGCAACAGTCACCTTGTGACGTATGAGGAGCTGAGAGAATTCTGAGAGAAGTAGAATTCATAGCATTAATGCTGGGGATCAGTTAGCCGTCCCTTGGCCAGCTGGAGACAAGGAAGGCGCAAGGTCTTATTGGGTTGTTGAAGCAGCTAATCAGGAGGAGGGATTTCATCTCACATATTCTGACCATCCCGCCACCACACAGGCTTTTCTGCTGGCCGCTGATCCACCCATTCTCCCTTTAGCATCATGGGATGAGCCAATTGGTTTTGGGGCCAAGCAGGAATTTTTGGTCTCCTCTGTCTGACTACTAAGGGGGCCTTTTTCCGCCTGCTTCTTGATGATGGGGTAAGGGGGTTTAAATAGGCCTGGTCTGTGGGCTGCTTAGCCATAATTAGAGTCTGACGGGGATAGGGCAGGCTGATCACAACAGGTAAGGATGACTGGCAAGCACCCTGAGGCATTAGCAGTGATGGAGGGTGGGTCTAGAACAGCACATCACTGGCTGTGCGGTGGGGTGCGGCTCCAAAGGAGGGTCCTTGGTGCTGATCAACACCTTTCTGAACCTGGTAGTGGTTGTGCAGTACATCAGGGGAAGGGGATGGCACTGGGCACCTCTCAGCACATTGTGTGCAGGTGATGATAAATGAGGCCACTGGAAGACGCAGGCCAAGTTTGGAGTCAGGGGTGGGTCTGCCCAACAAAAGCCACCATTGACAGGCTGCCTAGTACAGCCTACCCATTTAAATATGCTAGTATATTTAACAATATGATATAGATCTGCATAAATAATTAACCGAATAAACTAGTTAAACCCAATATTGTTGTCTTGTGTCTTCATTGGAGGTACTGAGGCAACTGTGATTGGCCCAAGGTCACCCAGCAGGCTTCATGTGGAAAAGTGGGCATTCAAACCTGGTTTTCCAGATTAGAGTCTGCCACTCTTAACCACTACACCATGCCAGCTCTCTAGACAGCAACAAAGGTAGGATAAAAGATAAGCCAACTAACCACCTGTAAGAAGGTCAGTAACACATAGATCGAGGTCTTATGTGCCTACCAAACAAAGGCAAAACAGGAGAACAGAACCCAGAAAATTATTGGCATTCAATAAATAGTAAGCAATAGTTGTAGGCACCAGATAGCTGCTAACAGAGAAGTAAGCTATTCAGCCTCTCTTATCAAAAAAGTGCATGAAGGGTTAATTTAAGGAACATAATGTTTTTACTTGTAATCCTTAAGGGTTTTGTTCTTCTTGTTGTTGACACAGGATGCATATATAGGCCCAAATTCAATTAGTAGAATACATATCAAGCCAAGTTTCAAAACAGACCTGAGCATGATCAAATCAGCTTGTTCAGAAATCAAACAAGGATCAATAACTCCCATGTAAAACAGCAGAGCTTTTTGTCGTAAGGTATGGCAACACAACAGAAACAAAATATAATAAAAAATGAAAATTCAGGTACAAAAATTATGTATTTCATACTGAATAATTATTTCCTTACTGCCCGTAAATCCTCTCTGGTAAGCCGTGCATCTAAAACTCATCGAACTGCCAAGGGGTAAACGCAGCTCCATCCATCACACAGCCACTTGACAAATACATTCCATAATAGAAGTTTATTTTTATGGGAGGCTGAATCAAGGACTTTCCCATGCATACAAAAACTTGTCAAAATTATTTATGAGTCTTGCTGAGACACACAATATGTCATATCAAACTCCTATTTTCCTTCCAAGCACAGACTGTCAATATCTCTGCTACTATCAATAATGTGGAACACCGCGGCTATAGGCCCTCAGCATTTTGAGGTCATTTGCCCATCCTAGCCTGCTGCCAGGAGCTCTTTCTCACTGCAATGCAGCTAGGAGAGGTAACGCGATGCTGTAAAGGTAAGCATCAGAGGTTACACTTGAAAGCTTGGCCAACATAGAATAAAAACAGTGAAACATATATTTGACAAATTGCAGTCCATTATTATGAAAATGATGGGACTTGCCTGGCTTTTCCCCACATTAACCTACCTTAAAGCTTTATCACAATGCTCTGGGATAATTAAACAAAAGCTATTGAGGATAATGTATGTGACCTTCCAGACCAACTGGAAAGATACAAGGTAAGTTAAAATGAGCAGTGCCTGTCTTACAACATGTAGATTGTTTTGAATTTTCTGTCTGGGGAACTGATAGGGCAATACCAACTTAATTCTGTATTCAAGAGGCAACAGTACATTAGAAAAAAATAATACTATATACACAAAAATGCATTGCTCTTCTCCCAGAAAAAAACAGCAAGAGCTGACCTTGTAGGAACACTGAACATATTGTCAGTGAGTTACCTGCACAGAAATGGTCATTCTTACTCATATGACATGTCACCTCAAAGCAAGATTGCTGTTAAAAACATAGTTGCCTGTACAGGCCAAAGTCGATTGACATCATATTAATCTCAGATGAGTCCAGCATATTGTGGCCCTTTTGGAAGTCCACTTTGGCTGAAATAAATACCACTTATTATTATTGGGTCAAGCCATTCATACATTTACCATACTTTGCAATCTCTCAATGCAGGATGATCCTGAAGCGGTTATGGTATCACTGTTACAGCCTAAACCTAAGAACTGCAGCCTCCACTGTGTTATTGCAAAGTATGCAAAACTCAACGCTTTCCCTCAGCACAGAGTTTGCTAACCTTTTCAACCAGTCTTTACCAACAACTTGATGTACAAACCTAACTGAATGACAATCTTTGTCCTCCTGCTGGAAAAGTTTCATATGCTGATGCTTTTAATGCCACAAAAATAGGCCAGGTCTTTGTTTATTGGCCATTGGACAAAATATACACATGTATATGCACAAACATGAAAAATGAAAGCATGGATGGCCTTGACTGATCAATTTAATGTTGGTGAGATGGGCTTCTGGAATTGCAGTTGTGTGGGTACAACAATTTCTGCCCACAGAGCGACCCCTTGGAAGCAGCTTAAAATGCCTCCTGCAATCCTGTTACTGGGGACCTCCAGAATCAAGGGGATGGGCTTTGAGGTTTCTGTCAAAATGGGGAGGTGGCAGAATCATATTCTGCTAGCAGAAACCCTTGCTCCCATGAAAATAGTGTTCTAGATCCAAGCTGTATCCAAAGACTAAAAAAGTTCCTTTAGTGTTGCCAGCCCCCAGGCCTGGGCAGGGGTTCCCCCACTTTTGGGGGGTTCAATCCATTCCTAGCCAGTTAGCTGGGAAGCCCCACCCCCAAGGGCAACCATCCACCTGGCCACCCCTTTCCCTCCCCTCCTGCCAGATTTAAGGGCTTCAGCTGATCAGTGGGACCACAGGGTCCACCAATCAGCTGGAGGGTCCTTTAAATCTAGCAGGAAGAAGGGAGGGGGCAGTTGTGGGCTGAACACTCAGCTTGCAAAAAGACACTTTAAAGTAGGGGTGTCAAGCATGTGGCTCAGGGGCCAGATCAGACCCCTGGAGGGTTTCTATCAGGCCTGCAGTGGAACTGGCTGTCTTCTGCTTCTTCTTCCAGTTCTGCCGCTGCTGCATCATTGTAGGTTTGCAGTTTACAGATATACACCTGAACAGCATTCTCAAGATTGCAACAGCACAGACATTTTGATGCACTAATTCAGAGCAAGAGGTGTCAGTTATCAGACACTGTTAAATAAACAAAATATTGCAAGAGTGCTAATGTTTAAGTATGTTTTTATTTTAAGTAAAAAAAAACCCTTTGTGTTTGTGTCCTTTATAAAGTTTCTATCTCTGCTACCTGGCATTACATTTTATGACACACATGGCCCGGCTCAACAAGGTCTCATTTATGTCAAATCCGGCCCTCATAACAAAGGAGGGTCTTTTTGTGAGCTGGCCTGGAGGAAATCAGCCCTGCATGCCACAGCCCCCACCCTGCTCACAAGAAAAGCCTTTAAAGGGTCTTTTTGCGACTTGAGTGTATGGCGCACAACTGCCCCTCTCCTTCCCTCCTGCTAGATTTAAAGGACCGTCCAGCTGATTGGCAGCTGATCTGCTGAAGCCAATCAGCTAAAGCCCTTTATATCTGCAAGAAGGGAAGGGAGAGCGGTGGCCAGGTGGGTGGTCACACTTGTGGATGTCCTGGCCCACCCCCAGAATGCCCCTCCCAAATCCCCCCACTGGACTGAGGAGGGGACCTGGCAACTCTAGGCTCCCTTATTATTATGTTTCATTTCTGCAAATTTTGGTCCCATGAACAAATACTAAATTGTCAGCAACGTAATTTGTTCCTACTGTAGGAGATGCCGTTTGGATTTTCCTACTCAGATGTCAGTATGTCATAACTGGCCCTAAAACCTGTTCTACAACTTTTACCTAATTTATTTGCACTACAATTCTATGACGTGTTAGACTAAAAGCCAATCCAAATCTTCAAAACATACACATGCACACAAACTATGTGACATACTTACTATCACAGAAGAAAAATCAAGCCTTCTTCCTTACATGCTAGCTGTTCCTATACATCTCTGCCCCCTGTGCCCCCTTACTTTGAAGTAGTGCAAGTCAGGGAAAGCTAAACCACACAGTATTTCCTAAATATTTGAAATAGCTCAGAGAGACAGTCACTGGTTTAAAGCTGAGTGGTACTTGAGTCTCAACATCTCAGTAGCTAACAGTAACACATGTAAACTGGGACACTTAGCCATAGATGCTCTTTTGCATTTTCAGGTGGTATGCTTCACATATTCAAATCCTTAGACAAACATTCCTTCTTCCCCTCCTGTCAAAGTAACTAACTTATCACGAAAGGACCGGAGGTAATTGCAGATCTCTCTAATTATTAAGCTCTTGCAAGGGCTGAGTCTGATCATTCACCGAATTGTTGAGTTGATGGGATTCGTGTAGCTGGTTATAAATTGATAATCTAAATTAATTCATTCAAGCAGAAATCGATTTTGTAACTCCTTGAGAGCTTGTAATAATGCTTACCTCCTACCGCTAGTTGCATTCTCTGTTTCATAAAACTGGTCGGAAACAGCTGGATTCAGGTGACCTGCTAGCTCATTAAATCTGCTACATGTTCCTTTTGGTAAATGATATTAAGCTGAAATGTCCTTGCGTTGATTTTTTTCTTTTAATTTTATGACAGAAATAACCTAATTTGTAACACAAAATAACAATCTCCTTGGATTACTTTTGCCTTGTTAAAATACTTTATGCATTTTTCATTTACACAGAGGTAATGGAAAAACACTTAAACTATCTGTTATTTAAACCACAAGAGATATGTTACTGGAAGTGTGATAGCTGCAGAAATTATTGCCTCTTCATAGTCTTTGCTTTATATCTGTAATAAAAGGCGAACAATTCAATTCAGTGGTTAGTAAATAAAGTACCATAGTTTGTTTTTATTTGTTTTGCACTGGAAAAACTAAAATCAAATTGCTTTTCAAATTCATTCAGAAAGAGGACTCATTATTTTCCTTTTCCTCTAATATAAAATGCATAGTTTTCATTCTGAACCTTAACCATTCTTAATCTAAGAGCCAATATAATCTAATTCTGATACTCAAACAGATATAATATGTTCTCTCCATAATTACTGGAAGGCTGCAGATGAAGATGGCGATAGCGACCACGAGAATTAAGAGTTTTTGACTTTGGGTGAGTACAATGGTACATTTCCCCCAAAAACAATTTGAATAAACTCTCTCTCTCTCTCTTTTACTCTCTCTGCTTCACAGAACAATACAATGAAAAAGTTAAGGGAACCGCATAGCTGGTAAACCAGAGCTCTTCCCAACAAAATCATCAACCAGAATAAGATTCTATGCTTCATCAAATCCAATGCAGCTGATTAATTAACAAGCTAATCAGTTTCTTTTATCAAAATCCCCCAACATAAGAGGGAAAGGGGCAAGGCAAACAGCACAAGGACTTCTATTGAAGATAACACACAACACTCTTCACAGTGCTAAGCACTGCCGATCCAGAACATCTGAAATGCCCTTGATGGCGTTTGACTACCTTTCCCAGTAGGGTTCACCACACAGCAAGCATTCATTCATATTGATAAGATGGCTAAGGCCATCCAGAGAAATTAGTAGAAGAAATGTTTTAGACTGCAAAGCTATTAAGATAATAGTAACAAAAATCAGAATTATTAGCTTATTAAAATTAAAGATCCATATAAAGATAAACCATCCTTCTAATTATCAGAAAGAAGAAACCAGCATTGATTTCTATCTTCTGGTAATAAAGAAGCATAGTTTAAAAACAGCATACAAAATGTGCCTTTTCTCAGGGATGCAGAGGATGCATTTGGAATCAGTTTTGCTTAAGGAGAAAAAAATGTTTTCCCACAATCCTAAGTACTTGTTCTGGAACCAACTACATCTATCCTATTCCTATACATTTTGTTTCACCTTAGTTCTGACTGGAAAGATTAATTATTTTCAGTGATGGCCTTGAAATACTTGCTATCCTTGAAAAACTAAGACTAGATTTTTCTAGATCTTCTACCTTTCTTGTTGTCTTTGCTTTCGATATGATACATATGTGAGCTGGCTTAGTTCACAATGGCTTCTGCTAAATTCTATAGGACAAAGAAGCTCAATTGCAACTTGGGACACTGCTGAGAAGGGACAGTATCTGTCCTGACACTATGATCACAAAACACTGCCTCAGCACACATCTTGCCTATCATAATAATGACCATTTCATTAAGTTTTAGAGACAATTAAAAATCTATCAGATGGAAGGTTCTGAGCATACTTTCTTGACAGATGTCAAAGCTGCAATGCACACATACTATAAGAATGGTGAAACAAGTATGTACCACTGAAGGAATTTGGTGTGCTTAAGTTTCCCTGCAATCCTCAAGACAAAGTTGCAAAAACACTTGAGACGGTACGGATGATGGAGAATTACCACTGCCTATTTCAAATAGAGGAACAAAGCCAGGATTTCTGTATAGCTATGAGGGGAAACTTCCAAACTGTTGCATTGACAGGTTACAATCCTAAGAACGCTTTCCTGGAGGTAAGCCCCACTTACACTGAATAGACTCAAATAAAAAGTACGTTTCAGAGAGTAGCCATGTTGGTCTGCAGTAGAACAGCTAGATTTGAGGCCAGAACTGCTCTTTGATCCACTGGGTTTCGCTGATATTAACTAAAACCCTTAATTTCTCACAAGGTAGTGAATAATGTGGTGGTGCAAATGGACTGACATCCAGGCAGTTTTCCATCAAAGATCACTGCACACAGGGAGACACCTGACACCTTTAACTCACTAACAGTGCCATCCTAAACTGAGTTACACCCTCCTAAGCTCACGGACGTCAATGTGTAACTCTGTTTTAGGGATGCCAGGTCCTTACCTCTAACTGTCGGGGGGAGGGAGGGAGACTTCTGGGATGGGGGGCGGGCCTCCACCCCAAACAGTGATGTTGCTGTGTGATGTCACCAACACAATGATGTCATGCAGAAGTGATATCATCACATTGCAGAGTGTGTGCAGGATGCTCTGGTTTGAGGGCAAAACTATGGTAAAATTGTCCTCAAGCCATAGAGTTTTGCCCTCAAACCAGAGCGTGCTGGTGGGATGACATCAGTTCCATGTGACTTCACTGCATTGGTGAAATCACGTAGGGACATCATGGTTTGGGGGCAGGGATCCCCCGCTTGGACCTGGGGGCTCACAACCCTACTCTATTTAGGACTGTACTGTACATGCAAAGTGTAAATGTTTTGTGCATTTAATGAAAGTGGTAAGGAGCAGATGGAGTGGTGGATTGAAGTGTGGCAGGAGCTCAAAGGGTCATAAAGTGCACAAGCCCATCGTAAAACATATGGAAACAACAGTAAAACCTTCTCTTTGAAGTGGAGGGAAAAGATTCATTTTGCAGTGATTCCATTTCAGATATTTTAAAAGAGTTAAAGGGCAGCCCTAATACTTCTGATACTGCTACTGTATTGGAACAGTGCCAATGTAAGCTTAAGCAGGCATTACTTTGGGGAAAATGGCTTGTGTATGTAAACTAAAGGTGCCCCATGTTTTTTTTAGCAGCAAGCAAATAAGACGCAAATCACTGGACCTTGTCGCTACCTTCTAGTATTTCCTCTTCCTTTTAAAGTTCTTTGCTAAATCAAAACCAGCTTTTGAGTTGTACAGTTAAAAACGAATTATTTTCAGTGATGGCCTCAAAATACCTGCTATCCCTAAAACAGTAAGACATTCCTGCTTTTTCTACATCTTCTACCTTTCCTGTGGCCTTTGCTTTTTAACTTTTAAAAAGAGAAGTACTGAATATGACATTATGAAGTACCATTAAGTTAATACAACATTCTGTAAAGCCTAAGCACTTGGTGAAAATATTATTTACAGTACATCCCTAACTTACATTGAGTAAATCTATTTACTATT
The DNA here is from genome assembly GCA_029375565.1 of Gekko gecko. NCBI lineage: Eukaryota > Metazoa > Chordata > Lepidosauria > Squamata > Gekkonidae > Gekko > Gekko gecko. The sequence goes on from JAPDNY010000009.1 coordinate 43,355,229, forward strand.
TTAAAATAATTTGTTTGTGCGACAATCCTCAAGTGCAAGGATCTGCCATTTCAAAATACAGTTACTTAAATATCACGTGAGCCCGGGTTATATACTAGTTGCAAAGAATAGCAGTTACAGTTTAATATTTTTCAGAGCAATGCCAACTGATACAACAGTTACTTCCTGATCTGTTCCCTGCTTCAGCTGCTATGGTGCAATCAGAGATTGCCTTCAACAGATAAAGTGGCATCCAGTCCCAGATAAGTGCAGCACAGCTGCTTAGCTCTGCCCCACTTGCCTCTAACACATCTGTGAACCAGAAAGCTAGATCAGAGCGGCAGCGGCGGCGGTGGTGGCTCATGATTGCTAGGAGATGGCACAAAGTGGTCCTCCTCTTCTTCTTTTTAATCCTCAATTCTGTTTGTATTACATTTTCCCTTCCACCGGTACTGAGAGCCTGGAGTTCAAGTTTTATGCCATAGAGTCAGAATTAGGGTATCTCAAATAAAAGGAGAACTAATGTTGTCCTCAGCAACTATCTGCCGATTCTTTTCTTCCCTTTCAAACCACTGCAGTCTCAGCTGAACCCCCAGTATCACAGAGCAAGGCAAAAGACTTTTTAATGGAGGATAAATGATTGTGTGAATAAACTGAAAGGAGGACACAAAGAGAGAGGGGGCGAGGGTGGGGGGAACAGCAATAAAACTAATAGGAATTGTTATGTAAAGCATATGACGAGGAAAGGCTAATGGAACAGAGCATGTTAGATTCAGTAAAAAAGATTATTGAGATAGGGTGAGGCTGGGTAGCAGTTTTCATATATTATAGGCTGCCATAAAGAGGAGGGAAGGCAACTATTCCCTAGTAACACTGAAGTAGCAACATGAATAAATGGATTTAGAATTGTAGCAGATCACTTATCCATCCTGAATAACAACTGGACAATGGGAGAAAGTGCCCAGTGAAGTTCTGAAGCCTTCTTCTAGAATAATGAAAACATCTCCATCCAGGGAATTTTTTCTGCTGCATAGTTGTGTCTTGTGGCCAAAAAACATAGAAGTTAATGAGGTACATGTGCACCACAGAGAGAATGTGATCAACTGTACAGAGTGGACAAGTTGACACACAACCATTTTGGAACAGCAGGAATAATTCTAGCTGGCCTGAATTATACTTTGAGAGTACTGGGAAAACTCAGGGGACATTGGCCCATAGTTATATATGGGTTACGGACTAGTAAAGATCAGGGCAGCAAACTCTGATTGTTATACTGAAATTGTGGTTTGTGTGGACAATGGCAGCTTGAAGCAGAACATTTATAATGATAGCCCCTAAGCCCTAGCATTCCTTCTGGAGGATACTCATATAGTCATATGTCTATTATGATTCCAGAAAGCAAACCAAATGCATATTTACATATGTATTTGTTGATCCAATGTTCTCCTGGCTGTTCTGTATTTTTTTAATTTAAATTGTTACGTTTTAGAACCTCTGGCATTGGCAGCCATATGCTTTGCCCACAGATCCCGACAAAATCTGAGTTTTATGATCCCACAGATAATTGCCAGAGGGCAAGAAGGAACCCAGAGGAGGAGTGGATTGAGCTAGGAAGTACCATCTGTAGGTCCAGAAGTTGGTTCCACTACCACAGTGGCAGCTGGACTGCACTAAAAACTGATCTACTCAGGCTATTACTGTAACTTGGGAGCCAGGAATTCACAGTTTCAAAATTACCATGTTCTCATAAGTAGACTATTTGTTTGAGTAGGTTTGTTAGTGCAACTTGGCCACTCTATCCTGAGAACCTATGGTCAGCTGTTTATTTGAATATTCATCTTTTATGCAAACTGATGTGCACATTATCATATTTTTAAAGCACAATAATAAACATGCAAATATTTATAGAAACACAAGGATATACTATCAAACTGGATAACTGCATTATGCTTACACCCTACTCCTAAATTACTTTTTTTCTTGGAAGTAAATACTATTTATATCAATATAACTTACAAGCAACTGTGTTTAGGGTTATATTTTTTCAGGACTAACAACATGGAGTACGTAGTTGAAATGGGAATATTCCATGTCAAATTGTGCTTTGAAAAATATACAAATATTATTTTAAAAGTAAATACATTTGTAATTATTTCTGTACTGCCTTGCCTGTGCTGCGTTATACATGTTATACAATGATGATTCTGTGAACTTAGGCAGATCATGAGAGAGAGGGCAGGAAGGGCTGCATCAGTGCTTAGTTCTTGTGGCCCTTTCTTACATGCCCAGGGAAATGCTGATCCCCACTTTGGGGTCAGGAAGCATTTTTTCTCCAGGCCAGTTTGGCTGGAGATCCTGGAGGTTTTTGTCATCTCCCAGGCATGGAACCGCGGTCACCGGGGATGTTGGGGGGGGGTATTTGCGAATTTCCTGCATTGTGCAGGGGGTTGTACTAGATGATCCTGGAGGTCCCTTCCAACTCTATGATTATATGTTTCTCTACATAATACATGTCAGAGAAAGCAATATTCAGGTTCCTGAAGATGTACTAGAGTAAAATCAGCAGTAACAGTCAAAATGTTCACATCTCAAGGAAATTTTTAAAAGATGTTTTGTTGGACAATTCAAGTACGATACAGATCTACTGTAATAAGTTATTTTATGATTTGCTTATAAGGAATATAAAGTGAGCCTATGGTAATTAAAACTGTGTCATTTACATGCCTGTGAGAAGATGCATATATAAAATGATTTCTCAGCACAGCACCAGTTAAATTTAGAAGCTCTCTGTCATTAAACAACCACAAAGCATGAAAATCTAAAAGCATTAGAACTCAGATTTCTAGAGACACTATTTTGACTTTTAGCACTTTGCTAAAAATTATTCTTTTTTAAGAGCAAGAAGCAAAATTTAATATTTATTGTGCATGATCATGGAGTAATAATTAAACTAATATGTAATTAGCATTTTCTAACAACCATTGTAATCTTGACAAATGCTTTCATTCATTTTGCCCTGATCATTAAAGTCTTTAAAGCACTGATTTTGTTAACTGAGTCCCTTGGCTATTCATCAGTGATGCAATTCAGCCCATACTCTAGTGGCCACTAATCAGTGCATTGCCTATTAAATGAAGGAAATTCTATCGCTGTCTTTACTCTGGCCACCTCCATCACACAACAGACAAAAGGGTATAAATATTATGGCACATCACAAATGTGGGCTGAGCCAATCCTCAGTCCCAAACACATGAAATAAAATCATCCTTTTCTCCAGATATATTTATCATAAGGATTACTCAGGTCTTATTTTCACAGAGATGCTTCAGAAGAAGAAGAGGAGATTGGATTTATACACCACCCTTCACTATCTGAAGGAGTCTCAGAGTGGCTTACAATATCCCTTCCTTCCCCCTCCCCACAACAGACACCCTGTGAGGTAGGTGGCACTGAGAGAGCTCTCCCGAGAACTGTCCTTGAGAGAACAGCTCTGAAAAACTTGTGACTGACCCAAGGTCACTCCAGCAGCTGCATGGGGAGGGGTGGAGAATCAAACCTGGTTCTCCCAGATTAGAGTCCGCACTCTTAACCATTACCACCAAACTAAGAGCTGAATTTCAGTTTTAAAGAATGTCAGTTACCGTGTTCACCATTTTATTTTTTGCTCTGTACTTTCATTGAACTATAAAGGTTTTTATGTGAAAATCCAGTCTGCCCTTTCTAACTCTGATAAAGGAAAATGATTTATTTATTTTACTTTGACAATACTATTGGGTGAAGTCACTGGGTCACGTGGTCAAAATACACTATTTTGCCTCATCTCCTGTTATTTACAATGCCTAATACTATCTCAAATGTATTTGCAAAATGGAAACAAAGTATGTACCAAAGCACTGAACTTTTCAAAGCAAAAAGTCTCTTTAACACTTACAAGGATATATTAATAATCTAGGACGGTTTTGTCAGAATGCAGAATACGTAAAAGACCTGCAGTCCAGATTCTAAACTGATTTGCTAGGGCTGCTTCACACAGGATTGGGTACCATACACAGACATAAATAGACAGACTGCACTGCATAGTGCACTCTGACACCACTGATGGAATATAAACCCAGGAGCAACACTTAAGCAGCAACAAGTATGCAGCAGCTCCATGCCTCTGCCCCATATTTAAGAACACCACAATGACACTTAGCATGAATCACATGCCCCCCGCAGCATGTGCCACTGAACACAACAAGTCACCCTGTAGCATCATTCAGGAGAAACTCTGGACTGTTTTTTTAATCATGATAAACAAAATGTGTCAAACATGTCCTTCAAATACAGTGAGAGCTCTTTTTGAGTAGGCTGCCTAATCTCTTCTTAACGATTAAAAAATCTTCTCTTTGATTACATATGCCTCCATTTATGTCATATTTGTTTCACAGATTTAATGTTCTGCCTTGTCTCTGCTTATCCAGTGTTGTTCCTATGTTATCAAGATACTTTTCTCTCTTTTTTCATGCACAACAACAGAGAATAATATATTTTGAATGGGGAAAGCATTTAAATATAGGGAAACTGAGTTTTGTGCAAATTATTTGTTTTAATACCAAATTGACCAATGGGGTAGAGTTAAAGCTAAAGGGGTAGAGAAATGTCAATTTACTGAAGAACACTGTTTTGAAAGATTTGGCCTATTTACCAGGCCCAGCATGTGCTACATGCTGACTTCTACCTGGCTTCAGATTCTCTGTCATGCTCACAAGCCTCGACACAGATGCTCCTTTCCTCTGGCCTATGCTAGAAATGAAGCCATTAAAACTAGGTCAAACATTTCAGTATCTGCATTCATTCACATCACATGCTCAAATGTATTCTGAAAAGCAAAAACATTAAGACACTTCATAAAGATGTATGTTCTAATTTAAATAGACTTGCAGCAGGCATCTTGCTAAGTGTCTCTTTTTCATTAAATTAATTGAAAGAGAAGTTGGGTATGCTCAGTGAGTCCTGGTTTAGCAAAAGCAGCTCAATCCTTGCAAAGATTATCACAATCATCCAAGCGGCTGGTAAAATCCTTTTGTTAACTTCTATGAAGAATTTTTTTAAAAAAAATTGTAGCAGGTTTAACAGAGAAGAAAAGAAGATATGGATTTAAACCCCACCCTTCACTCAGAGTCTCAGAGCGGCTTACAATCTCCTTTCCCTTCCCCTCCCCACAACAGACACCCTGTGAGGTAGGTGGGGCTGAGAGAGCTCTGACAGAAACTGCTCTTTTCCAAGAACAGCTCTGACAGAACTATAGCTTGCCGAAGATCATCCAGCAGCAGCAAGTGGAGGAGTGGGGAATCAAACCCGGTTTTCCCAGATTAGAGTCCGCGCACTTAACCACTACACCAAACTGGCTCTCTGAACCCAATAAAAGCAACTGAGGACAAAGACAGCAATGGGATGCAAAGCACTTCCACATGTGCCTGTATGACTTAGGGATGCCAGCCTCCAGGTGGGACTTGGAGATCCCCCAGAATTACAGCTGATCTCTAAACTACAGAGATCAGTTCCCCTGGCAAAAATGGCTGCTTTGGAGTGTGGACTCTATGTCATTGTACCCCACTGAGGTCCCTGTCGTCCCCAGGCTCCATACCCAAATCTCCAGGGGCTTCTTAATCTGGATCTGGCAACCCAAATGCATGTGAGTGATTTTGCCTTCTGTCAGAGGCCTTCACAGTTTTGGGGTGAGTTTTTGGGGGTGCTAGTGCTGCAAGGGAAAAGATGACAAATCATCAAGTGCATGTAGGGTTGCCTGATACAAGCTGGGAAAGTCCTGGAGATTTGGGGGCAGAGCCTGAAGTGAGCTAAGTCTGTGGAGGCAGATCAGCAGGAATGTGAAGGCTTAAGATTCCACCCTCCACACTTGTCATTTTCTCCAAGGGAACTTACTTTTGTAGACATAACTCCAGGAGAATTCTAGCACCTACCTGGAGATTGGCATCCCAGAGTGTATGTCGTGTTTTGACCCCTGGCCAATGCGGATAGAAGCCCTGAGCACCTTAACATTAGTATTTAAGGTGTTGCTAGTTACTAGTCTTTAAGGTGCTGCTGGACTTCTTTCTTTGCTCCAATAGATTAACATGGCTTCCTCCCTGGAAACAATATGGATGGAGAAGTCATTACAATGGTAGTTCTCCATCCTGCAGTGTTAGGTAGTATTCATATAAATACCATGACTCTGACATCACACAAAGTTGACTGAATGAGCTATATAAATTTGAGAAACACATAATAGTAGTCAGCATAAGAGCCTAATGTGTGAAAGTTTCCTGATGTCTTGTGAATTTCTGCATGCTGAAACGAGATTTAACATATTCACAGTACAGAATCTGCTATTCTACCTAATTGGCAGGCCAGCCTTGTTGGTGTTTTGGACAATGTCTGCAACTGTAGAAATAGTAATAATAAGCATGGCACCTGTCAAAAGTATAAACACTGCCTACAGGCTTACAATCCTTTCCCTAGTCCTAGAACATAGCACCATTACTCTCTGCTTCTGTAGCCAGACACTTTCATGTGCGAACCATGCTTGGTCATGGGAGCATATCTTGAAAGTTCTCAGGCTTGACTGCTCCCTTTCTCTTGTCTTTTCATACACAGTTTGGAAACTGAAGACTTCCTAGTTCTGAACCAAACATAATTTGTTCTGATGACCAAATCAGATGAAACAACAAACTGTGGTTTCTTCTCTAACCTATAAACCAGGATTCCAAACTGTGATTCCAACGGATTTTCATTTGGAACCCTGTAGAGCAGGAAAGATAACAAATTACAGTTTGACATTTTATTCAATCTGATGTGATGATAAACTGTGGTTTACTGGGAATGAGGAAGCCTTTAACTCATGAGCAGCAAATGAGAGGAAAAGGTATAGGGAATGTATCAGCTTGAGGACTCATGAGGATCAACCACAGTTTGATGTCCAATTTGATTAAAGCCTCAGAGTTAAATGGAGCTCCTTATCTTCACTAAAAAGTAGTTAAGTAACAATGGTACATGTGTGAAAACACGATCACAAGAAATCTTTCATTAGTTTACCTGAGAATTATATGGCTTTAATCTTGGTTGCTTGTGCCACTTAACTCACTAAAGCAACCCCCCCCTATAAATACCAGTTTTCTAGTCATTGAGATCTCATGTAGAATAGAAAGCAATACAGAATATGCCAAAGCTCTGTTTCACTGGAAATATTTTAAAGCTGAACTATTAATTAATATCTAGGGGCAGTTTGGCCAGAGGACTATTTGAGAAATTTAGTGCTCTTTCCATTTGAGTTGCAGGATGTCCACTTTAAGAGAGAATGAAACATTGGAACTTATCTGAAAGTATCTTCTCTTCAGTGGGATGGTCATCCAAGTGGGTTAGATTGCGCCCCCTCTCACTCTAGGCAGGGCTATGCAAATTTGTGTAAACTGTATCAGCTCAGAGCGAGGCTGATCCTACAGTTTTACTATAGCCCAGCTCCATAATGGATTTTGCATCCAACTAGAGGTGTCTTTTGTGTGTGTGTGTGTGTGTGTGGTGGGATGTGGATGACAAGCTTAGCGACTTTTTTGGGCAGGGCCATAGCTACCAGTGGGGCATTTGGGGTGATGCACACTTCCTCTCTTTCCCTTCTTCACCCCCTTCCATCTCCAAGGCACATTTCCTTGGCTGTAAACCCCATGGAAGACAAGTCAGGCTTGTTTCTGCGCCAACACTGCATAGGATTCTGCTGTGAGCCCACAGCCGGTGGGCCATTCTCCTCAGCTCTGCAGCTTTCAAGGAGAGGGAAAAAGAGAGCCCAGTGAAGCCATCCTTCGGCTGCAGCAGGAAGCAGCTTCCGGCTTCAAACTGCGGGTAAGCAGCTCCCTCCCCTCCTGCTTGGCTGCAGAAGGAAGAGCCATGGAAAAGAAAGTGAGAGTGATGCTGGAGGCTTGGAAAAAGGGGGGGGTGAGATCTGATAGCCCCAGAAAGGAGCTCCCTGTTTCCTTATTTCTCTACCTCTTCCCTCTCACCTCCCTCCCAGCAGTGTTTGTTGTTCGGGATTCTCCTTTCACTTCTGTCCACTCTTCTGCATCATACCTACTCTAATTTAATTAGTGCCCCCCCGGTGCTCCCTCCCAACAATTCCTGGCTATGGGACAGTTTTTTGGGGGGCAGTATCTTGACTTATTTGTGCTCCCTTTGTGTGTGTGTGTGTCCTGATAAGGAAGAAGAGTCCATTGTAAAGGCCTGGTGTGGATATGGGCCCCAGGAATCAGATCTATGGACTACATCATCAGCCCCAATACTGCCAACTGGTGCATGAGGTTCACCAACCTCTGCAGAATTTCTTTCACCCCTTCCAACAATTGGTTGAAGCTGATGATCTAAGTTTTTCAGTTGCCGGTGATGTTTCAGTTGTATTCAATTGACAGTTAAGAAAAGGAAGATACCTTTTTTAATCTCTAGAAATGTTCCAGCTAGAAACGCCTAGAAAAAACTCCCTAGGAAAGGCCTAGCAAAATTTTCTGACAATTCCCCCTCTTTATCAGAGCTTGTTGCCATGCCATGTTATGGTTGAAAGGAGCTCCTCCACCCTGAACCCAAGGGAGAAATGGAATATTTCTTCTGACTAGCTCTCAAAAGCTCCTGTTACTAGTGCTAGTGTCTTCATGGGCTTGACCAGGTACTCCTAGCCATGGAAAGGCCAACATGATTGCTGTTTGCATACGCATGGGGTTGGGGGAGACCCTGATCAGACTAAAGGCCTGCATCTTCCAATCTGCAGAGGAAGGGCTGAAAAATGAGGGGAAAATCTGAGCAGCCACCCTATTGGAATTTTTCTGAATTGCCAAACCCATTGGGAAAGGCCCCAGAGAAGCTTGAGGGAGGGGTTGAAGGCACTGCTGCTCCTGCTTGGATTAGACCCTTGTTCGCATTGGAGGTCCTTATCCCACTGCCTCTATGTATTTCGGGGGGGGGTGTCTCACCTTCAGCTCCAATCCTCTTGCTCCCTGTAGGCCTGGATGCTTCTAAGTCTGTATGGGATGGACCATCCATTGCAATCGCCTCATTTTCCAGCACAGTCAGGGGCTGGCTGCAGAATGACCCAAAGCCTCAGATCTGCCACCACCGACAGCAGCCCATGTTGCTGCAGATCCATCCGCCATTGGCCAGTCTCCAATGCCTGAAGCCTGAAGCAGGACAGGCTTGTCTCAGTGGTCTCCCTGTTCTTTCTAAGACTGGCAATGGGGCCCTTCCTCTAGGCCTTTCCATCTTCCATACCAACAAGGTAAGAGATTCCAAGAGAACGGGTCTAGGATTGGAGCCAGTAGATCTCTGCCAGGCTTTTCCTGTGCAGACAGGGGGCACAACCCAAAGCTTTGGGTCTGCCTGCACTGATGGTGGCTTGTGCTGCTGTAGATGTATCTGCTGTTGGCCAGTCTCCAGTGCCTGGAACCTCAGGCAGGAGAGGATTGTCTTAACGGTCTCTTTTTTTCTTTTTAAAACCAGAGATAGTGCCTTTCTTCAAGGCTTTCCTGTCTTCCATACTAATAAGGCAAGAAAGCTGAGCTAGGGTCAAGCATCCTGCTGAAGTGGCAGGGCTATCGAAACTGGAGGGTCAGCCTTGCTGCATCTACACAAATTTGTAGAGCCCTGCCTGGAGCGAGAGGAGGTGTGACCTAACCAGCTTGAATGGATGACTTCCCCCCACTGAAGGAGAAGTGTAATTTTTACAGCTCTGGAATGTCTCAAGTATAACAAAGTCATAATAGGAAAACAGATAGGAAAACAGTAGTGTCTTGTATTTTCAGATTCCTTAATTGCTCTACTTTTTATTTATTAATCAAGAATGCTGTGCAGAATGGAAAACTATTACTTCAGATCCCTACTGAGTATGAGCAAGCAGTATTCAACTAGGTAGGCTAAAACTGGTGGTGGTGGAAAGTGCCACAGCTGACATGGAGACTGCCTAGGGTTTTCAAGGCAAGAGACCATCAAAGGTAGTTTGCCATTGCCTGCCTCCACATCACAACCCTGGTACTCCTTGGAGGTTTCCCATCCAAATACTAGCCAAGGCTGACTCTGCTTAGCTTCTGAGATCTAACGAGTTCCGGTTAACCATTGATTAGATAATGGTCAGCCCAGTTAAAGGTTCAAGGCTGGGGGGGGGGACATGATAGGAACATGCATTTGGGTGTCCTCTTGAGTCACAGAGGGTCTCACTGAAAAGAACATGAGGATGGCGAAGACCAGAAACTAAGAGACCAGGCACGGCTCTATGGTTCTGGTTTCTCAAAAATGAAACTTAATTGGACAAGGACTCCAAGAAGACAGATAAAAGTCTGAAAGTATTTGGGATACAACCTAGACATCTTCAATAAAATTTTCTGAATTTTTTTGGAACTTTGGAACAATATACTCTGAAATCTAGGGTAAGAAGAGGACAATTCATACAGTGACAGCTAAGCCATTTCCCCTCCTATATAAATCCATCATGAAGGCTTCTGTGAGGCAAGCTCTTTTTGAAATGGCTAACTCTGAAACTTCTCTAAGAGGTCTTTGCACTGATACTAAACTTACATTAAAATGATCTAGAAAAATATAGCCTCAATGTTTTGTTTCCAAAGAATTTTTATAAACCTCACATTTCAGAAGGAGCCAAAGGGACAGAACATCTAACACATTTCTATGTGAAAATAAATTTCTGACATATAATGTTAGTACTAAAAGACATTTAACTCTTGAAATCCAACATCAACCATATTTTTGTTTCTGTAAAGCAAGCTCGGTTTGATTGGGGCAGTTTTTCCTCAGATAAGATCAGCTGACAGAATGATCGGGATAAAAGCATTTTCATAACTCATTTTATTTGGGTATTTATTTTTAAAGACATTTTATCTATATAGATGTCAAAGAGGCTACTGTGAAAAATAAAACCTTGGACTTTTCTTACATGGATCTATAAGGATTGGAATCTATGAGGATCAAACTGAACTCCACCTGTACTTTCCTTTCATGTTCAGCATCACACCACAGCTTCAGTAACATGCCTCGACTGACTGCATCCTTCAATCATTTTCTTTTTCCTCCTACTGTTTGTTCCAGAAGAATTCCATGCTGCATTCCTGGCCTTTAAGGGTTATTATTATGACTTCAACCAGAGTATGGAAAACATGTATTCCAACCAGGTCAGTTTAACCCCTGCTATCAATATTTCTATCTCAGCCAGACTGACCTTCAGTGTTCATACTCTCATCTGCCTCTTCACTGCCTAGAAGCACTCAGAAATCTGACACTGAGAGTCTACCATATGTTACTTCTTCCTCCACCTGAGCTTACAAGCATTGCACTCTTGATTCTTATTTTACAAAGCCAACTGCCTGCTTCCTTAACATGCTTCAACATGTCAATATTGGTTAAAAGTCTTGGAGATTTAAAACAGAAGTATTCTAATCAGACTGTATACTTTCTGTTTAGTGTTGATGGTTTTCAACCTGTAACAATGATAGTGTGCAATGACGGTTCTTTTGCGAACCAGATTGTCCTCCTTCAAATTCCTCCTAAAAAGTTTATTGTGATGCCTATAAAAAAATCCTAATGATAGCTAGGCAGCTGGTGTGTCAAATCTGCAGCCTATTATGTTAAACAGTATTGTCTCATTGTTTTTCTCTCTCCATTTTTCTGCTTTCTCCACCTGCTGTCTCTTGACTTGCATTTACATGGGAATCTCTTTGGGGTACAGCCAACTTGTGTTCATATTATTTATGTATAATTTAACAGAAAATAATGTAAGATGGCTGTGGTCCTTGAATGAGAAGGCTTGCATTTTTACTGCAAGTACATTTTTAATCCTCATAGTATTGGGGGAAAGTGAAAATAAAAGTGCTGAATGTACCCATTTAAATTGTTATTGTATACGCACATGTCTTCATTCGCAACTCAATGGAGAATGCATTCCTGCATCCTCATGAAGAAATTTTTGGGGTGTGCGGAAGCTGTGATGCACACACAGATGTTCCACAGCTGCTAGAGTTTCCTTTTCTTCCTTTGTCTTCATGAATCTTCTCCCTCTACTGGTATAAATAGACCCAATCCCTACAATTTTAGTATTTGGGAATCTGAATTTGGGGACAGAGATTCCAAGGAATTGTGCAGATACAAAATGGAATTCTTTTAAAAATGTGGGATAAAGAACCTATTACCCATTTCTAGGTAAGCAATGCTTTTAGCAGGAGTTAGACACTCAGCTGTATCCTTGGATGATAAATCAGGGTTATGAGTTATTTTAAAAATTCTCTATGTGTCAAGTATTGGCCAGATTAATGAAACAGAGGCCATTCTGAATTATCCTTCCCTTTTTAAAATCTCAGTTAATAGATAAAATAGGAAATGCAAACATTCCTGTTCACCCAGACAGATTGCATCTCTGTTCTCTTCCTCGCACAGATATTTCTTGTTTGCTGTAATACATATAAACGGACTTTTAAAAAAGTTAGTACTGTCATTTCCCAGTCTGTTTGCAAAATTCTCAAATGTATCAGAAAGCAGACAAGTTAAAAAATTCAAAAGGATTTTTACAGTAATACTAATAATTCCAACATATAAAATCTCACACCACAAAACCACAAAGAATAATGATGTGGAAGAGAAGTATCTCCGTTATAATGAAACTGGAGCCTCTCCAAATTGCATTGATGCTGCTTCTGTAGTTTCCTGGTATTTAGTATTTAGCATTAGAACAGACTTGTGTTGAACCAGGAACTGAAGCAGAACAGTTTCAGTTCCCCTTTGGCCCTAAAAATATTGGGAATATTTTATGGAATTATTATAATCAAGTAATGGACTTTTAATAATCCATCATAGTTCCTTTTATTTGAGAAGTTATCACGCGCAAAGCTGAGCTGAACCTCATGTCTGCCTGGTTTTGTATTTTAACATTTTCAGAACAATTAAAAACACCCAAACCTTAAAATTGCCAGCGTAGAAATATTTGATTTGTATATTCTTTAAAAAGCAAAAGAAGAAGAAAAAAAACGGGCAAATATCCCGATTTAGATAATCTCCATTAAAAAAAAGAAAAAGAAAAAACCTCAGTATATTGTACTGAAAGATTACATGACACATGTGTGACAGAACGCAAGTGCCAATGTCTGTCATAATAAAACCACTTAGGTTCAATGTGAAAGCACAATGCACTGAAGGGGCTCCAATGAACCTCAGCAAGAGATTACGTATATTTCTATTGGCAGAACATGGCAAGACAGAATGTCAGATTTCATACTCGGCAGACATCTACAACAACTGATGCCTTGTAGTCAAAGCCTGTTAAATTACCTGTGAAGGGTTACTGGCAGCCTTGAATGTTTTTTCTCATTGTTTATTTAGTTCCAAAAGCTCTTGGTCTTTGTGCTGATTGCCCTAACTGACAGCACAGGAAATCTGGACGTTGTAAACAGGGGGCTGCTGTATTGAATTACAGGTAACAAGTGGGTAATCAACCTCTTCTAGCTGGACCTTAGGTATTTCAATATGAGGTGGCTGGGTGGTAGACCAGCAAGGAGCACATTCACTAATATTAAAAGATTAATATGGGATTTGTGCTTATTTCTTGTGAAGTATTTGGATTTGGGAGAAAAATGTCATTGGTCCAGTGGAAAGGTAATTATGTATTTTATTCAAATCATTCTGCAGGAATTAAAGGCGAGTATGATCCAAAGTGTTTCCATTATTAGCCATAAAAATATATATGAGTTAAACAGTCCTTAGCCACAATATGTTATTCTATGAGACATTAGGGAACAACTTGCCAATGGTTACTGTTAGAGACAAGTGTGCTTGGTAAAAGCCAGTTATAATTGCAGAGAAAGGATAAACGAGGCATCCCTTCTGCAAAAGTGATAAAAATGGTGAGCAGAACGACATAAAAAAGATTGGGGTGGGGGGGCTGATGAGTTATAGCACTGCCATTTCTCTCCATGCTAAAACAACATTATAAGTTGAAGCAGTACCCCCCTCCCTGAGTGGACTGTAAATTTATGAGAGGTATTTAAAATGTAATGGTTAATTAAAAAGCATAAATAAAAATTCAATGGCAATTAGTCAGCAAAATAACCCCATGTTAGACAATACACAGTAGTTGAAGAGAGTCTGGAACCCTCCTGTTTATCAACAGAGCCTTGGTTTCATCTGTGTGTGGCCACTGTAGACAATAGCATTTCATTGGGAAAACAGAGCTATATCAAAATATATTATTACCAGACACTATTTTTATTCTGTACATTACTTATTACAGCAAGTACTGCGTGTTATCTAATTATGCCCCAAAGACCCGCTATGCACTTTAAAATTTGAGAAAAACAAGATTTCATTAGCATACTCATTGATGATGATAATTTTAGACTACTCACAGAGAAAAATGGTCTTCTTGCTAAGTAAAACTCTGGTAACATTCTACACGCAACACCTTTAAATAAGTGACAGGACACAGTCTGACTAAGTCCAGATCTACCCACCAAATTTGGAAGCATGCTGGACCCATTTTGCAGTCTGTGCGAAGGCCACAGACTCAAAATGGTACCTGAAAGGTATAATAGACCTTATACTGCCACATATGCATACTGTCTCGAAGTACTTCAAAGTTATAGGACAAAGTCCCCAAGATACCTCAGCTATCATGCTTGCTTGTGACAGCATCAAGATTGTTACCCACCCAGAGTGGGCTACAAATACTCAAAATAAATGAATAAATAAATAAATAAATAAGATCTGCCGAAACATAGTATCTCTCCTCACATGGATGAGACCATTTGGCAGCCCACTGCTTCTAGTAAGAAATTCAAAATAAGAAGGGGGTGAAAGATCCTGGTTCATATGAAGAACGATGCCAGAGCTTAGGATATGCCAACCTGAAGATTATTTTTTTAATGAGTTTCATTTGCAAGACTAATGTGGAGACAAACACTGCAATGAAATCACTGCCTGTTATCCTGAACGTTTACAGATATATTTAAAAATTCTCCTGTTTTACAAACATAAAATAGAAAATAACAAAAAGATTATACCCACATCCCTTTCTGCTCTGAAAATATCAGCGATGGGTCAATTCAGGTATACGTCCGGAAATTGCTCAGCACCGACCTAGTCTGAGCTGAGGTTCTCTTCTTGCCCCTACTCTTCTCCTTCTTGGAATCCCATACACCTGGTGGGTCAACCAACAATAGGCAGCTCTGCACATTCTCTGCATGCTTCTTTCCCCACAGACACATTGCCTTTGAAATCCTTAAAAGGACCATTTGCCAATTTGATTGATCTAATTTATTACAGCAAGAGCCAGTAAAACAGTCGGGTCACAAGGAGTGGGAAGCAGCACATGCTGCTTCTGCTTTCAGCCACCACCATCACCAGCCAGAAGGCAAGGTAAGTTGGTGGGGCCCTGGGGATGTGGGGGGGGGCTTGTTTCAGGTGGGGAGGTGGGAGCCCAGTACGGGTAGTGGTGGTGGAGACTGCCCTTTTGGTGGGGGAGGGGTGTTTCCAGGGCAGAGATCCCCCCTGGCCTTCCCTGGTGGGCGAGCAAGGGAAGGCCTTCCAAGTAGCAGGGAGGCATTTAAATGCTTCCCCCTGTGGCTATCCCACTGAGGCAGGCAGACAAGGGAAAGTGGGAGGGCTCTCTTTAGGCCTTCCCCAGCTTGCTCACTTCAGCGGTGGGCAGGCCAGGGAAAGCCAGGGGGCTCTCTGCTCCGAAAGCACCCCTCCCCCACCTAAAGGGCATATGCAAATGAGTTATGCAAATAAGCTCCTGCACCTCTTTTTCTAGAAAATGACCCCTGACTAGGGCTTTTCAGATATTACTGCTGCAAGTACTGGGATCCTGCCAACTGCAGGGAGATCCTCCCGATATGTATGGTTGCCGTATTCTCTGAAAGTGGCAATGTTCTGACATTCAGCTTTCATACAGATGAAATAGAACCCTGAAAAACCAGGATTCAGTCTAGCCTGTGCAGTTACCTACACACAGGCAAAATCCACATGTTGTCCTTTCAGAAAACATGACAATGTGTTATTTTGAAGACCAAAGGTAGTGTGTGCCTCTGATATGTCTGATTAGCAGGCTTCTGGTATTCTTGACTGTAACATCTGAAGAGTTTTGCCAGCACTTTGGTATCAACTGGGTATCAACTAGCAGGTAGGGCAACAGTCACATTAGTGGTTTTACATACTACAGCTTTCTGGATCTCCCATTATGGGCTGAAGGGTGGAGCCTCCTCTAGCCAAAGTGGGTGAGGGAGTGTTGGCAGAGTTTAAATATGCAAAGGAACTGGAGCACTGACTGTTTAGAGAAAAAATAAGTTGATTAAAGTAGAACAAACTGTTATAGAACATAGAAGAGAGAGAATCTTAACTGTCTAACCTAACTACTGAAGGAGGAACAACAACAACAGAAGCTTTGCAGGAGCAGGAAGTCTCCAGAAGAGCCAATCAGGAGACAGGAAGGATATAATTTAAAAATGTGGGAGGTTCCTAATCTAGTTATACTAACTAGTTATACTAATGTAGTTATACTAACTTAAACCATGAGCCAGGCATGGATCTGTAGACTGAGCTCATGGTAGAATGTAGCTAGGAAAAGCCATCCTAGTAGTGGGTCTAGTTAAAGGGAACAACTGTGTAAACATGCCCTAATTTAGAGCAGCTTCTAGACTCATCACAGTAACATCAAGGAAATTAGCCATGGACTCGGATAACAAACAATGCATTAGTTTGCTCATAACCCATAAAGATTGTCTTACTAGAAGGCTAACTACTTACTGGAAGGCTAAGGCAAAAGAAAAGGTTGTAAATAGTTTTACTGGTGCATCCCTGTCTGATTCCTGTACTTCAAATAATTACTTTTGAAAATATTTGTAAACATGCCAAGGTCCCTATTAACAGAAGGCCCAACATCACAGCAGCCTGGCATACTGTTGGAACAACTGGTGCCTATGGAATTAGAGAAAGTTGATTCTCTGAGATGGTACCTTTTTTTTACTGGATCAACTTTTGTTACACAAAAGTTTAGAGTTTCTCAAAGTCCATTAAAACTATCAAAACCTATTCTGGTTGCCACTTGTTGAGTGGGTGAATAGGAAAAGAGAATTAGAAAGAGGGAAAAGAAAATTGTTGATTATGACAAGTGGATTGTCAGATGATGATGATTAATGAGCCCACCATTGCTTCAGTAGAAAGAATTAAATCAGCACAATCCCTGTTAGTATTTGAATGGTACAAATTTCTTTTCCTTCACACTATTTTCTTAACAACAACAACAAAAGACATCATGCTGTGTTATGAAGGCCAGACAATGTTCTCCTTAACTTTTGTCTACTTTTGGTAATACTGCATTAAACAGTTGAAAAAAGAAATTCCACAACTGGAGGACAGGGATCTTCTTGTGGGACTGTGCTTATGGGGGTGGGTGGGGGGATTTAAACGATTAGATAATTCTACCCCATCTGGCTGCTATTGATTTGCTACCTGTACATCAACTAAAACTATTTTCCAGCTTTGTTAATATAAAAAGGCTGCATTTTGTTACTCTCAGCCTTACAGGCACCTGTGTGTTTTGTTAGAACAATAAAATAAATTGCTGACATATAAAACTGACATATAATATAGTACTTGTTGGCATATATATGCAATTTAAAAGTATAGTTTTCTA
The DNA here is from genome assembly GCA_029375565.1 of Gekko gecko. Taxonomy (NCBI): domain Eukaryota; kingdom Metazoa; phylum Chordata; class Lepidosauria; order Squamata; family Gekkonidae; genus Gekko; species Gekko gecko. The sequence goes on from JAPDNY010000009.1 coordinate 43,372,906, forward strand.
CGAGCAACTTTGCAAATATACTCAATAATAAAGAGAAAAAGACAGGTGAGAGAAGTAAATGACTGCATCTTATGCTACCTTAAGTACGAGTCTCTTAAGAGGTAGGGGGAAAATAACTGCTGAAAATAGAAAACAGAAATTTTGTAGTAGGGAATAGAATGTGTGATTTTGACAGAAACAGTTTCATACAGTCATAAGAAGGCTATCATCATATTTGGCTATTAAACTTTATAACACTGAAAACACTTAACTATTCAATAGTGTATTACCGTCATATACTTTATAGCATATCAATTGAGGACATTAGCCACAAATAATAAATATATCCTTGACAATATGTCCTATATGTCTTCATACTAAACATCTGGATTGAGCAAAATCTTGTCTTTAAAAGTATGGCACTCTTTTCAAAACAGAAAACATTTCAGAAGGTACTTTTTTTTGGGGGGGAAGGGGGAGAGAGTTCTTGGAACCCTGTACCCCATTTTTTTTCTGATAATTTTCCAGACATTCACATTTCTAGCACTGATGAACTGCCAAATATGTTTTTAAAGGGAGATAATCACTCCCACCCCCACTAGTTCATCCTAGAAGCCTGTGTGTTGACTTACATCCAGCACCACAAAATCCGTCTGCAACATCTCCTGGTCTCCCCTTTTTAAAAAGCTACAACTTTCAGATCTTTGGGCTCTGCCAGCATGCCTTGAAACACCTTTTCTCTCTCTCCTCTCCTCATATCTCTGCACAACATTCAGCCTGATGAAGAGCTCAGTGGAACTCAAGAAGCTTACATGATTTTTTTGATACAGTTAAAATAAAAAGGCATTACACTTCTTTTGCTTTTTCCCATGGATTAAAGAGTTGCCTACAATTTTTGATTTCCTTAAGTAATTTAAACAATCCTATATTTCCTAAATCAATTTTTTGGATTAAAAAATAAAAACATAGATGTTCATCTAAGTCCAACTGTAACACATACACTTTTGGCTAAATCTTAAAGCTGATGAACTTCTTTTAGTACTTTTCATTAAAATGAAATTGGCTCAGTTGCAGACTTCTTCTCTTAAATTTAAGACTCCTATAGGATAATTTAATGTTTTCTGAAGTCACCACCAAAGAAATACTCCATGGGTTGGGTCCAAAGATTCTCTTTTGCCTGAACAAGGATATTTCAGAGATGAAAGAAGTCTGTTTCACTTTAGGGCATCAAAAGGCAAATGGCAATGCCATAATAAGCCCCGTCTCTGAAGATTTAGGATGATGATGGCTAATTCCTGCAGCTGTGTATCCTGAAGAAATACCAGTGCAAGGAGGAGATACGCTGGTATATCTACAAATATGCCTACAAATATGCCAATGCCAGGACCTACTGGTGTACCACAAGAGTGGCATGTGCAGAGGTTGGGAACTCACTTGCTGAACATTACTTACTGCTCTTGTGTCTGTTTGGACTCTGCAGGCAGCACCCCATCAGTAGTAGTAGTTAGGATGGACCTCATCCACAGTGTAAAGCCAAACATCTTAGGAGCCTGAGATGTTAGCAACAGCTGTACTGACTACAATACATCTAGCTCCTTTGCTGTTGGGTTGCCAGTTCTGTTGTTCTGCCTGGAACCTGCTCCATAGCAAACTGGTTAACAGATATTTCTTTGACTAGCACAGCTGTCCCTCTTCCTGGCATGCAGTCATAGGGACAGTTCTACCTGTGATTCTGCAGTCTGCCACAGCAGCTTGCAAAGGCACGGGAGCCTTGTGGAACAAGAACGTTATCAACTCTATTCATCTGACTTGCTATCCACATGACTGATGCTGTTCAATAAGTATGTGGACTGTCTCACAACACTGCCTCTGATTTGGATTTGATAGAGATCAGCTCCTGGTGGATTTCACTTGTCTTCAGCATTGGACTCATACTAGGACAGAGCTGAATGGGTTATGTGCACACAAGTATGCTCCTGCATGTTTATTGTACTTTGTTGATTGTTTATCAGAAAGCCTTTAATAAAACATTAATTTAAAAAAGTATGCTCTTGCAAGTAGGAGGGGAATAGTCTCCAGGTGACACACACCCCTGGCACCTAATAAGCCATACAGCCTGCATGACTGGGTGGGCTGAGGCTAGTTGGACAGAGCTCAAAAATTGCTGGAATGAATGGCAGTGGGATAGGGTTGCCAGCTCAGGGTTGGGAAATACCTGGAGATTTTGGGGGTGGAACCTGGGGAGGGTGAGGGTTGAGGAGAGGAAGGACTTCAATGGCATATAATGCCATTGAGCCCACTTTCCAAAGTGACCATTTTCTCCAGGTGAAGTGATCTCTGTGACCTCAAGATCGACTGTAACCCCAGGAGCCCTCCAGCCACCACTTGGAGGTTGGCAATGGTGGTAATGAACTCTGAGTACAGCAGGGGAATGGTAATTGGGGATTGCTGGCCAAAATGCCTGGTGTGTGGTGCACTGCAGTCAGTCAGTAAGGAGGGACTGTGTCTGATGGTGCAAAATCTTAGCTGGGCCTAGAATTCCATCCAGCACTGATCTATAGCTAGCTCCATATAGTTTTTGAACTAAGGACCTGGGTATGCTATACAGCAGGAGTGGCCAAACTTGCTTGACGTAACAGCCACACAGAATTAACATCAGATGTTTGAGAGCCACAAGACATGAACAAATATTACATGTTTTTACTGGGAAACATGCAAATTTGCTTTTATTAACATTAAATGAGACTGCCAAAAATAATATCAAAAGCAGATATTGATAATGATATTTATTTGTCCAATTATATTTGTTTGCTAATGATGTTTAGCTTCCCCAGCCACCCTACTGGGAGCTGCACAGTATGTGTGAAAGAGCCGCATGTGGCTCCCGAGCCACAGTCTGGCCACCCCTGGCCACCTTCAGTCCTCTGCTGAGTGAGCATAGGATACCGACTAGCAGCGCTAGCACGGTGCAGCAATGGGCAACTGCTAGGGTCTTAACTGGCCCCAACCTCTACTCTATGACAATTCTACTATTGGCTGGTCATTCTAAGGGACAAGGTAGAAATCAGTTTTCTAACTAAAAGTCAAACTACAACTACTTTTGGCTTAGAGCACTAAATTCTATACTAAATCAAACAGGCCAATTTTCTAATCTATCACAGACTACCAGAACTAGATAATTTGCCATGTCCACAGTTTACGTAGAAGATTATCTTTCTGAATGCTTAGCCTGACTAATTTTGCACAAAGCCAGTACTATATTGTATAGTTCCATCTTGGCATTATCTAGCACTCTTTCTATACTCGATTAGAAAGATGCTGTTAATAAAATCAACGTTTGGGGTGTCCTTTAAAGACTTCCCTCCCTTCCAAATGTGACTCTTTTGTGAAGTATTAATTTGGTGAAAGTTGTCTAGCTGTTATTATACTTGCTCACTATAATATTGATTTAAAATGAAAACCTTAAGGGTAAATCAGATTTAATGCCACAGTTTCAAATGATTTTCAGTTTATAGTTTTATCTGAAGAAGGTGTGTTTAAAATGTATGGGCATAATAATTTTGCTGTTAATTATCAATACAAAATATATAGTCATAGTTATGCATTGCATAAATATAAAGATGTGAAATGTAAAGGAGCTATATATATTTTTTGGTAATAGTTCTAAAGTGCTTAGCTAAATTAATAGTGAGCAATTTGTGCTGGCAGATCTTTTAAAAGATTCTTTTGGTAAAAATTACAGGCCTCTGTTATGCTTAATTTGGCATGGCTGGGAAGGAATGAAGTGAAATTGTTATGTGCAAACATAATTTAGGGTAATCCCAAAGAACAAAATTATAGAAATCTGGCTCTTAAGCCTTCCTTCTTCTTTCACTTTTTATAGAATATGAACAGCAGTTAAGTATTTCTTAAGAAAGCAACTAGAATCAATTTATGCTTGAAAACTATGTGAAACACAATTTAGCTATTATTACTACCAAATTAATTTATATAAGTAATCCCGCCATGAGGAATTAGCAAATAAAATGTATCCTGTGGTTCTTTTTTTTTTTTTTGGCAATCAGAAATGCAGACTAGAGACTTGAAGGCTTTTAATGCCCCTATACGCACATAGCAATCCAGACTCTTTCAGGATGTTTAACTGCTGTCTGGTCTTGAACAATGAGATGATTTCTTCTTTAAGAAAAGGATGCAAGATTTGCTTTTGAGCCTGTAAACTCAGTGAGTCTTGTGAAAGGAAGTGACTTCTTCAAGACATTAGTTTGAGAACCCCACCAACACTGATTTTAACTTGGATTCCTTTTCCCCATTATTTATTTATTTGTAGTATTTATATCTCACTGTCAGGAGTCCTAACTTAGTCAGCAAAACACCAGGCCTTGTGATGCAAGCAAGGATAGTATTTATTATAATGCTGCAAGAGAAAGGTTCACTGTAGCAGGTACATTGTTCAGAATGACTTGGTTACAGAAAGCAAGCGGTTATACAGGGAAAGGGGGTGAATGGGGACCCCCCTTCTCCTAGTCACAGAGTACCATGCGATTGGGAATCGAAAGTTACTACACTAATGAAGTTCCCAAACGGCCCCATTATTTACAGCAAAGCTGTAGCTTTGAAAGCGATAGAAAAGCTAGCAGCTTGATTCCTCAAGGTCAGAATGTCCCATCTGCAGGAGATAGGGGTAACCAGAGCTACATTCCATTCTCACACCCTAAGCGTAAATCAACAACTCCCCAGATTCCAACCTCCCGCCTGTCACGCCACTAAGGCGCCCAGAGCCAACCTCCCCTCCCCTCCATCCATCATGGCAGGGCTACCTGACATGCAGCCCCCTCGAAAATAAGCCTACCCCTTTGGTTTATGGGGGTACAACTTGTGAAACGCCCGGATAAGCCGGGGGCCAAAACATTTTCCGCCCGCACCCACTCCCTCTGTTCCGGCCCAAAGTCAATCCATTCAACCAGATAAAACAAGCGATTGCGAGAGATCTTAGAGTCCAAGATTTGCGATACTTCATAGTGAGGTTCCCCCCCACCAGCAGCGGAGGCGGGGTCGGCCGTTGCGGTCGCCATTTGTTCTCTCCAGGCGCCTGGCGTAGAAGCCTTACATGAAAGACAGGATGAACAGACTTTAGAGATTTGGGCAAATCAAGTTCAACAGTTACATTGTTAATCACTCTCACAATCTCAAAGGGACCAATAAACTTCCAACCGAGCTTGCGACTCGGCTGAATGCGACGCAAGTGTTGTGTGGACAAATAGGCAAACTCTCCACACTTTGGGATCCAGGCAAGGTTACGTTTCTTGTCGGCCTGGAGCTTGTAAGCATTCTTAGCCTCCTCTAGAGTCTTGGCTAACGAACCCCACGCTATCTGCAACTGTTTGCACCAGTCTCCAGCGTCTCCCGCCGGGAGGTCGGGAGAATTCAAAAATGGCAGCGGCGGGGCGTCGTATCCATGGACCGCTTTAAACGGGGACATCCCTGTTGACGAGTGCTGAATATTATTGTAACAGAACTCGGCTAAAGGCAAAAGAGAATGCCAATTGTCCTGCTGAAAGTTGGAAAAACACCGCAAGTATTGTTCCAAAGTCTGATTCACTCGTTCGGTCTGCCCATCGGATTCTGGATGGTATGCACTACTCACCCCCCTCTCCACCCCAAGCAGTGACATAAGCTCGCTCCAGAACCGTGAAACAAATTGAACCCCCCTGTCCGAGATCACCTTAGAAGGTAAAGTGTGGAGCCTCACTACGTGCTGCAAGAACGCAGAGCCTAGTTTCTTGGCAGAGGGGATGGCGGCAAACAGAACGAAATGGGCTTGTTTGGTAAACAGATCCACGATCACCCATATGACAGTTTTTCCCCCGCTAGGGGGTAAGTCTGTAATAAAATCCATAGAGATCACTTCCCACGGCCGAGCCGGCGTAGGGAGGGGTTGCAGAGCACCGGGGGGTTTTCCGGGCCGAGGTTTACTCATCAAGCATGTTTGACAAGCTGAGGTGAAGAGTGAAATGTCTTTTCTTAACCCCGGCCACCAAAATTGTCTCTGCAGGAGCTGGAGAGATTTTACAAACCCGGTGTGTCCAGCCAGCTTTGATCCGTGCGCCCAACTCATCACCTCCCCCCTGAGGGACCGTGGGACAAAAAGTTTGTTATTTTTAGTCCAGCAGCCATGCGCATCTTGGGACATTCCTTCCTCCCCCTCCACCTCCTTCCGATCCGTGTCCGACATAGCTGTCGAGAATTTTACCGCCCAATCATTGGGAGGAGGGTTTGGAGACGGGAGGGACTGCTTGGCCTGCCTCCGGGTGGTAACTGCCCCTCCCAACTGGGACGGCGTGAAAACCGAGTCATGAATCTCTTCCCTCTTGCTGTCGTGTTGGGGGAGGCGTGACAGTGCATCGGCCAGCGAATTAGATGTCCCCGGGAAGTGGTGCAGTGTAAAGTTAAACTTGGAGAAGAAATCAGCCCAGCGGAGCTGTTTGGCGTTCAAGGAACGGGGGGAGCGAAGCAGCTCGAGGTTTTTGTGATCAGTCCAGACCTCGAACGGGACTCGCGCCCCTCCAACCAATGGCGCCAGGTAGCCAACGCCAAACGGATCGATCCCGCTTCTTTTTCCCACACCGACCAATTCCGTTCAGTATCGTTAAATTTTCTGGACACATAGGCAAGGGGGTGCAATTTACCATCCTCCCCTCTTGGAGGATCGCCCCTCCCATAGCAACATCTGAGGCGTCAACTTGAACAATGAATTTCTTAAGCTCATTCGGGTGGGCCAATACAGGTTCCGACGTAAAAAGAGCTTTCAATTTGTCAAAAGCCCGCTGGCACTCTGATGACCACTCTAGTTTGGCTCCGGGCCGAGTGCATTCGGGTGGTTTCCCTTTGGTTTTCAGTAGGTCAGTTAAAGGAAGGGCCACCCGGGCAAAGTTCGATAAGAATGATCTATAAAAGTTCGCGAATCCGAGGAACCCCTGGAGTTGCCTCCGCGTTTTGGGCGGCTCCCACCCTATTACATCCTTAATTTTGTCGGGGTCCATTTCAATTCCCTTTTGGGATATGCGGTAGCCTAGAAACGGGATTTCCGTTTTGTGAAATTCACACTTGGATAGTTTAGCAAACAGCTTGTGCTTGTGCAACGTTTGTAACACTTCCCGCACCAGTTTCACATGAGATTTCAGGTCGGGGGAATACAAAAGAATGTCATCAAGGTAAACAAGGACCCCCTTGAACAAATACTTGTGCAATACCTCGTTAATCAAATTCATAAAGACCCCCGGGGCCCCTTGGAGCCCGAACGGCATGACCAGATATTCGAACTGGCCTAGAGGGGTGTTAAACGCCGTTTTAAATTCATCTCCCTCCCGAATCCGGACTCTGAAATAGGCATCTCGGAGGTCAAGCTTCGAGAAAATTTTCCCCCCAGCCACCGCAGCCAACAAGTCTTTTATGAGGGGCATGGGATAAGCGTTTGTATTAGACACTGCATTCAAACCACGATAGTCAGTGCATAGCCGCAACCCCCCGTCCTTTTTTTTCCGGAAAAGCACAGGAGCCGCAAACGGGGAGGATGCTGGCCGTATAAAACCCCTACTGAGGTTTTTGTCAATGAATTTTCTCAGTTCCACTTTTTCCGAGGGGCTCATCGAATACAGTTTCCCCTTCGGTAATTTTTGGTTAGGCAAAATTTCAATGGCACAGTCCGAGTTCCTGTGGGGGGGCAATTCATCGGCCTCCTCCTCTCCAAAAACAGGAGCCAGGTCGTGATACTCGGGGGGGATGCCTTCCAGCACCGCGTCCGCTACCCCCGGCGTTACTAGGAGTTGCCCCCCTGTCATGGGTCCCCACTCTTTTCTCCATGAGTGGGTCCGGCATTTGCCGGAGATGAAGTTTACCTTCCCCTCCCCCATAGTACGTGAGGATCGTGATCAAAGAACCACGGGCTCCCAAGAACCAGGGGGAAGCGGGCCGAAGGGTTAACCACGAAAGGTCTTTCTTCCCAGTGTTGCCCGAGTCCCACCCTCAAGGGTACAGTCTCGTATTTACAGGGTTCTTTCATGGTAGACCCGTCCATTTGAGTAAAAATCAAGGGTTCAGTTAGTTTAACAACTTTTGCCCCTAGTCCCGTAATTAGTGTGGGGTTGATGAGGTCTCTCCCACACCCAGAGTCAATGAGAGCTCGTACTCTCACATGGGTCAATAGACCCGGGTCCATTAAAGTCACTGTGAGAAAGAAAAGAGAGGGGGTTTGCTCACCGGGATCTGCGCCTGGGAGTGTGGGACCTGCTGTTCAGCGCTGTTTACAGCAGGTCCGGCTCGTTTCCCTGCAGCACGGTCTCGCCATCGGATGAGTCGGATGCCTCGCTGAGCGGTTTAGCTTGCAAGGCTTTCGCCCCCTTCGGTTTCGCCACCTGTTTTGGGGTGGATGTGTCAAACTTCTTCTTGACTCCCTTTGACGCCCCAGGCGATGCAGATGATGTCGGGCAGTTCGCGGCGAAGTGGCCTCCTTCTCCGCATTTGAGGCAAAGACCTTGCTTCATCCGGAGTTCCCTGGTACCGTCTCTCGGCTTCGGGGCCAGGGGTTTTCCCTTCGCTGTCGGCGCGGGGCCCCTGTTAGCCATCGCTGCAGCGTCATCCAGTTTGATGGTCTTCAGCCGGTTCTCCATCGTGACGGCGGCTTGAATCCATCCCGTGAGGGTGTTCGGGTCTTGGTTCCTGGTGACTTCTCGGCGGATCTCTGCATTGAGCCCCCACTTGTAGAAGTCTACGAGGTTCCCTTCCCCTCGGAGTTTAGCGGCACATCTGCGGAACTCCGAGGTGTAGTCTCTCACCGACCTTGCGCCTTGTTTGAGGCTTCGGATCGTTGCCTTGGCCGCCTTGGTAGAGTGCACATCTTCGAATTGCTCTTTCATGGCCCACATGAAAGAATCGATCTCCCTCAGCTCACGCCCATCATCCTGGTGGAGCCCCACGTACCAGTCTGCGGCCGCTCCCTTCAGGTGGGCTGCTATGACATCGACCATGCGCTCTTCTCGTTGGAAAAGGTGGCCCCAGGTTTCGATAAACCTCTCGGCTCTCACCAGGAAGAACGGGAATTTCTCGGGGTCTCCATCGAAATCAGCATCCAGGAGTTCTGCAGGTTTAGGCGGCAAGAACCCCCAAGGGCGAGGAGGTGGTTGCCCAGGTCCTGGGCCCGCTGGTTGGTCTGGGGGCCGGCTGGTACGTTCCCTTGGTCTTGGTCCGGCGCCGGGCGCTGGTCGGGAGGAACACGGTCTTGTGGTTCCTCGCGTCTCTGCCTCTCGCGTTCTTCCCGTATCCCCTCCGCGATCATCTGTGGGATGCGTGCGAGGGATTCGTCCAGGAAGCGCATCAGGCGGTCTTGGCTCGGCTCCCCACTCCACCTCCTCCTCACCACGGCACCCTCGCGGCTCTCGGTGTCTCGACCGGTGTCCTCCGGGGCTTCCACTGTGATGAGCTTTCGGACCGACCTCTCGGGGTGACTAGCTCCCATGGAGGCTCTCGGGGTCCCGAACCACGCTTCGTGGGTCTCAGCCAAGGGTTTCACCCAGTCTCGTCTGCGTCCAACTCGGTGGGTCACCCCTCCATAGGCTGCCCCATACGGATCTCCGTAAGGCCCTCCAAAGTCGTACTCCCCACCCCATTGTCTCGGCACATGGGTGTCAGGGGTCTCCTTGGGTACGTCTTTCCCGGGAGGCCTTTTCTCCTGTTCTTCTTCAATCGGGAGAGTGTCTTCTTCACCGTCACTCATTGTGGAGTTGCGGGTTTACGACCAGTCCCGAAAGTTGATGGGATTCTGAACAAACTGTCAGGAGTCCTAACTTAGTCAGCAAAACACCAGGCCTTGTGATGCAAGCAAGGATAGTATTTATTATAATGCTGCAAGAGAAAGGTTCACTGTAGCAGGTACATTGTTCAGAATGACTTGGTTACAGAAAGCAAGCGATTATACAGGGAAAGGGGGTGAATGGGGACCCCCCTTCTCCTAGTCACAGAGTACCATGCGATTGGGAATCGAAAGTTACTACACTAATGAAGTTCCCAAACGGCCCCATTATTTACAGCAAAGCTGTAGCTTTGAAAGCGATAGAAAAGCTAGCAGCTTGATTCCTCAAGGTCAGAATGTCCCGTCTGCAGGAGATAGGGGTAACCAGAGCTACATTCCATTCTCACACCCTAAGCGTAAATCAACAACTCCCCAGATTCCAACCTCCTGCCTGTCACGCCACTAAGGCGCCCAGAGCCAACCTCCCCTCCCCTCCATCCATCATGGCAGGGCTACCTGACACTCACCTTTAATATTCAGTTCAAGGTGCGTGCAAACTGAGTTTTGAAAAACAAAGAATATCAACAATACATCATGTCAGTACAGCTCCAGTGTGAATGAGGATAGGTTGGTTAAAGCCTTTATGCCTCAATATTCAATGCAAGTTTGAGGAAACTGGTTAAAGAAATCTGCCTGTGTGAAACATCTTCTTCAATTCTGCAGGGCCTGCAAGACAGAGCTGTTCCACTAGGCCTTTGGTTGAGGCAATGGGGCACTTACATATGGCCTCCCTGAGGTTGCTGTCACCTACCTATCTGCTGAAAACTGGCCTTTATTTCACCTGTACCATCGGGCCAGAATTTTTATAGCCAGCTGACTTTTGTCTTAAGCTGTACCCATAGTTTTTAATGTTTATATTGTGCCCTTCTAGTCTGCTTTTAACAAGTTCCCTGCTTCTCTGTGTAACTGCCAACAGCTGAGAGAGGGTGTGGAGGAGTTCACAGTAAAAAACTGAGTCCTCAGCCAAGGAACTCACTAGCTAAGCCCCATGCATTTTCCCCCAGTCCTCCTCCTCTGGGTGATCTGTTGTGCAGCCTACGGGTTGCATCCTTGGAGCTTGGGTGGGAGGATGGCCACCTCTGCCAGGTGGGGGTCAGCTCCCTCACCCAGCACTTACCTCATGATACAACATCTGCCTCATTAACACTACACCTGCCTCTTGGAACAAAACCCACTACAGCAAACATCTGCCTGTATACCATTTGACTACCCCTTTCCATAGCATTTGTATAATTCAGAAAAGGTGATCTCTTATCTGTACAATGTGTTTCGCTAATGGTGAATAACCAGAAATCTCACCTAGGGGTTGGCTGTGATCAGAAGATCTATGTGTTTGGGCCTGAGGGGGCCTGGGAGCATTGTGGGTATGCCTCACTGGGTTCCAGTGCTTGCCAGGGGTGCCTGCCAAGCTGTCATGGGGTTACTTTGTGGAGCTCCTGTCAGTACTCTGAGGATGTCTGTCTTTCTGTCATTCTGAACTTGCCTTTGGAGAATTTGGGAGTGGCCAGGCTGGCTCGACATGTGTTTGCATGCCTCTACACAGTAGAAGAATTCACCACAGTTGATGGATGTGCTCTGGACCTATATGTTTCAGTCCTGGGGGGAAGCTGTGAGAGTTGTGGGCTTGCTTCCCTGCTTGTCTGGTGGGGCTGGGGTGCCCGCCAAGCTGTCATAGGGTTACTTTGGGGAGCCCTTGTTGGAAGTCTTGTCATGTCTACCTTTCTGTAATTCCAAATCTGCCTGGCCCAGCAGGTTCAGCAGGTGAGAGTTGTGGGTATGCTTCCTTTGCTTATCTGGTTGCATTGGGCTGCCCATCAAGCTGTCATGCCTGCCTTTCTGTTGTTCCAAATCTGCCTTTGGAGACTTGGGGTGTGTGTGAGCATAGGGGGGATGATTGCCTTGCTTCCAGTATCTTGCTGGGGGAGTCTGCCCAAGATCATTTATTATGTTGGACATATAAGTGTTATTACTTCAGCTAGAAACAGAAAAAGAACAAGTGAAAAATGTATGATCAAATCCATGCAGAATTTTAGAGAGCAGATACCTATGCATCAATGGGAATGGTTATGGGGGAAAAAACTTACGTTCACAGCCAGTCAAGCGCTAAGAAAAAAATTAGTATAAAATGTTTTTTCAGATAGTACATTACTCTGAAGGATATTGAAAAAGTAGATAAAAATTACAAAGAAAAATGCTGGAAATGTCAAGCCATAGATGAAATTTTTTTAAATATATGTGGTGGACTTGTAAAAAAGCACAATGATCTGGGATGGAAATACATGGAAATATTCAGAATATCTTAAAATTCAAATTTCCTATGGAAGCTATCAGTGGACAGTGGAAGACAGGAGGGCCTGGCGTGATCTGGTCCATGGGGTCGCTAGGAGTCAGACTCGACTGTGCGACTGAACAACAAAAATGGAAGCTAAGAATATGTTATTAGGAATATTGCCAAACAACTTACCAAAAGTTTTGGAAGAGATATTTAAATATATAGTGGCAGGGGCTAGAATTATTTATGCAGCAAAATGGAAATCAGACATTGGTCCAAGCTTAGAAGAATGGGAAAACAAACCTGCTGATTATGCAGTAATGGCAAAATTACTTCTTTACTTCCTCAATAAATTTAAATTGTTTCACAACCCCTATACAAGCCCTTTCTTTCTTTTTGTACCCCTTTTATATTACTATTTTGTTCTTAAAATAAAAATATATTATTTTTAAAAGTTTGTGACAGTCGATGGTTTGTGAACCATGAAAACCATGAACCACAAACTGAACTGTGTTTTTCCAGTTTATGGCCATGCCTAGTCAGAGCCTCTGGTGACTTCTGGATTATTTTATTACAGTCCAGCAAACAGTGTTGGTCCTTGGTCAGACACATAAGGGTTTGGAATGCCGCCTCAGGCATAGGGACACCTATGCTTCATGATTTTTGTAAAACATCCCCCTAGTAAATATTTGGTAGGACACAAAATAAAAGGGACATTTGGCATATTTATCATCTTAAAAAAAATACCTTTAGCAAACTTCCCCCTTCTTTGCAGTTTCAAGCTTGATTCGAAACGCAAGGTCCTGAAGTGTCATTAGTACTGCAGTTTGCAACATTGTTTGTATTTGAAGGTACAATGGGATTTTCACCAAGCAAAATATTGTTGTGAGCTTTCCAAGTCAATTTTCAGCTTTAAATTCTTGGATCCTTATCTGCACTGAAATGTGGGTATGGAACACCATGGATTCTTTATGAATTCGGGAGCCTAAGAACCAGACAAAACCATCTGAAATGTTTCAAAGTGTCTCATTAAAAACAATAACCTCCCAGTTAGAAATCACAGGAGTCTGGAGAATGAGGTGGGAAAGTCAATTTGTTTCCTTCTATTCTGAGGAAGGAGCTAGTCACAATCTGTCACCAACAATTAACATTTAAGGCTGCTTCTTTGTCAAAAGGGTGTATTTAGGATTGTGGTAGAAAGATTAATCATACAGAAATCTTTCATATTTTGCTCCAGCTAATTCTTTGTCTAAAATTTAATATTTTTGGCTGCAGAATATGCAATTATGATGTTTCTGATTTTAATTATTATTTTGAAGGATGATACAGATAACTAGGTCCCTTGCCTGCTGCACATATCAAAGATGGGAGCATGAGGCGGGCAGAATAATTTCAACAAGGAACTACCCACCCTTAAATATGACAAGCTTCCCACAGTTTGTGGATTATAAGGTAATTTTTACTTCACAAAAATAGGTGCTCAACACTTACCTCACTAAATATAAAAAAGATGTTTCTAAAGCAAGCTGTTTCTTCAAATGGGAATGGATGAATACAAATGAAACTGTAAAATGAGCAAGAGAATGTTGCTATGTAGAAGTCTAATAAACGTTTTCACTCCTGGGTGATCCTGGGTCAGGATGACTATAATTAATTTGTAAAGATCAAAAAAGAGCTGCCAGTATTTTATACAGCACAATCCTAAACAGAGTAGATCTTCTAAATCCATTGACTTCAAATGGCTCAGTGGTGGAAAGTGCTATCAAGTCACAGATGACCTGCAGTGACCCTATAGGGTTTTCAAGTCAAGAGACAAACAGAAGTAGTTTGCCATTTCCTGCCTCTATGTAGCAATCCTGGACTTCCTCCATGTTCTCCCATCCAAGTACTAACCAGGACCAACTTAAGTTAGCTTCCAAAATCTGATGACATCTGGATAGCTTGGGTCATCCAGGTCAGAACTCAAATAACTTTGAATGGTGTAATTTCGTTCAGGATTATACTGACAGACATTGAAATTTCACTTTGATCCTTCATTTGTTAAAATAGTGACCACACAGAAAGGGTCTAATTTACAATTACAGAAGATCTTATCACCATTTTTTGTGATATGATTAAGCCTTCTGAAAGATGGTAATGTGGTGTCAGGCAGATTAAATTCATTCCTTAATTTTAAAACTACTAAAAAAAAATCCTAATTCATGTGTAGTAACAACAATCAAATCTTTCAACCGGCTCTTCTACCCCCCCCCAAGACACTGGACAATATTATACTATCCAGGTGAGGAACATGCAGAGTTTCCCTTGGTCCCTCTCCTTTCCTGCAGCTCTTTCCAGCCCCAGAATGATTATCCCTGGGGTTGCAAGATGCATGAAAAAGAACAGCTATGAAGGTTTGTGGGCTGGAGTGAGGAGGGACAAGGAGATGAAATTGACTACTTTTCCCAGTGGAGCAGTTCTCTTCACTCTAGCTCCCCCCAACCCTGCACAGCTGTTCCTGCATGTGGTTCCATGACCCTGGAAATAATCTTTCCAAAACCCTGGAAATAATCTTTCCAAAACCCTGGAAACTCAACAGGTTGCAAAAAGAGAAAGAAGTTTGGCAAGAAAAAGGTGTTCCATGCATGGCATGGGAGGATAATGCTCACTATCGCGATCCCATTTTATACATAACTACTTCCTAAACTGCTTATATGAAAACAAAAAATGGTTTGTTTATTCAGAGTACTATTAGACATGATCAAAGGTATCATCTATGTGGGGTTATATGGACATGTATCATTTTAGGTCATTCAGATGATATTCTTCATGTTTATTACATTCGTATCCAAGGAATTTAAGGTGGCATACATGAAGTTTTCCTGTCTTATTATCCCAACCATCCTGAGAGATTGATGGGTTTGGTTGAGAGACTGTGTCTTTCATAAGGCCAGCCAATGAACTCCATGGCTGAACAGCAATTTGAACATGGGTTTTCCATACCCACATTTAAGACAACAGCTACCACATCACACTGGCACAAGACAGCATTTCCTTCTTTGATTATTCCTTCTTACTTGCATGTGCCTTACAAGAAGCCAAAGAAAGAACAGAATTCCTCACTCTTACCACCAATACTTTCACTGTCAGAAGAGTAGCGTCCCTGTGAAACGAAAGCTCTTTAGGTTTACTATTTAGTTTTGTCGCTGGTGAGTCCCATTCTGATCCTATATCTGGTAGTCCAACACTAGAGCTACACAGTAAGTTTTATAACCAACAGTGGCAAGTTAGAAATCAATTCATTTTATTATTTGAAGTATGTTTCCAATTTAAACAATGTAGCATTTTAATTGCTGTGCAATCTCAAACAAGTTTGTGCGTTCTTTTGTGCATGGCTGGCACTAAAGTTGAATTACGTAATGAATAAAAAAACACTTACTGCAACATTATTTGCGGAATTTGGTTGAAAGTGTAACACATCAGCCATTACCTAAAGTGATAGCCAATTTTTTGGGTGGTAGCAACTATAATTAATGGTTTATAGCCAGCTCTAGTTAATTTTTTTTAATTAAATAATGTGTTTGAAAAACCTTCCACCACTAAGCTGCCACCCATAACTGCAAGGTTGAAATTAGAAATTGGAAGCCATAAAGCAATCAGGGGTTTGGCAACTGGTGGTCTGAAAATCACAAACAACAAAATTCAAGAAGAAATTAAAGCAGTCCAGATTTGTTGCAACAGTAGTTGAAAATGTACCATTTTCCAAGTTATGATTTAAAGCGATCCATGAAGATAAGGGGGAAAGAGAGTGGGTTAATGAAGCACAATAAAACTGGAGTATGTTAGATTAATGAGAGAGTCATTACAATCAAAAGGTGGAGTTATATGAGCATTGGCTCTTATTTGACTTACTGAAATTAAATACAATACTTTATGCAATACTTTAAATTCAAATTCATACCAGGCTCTAGGGGAGAAGGTTTAGAGGCAGAAAAGGGGGGGAGAAACTTTCCTAGAGAATATTTCATATTGTCAGTGGCTTTTGCAACATTCAATTGGAGAACTTTAGTTGCCATATATTATAATGGTATTTTAGCTCTAAAAGTAGTTTTCCAGTCAATGTTCTTTGCCTTTCAGTGAGACAAACTGCTTTTCTTTCCTCTAAATGAGCACAATAAAATGGGTAAGCTGTCTGGGGGGAAAAAAGAGCAGACAAACTGGTGGTATAAAGCTCAACAGAAAAATGTGATACAGACAAAAGTAGTTCTAAAACATGTTTACAGTATACAGTGCCATTTATTCTACAGGTCAGCCTACACGGAGAGTGTTTCTTCCCATCACTATAATCATTAGAGGCTGCTCAGATTCAAACCTGCTCTGACTTCAACGGTGAACCTTTAAAAAAGTAACAAAGAGAGTAAGCCAAACGTACAAAAAATGCTGCAAAAATAATAATCCTATATCACAAGAGTATATACATTTCATAAATGTTCCTGGCATTTATGGCCCAATCCAGCCATCATTACAGGCGTGAGATCAATGGGATTAAGTACATAATGCCTATTCATCTAGATAAGGGCAGTGGAATCACAGTTTATAAACATAATTGGCCTGCTAGAGTGCTCTGTGAATGCCCCAGAAATACAAAAATAGTGCCTGCACCTGGACTTCCCGGTTCACTTTAATACAGGTGTCTGTAGGGTCTACATGAAACTTTCTGTGCCTACATGGCTGCCACTCATCTGCAGCAAACTCTGAAACCTTTCTAGATGAGGGAAGCTACAGTCCCTCGTCCTGCAACAGATCACCCAACTACCAACCAGATTTTATCTATTTTCATGTTCTTCTATTGCTTACCATCCAACATTCTTTCATTTTTAAAGTTTCTATGATATATCAGGGTTTGTTTTTTTAAAAAAATGCATGCCATAGATAAGTGGCTAAATTAACAAAGTGTGTGTTGGGGTCTTGGGAAATAAACAGATAATGTGTATAAAAATGTTTCAGGTAATTTCAGAATGCTTAACAATTGCAGACACTTATTGGCTACTCCTAGATGTGTCTCGGGCATAGCCCTCAGAGTGGAACTAGGCGAATTATCAATTGAAACTAGGGCTTGGATTAAAGCATTTTTCTTTAAAGAAAAGGTTTTAAAAGCAGAGGGAGGATCTACTCTACCTGGGTTTATCCAGGCAGATACACATTACAGCCAATGGGATCAACTATCGGAAAAGAAAATGAAATGCCTAGGAATAACAAATATGATTAAGAATACAGAAACTGAAGACATTAGAAGACAAATTTTAAAAATCTGTAAGGAAACTGGATGTTACAAGTATGTCTACTAGGGCGCGCAGGGTATGTTCGACACTTCATTTGGGAACTGCCCTCCCGATGCAACTGCCAAAATATTTTTATCAATTGACAGTCCCAAAACTAAGAAGAGCTTTTACTTTGGCAAGACTGAACGTTCTTCCCTCGGCAGTTTTGGAGGGCAGATATAATAAAGTATCATACTCTAATAGAACATGCAGATGCTCATATCATACAATCAAAACTATTGAACATATAATTATGGAGTGCCCTATATTCGATGAGTTGAGGGCTAATTTAGTCACTCCTTTACTTAAAGATATGGAACTGCTAAATGTGCAAGCCCAGGTGTCATGGCTACTATCAGATACCAATGATCATTTCTTTGGTTCTAATTTCTGCTTAAGGTGATAGCTGTATGAGCAGCATTAGACAGATAGATAGATATTTAAAAATTGTATTTGCTTCTCACCCATTGAAAACATTCAGATAAAGGAGATGATGACACACTTAAAAAACAAAACATCACAGCCTGTATTGTAAGTGTGGCATGTTTTAAAGTACCCTGACTTTTTATCTCAAGGCTGCTAAAGATCACCAGTCCATGCTCCTTCCAATTATATACTTTTTTGTTTGAAGAAACAAGTCCTTTATTTGTAATAATTTAAGCTATCACTTGCCTGGCACCTGCTACAGATCAATAGCACACAGTTAAGTGGATGAAAAGGCTAAATGCGATTGTTGTTTGCAATGCACAGTTGTGGGCCTTTCCTTCCCCTCCTCCTCAGGCTTTTAGACCATCTTGTTTTGGAATACTAAATTCAGGTTCAGATACATGGTTGCTGTGCATTTAGAGCATTCTGTTCCACATTAAACATCTGTCATTTTTAAGCCCAAAACACAAGGATAAGTTATTGTAAGGACTAACACGAAACCTGCAATTTTACAGATTCCATTGCTAGTGGCCATACATCTTTGATGGCAAAACTACATTGGTTGTAGCACCATAAAAATCAATAAATATTAACCTTTTTTCTGACACTTTCTGCACAGATGTTTTATCAATTGCTGTCAGGTGATAGAACAGTTGGTGTTATACTGTATTTTTCAACTAAGGATCTATAACAAACTTAAAAATCAATGTAGATTAACAAGGCTTTTAATTCAAAAATTACCAGTGGACTTTCAGTTCGCAGGACCATGAGTAAAATAAAATAAAGCAAAGTAATGATGTATCACAGAAATCTACTATAGCCTCCAGCAATGGGGGAAATGGCACTATTTCAAAGAAACCAGACCAGCCTACCAACCTTTTGAAATAAAAGGATATTTGAGATTATTATAGCTTGCATGAAAGGTAAATTCTTACATGTATTTTGGAAGATAAGTGCCAGTGCATATGTGCAAACTGTCAATCTGACATCTAGCACCACACACGTGAATCCTGATTAGGGCAAATTCAAATGTTATATTTTTCCTATCCAGGTACGATAGACAGACAGACAGACAGACAGACAGACAGACAGACAGACAGATAGATAGATAGATATAGCAAGCATCATATCGTTATTTTTACTTGAATCCCTCTTTGGAAGTTAATTCTCTCTGATTTCAACTGACCTTACATTGAAGCAAATGTACTTCAGACACTACCCCAAGTTCTTTATACTGTAACAGCAATGGTAGCAGTCTGGCAGCCTATTAACAAGCTCTGCCAACAAAGAAGCATCTAGACCAGTCATTTGTAAATAATTTATGGCAAGTTTAAACAAAGATTCATGTGTGTTTGATTCTTTTCTCTCTATATGATCATTTCCAATTAAAACCACATGGATTAAAATTTAGTCTACCACACTTGGAAGTATTCTGTGTTCACTAATGGCTCTTCTCATGTGGTAGATCCATTCTAGCTGCTTGTTTGTATATACTTGGTGGAGTAGGTCTTCAGATCCAAAGAAATGAGCAGTGATTCATGAAATCTCATATGCTATCACAACTTTTGTTAGTCTTTCAGGTGCTACTGGACTCTTACTCTTTTCTATTGCTACAGACAGACTAACATGGCTACCCATCTTCATCTATCCCCATGGTGTTCTCCTATATCAATGGCTTATCTGTCCTTTTCTTACAGGATGGATGAGATGCCATCAAGGAACCTGCCCTCATACCTTTTATGGGCTCAATGTGACATGATTCACAGTATGAATTCTCTTTCTTATGTCATTGGGAAAGTAAGGAAACAGCATTCAGTTTTGTAGCTCTGAGACAATCTGACCTCAAATAAAAACATTTAATCAAACAGTTCTACACAAGCTACTATACTTGCTCTGTTTCCCCATTTTCAGTGCAGAAGACAGCAAGGATGATTCCAGGCCTGCACGAGTATATAAATGGTGATGTCCACTTCACTGTAGTCATTAAAGTAGTCTATCCGAACCACTGCAAAATCTGTTACACGTGCATGCACACACACACAACATTTCTTAAATGAACATAATTATAAAACTATTACAAGTTAAAAGATTAAAAAAATATTAAACATGGGAGGAGATTCCATATTTAATCCTTTCCTGTTCTGACTCTAAGGAATAATATACAATAAAGAACAAATATTTTAGATCACCAATAATTCAGATTTCAGTTTCATTTGAAGAGTCAACAATAGACACAGAACAGTCTATAGGGAAATAGCTGCTTTAAGAAGTAACTGCTTTAAGAAGTTTAAGAAGATGTCAGTGAAGCTAAACTCAGATACACTAAAAGCTTAATTACCATATTCTCTGAAATCTGACTGAAGAGTAGAACAAGTTTACATTTGTCATTTCTCTCAATAGCTACTGCTTTACTACCATTATTCAAGTAAAATGCTTCATTCCATAGGTTAGTGTCAGGCAGGGCTCTTTTTGTAGCAGGAACTCCTTTGCATATTAGGCAACACACCCCTAATGTAGCCATTCCTCCAAGAGCTTACAGAGCTCTTCTCACAGGGGCTACTGTAAGCTCTTGGAGGATTAGCTACACTTGGGATGTGTCACCTAGTATGCAAAGGAGTTCCTGCTACAAAAAGAGCCCTGGCTGTCAGGTATAATTAGATCTCTTCCTAGAGTGTTACAATGTTTTCCAGTTCGAACTACAGACTTATATTTTCTATTTTTCCAGCTAACAATTAGCTAGGAAGGTAAGATTCATATTTGGACATATTTGAAATTCAATGAATAATGCCATCTTTGAAATATTCTAAACGTTTCTGAATACAATTCCATCTATTTGGATAATTACAGATAATTGGAATCCCAAAGACTCCTATAGAAAACAGGCTAGATTGCCTGGGAAATGGGGAAATTGCACTCCATGGGCTGCAACCCCTGCACCTCAGAAATGCCGGTTTGGATCCAAGCCACTGATTCAGGCTGTACATCTTCCAATTCGTGCTGGCCATGCAATGGGACTCTCTTTTGTTTGTTTTTGAAAAAAGGCTGACTTTCCACCTTTCTTACAATTGATTAATTAGCTGCATATTCTAAAAGCTTCTAATAATTTAGCACTAAGGATCCAACATTTCAATTATATTAAAAAGTCGCAGATGTCCTCTGTGGGCCAAAATTAAATACTGAAGTAATATTGCACATGAGACATGCATCCATACAAGGAAAATGGAAGGCTATATTTTTCTATTGTCTTATGTCTACTTATCTATAACATACGTATCACTTAATTTTAACAACAGCTGACAAGGTTTCTATGATCACTGTATTTTGAAAAATATAACCATAACTTAACATTTCAGAATTGTTGCTTGAGTGGGTGGATGTAAGAGTGAACAGCTGAACAAACTTCACCTAGTCTTGAGAGCTGCCAAGTTAAACTTTGTGCTGTATGATGGGTAATTGAAAGAAGATGCTTAATGAGAAATACTAAAATGTCGTTCAGGATAATAAAAACGAACTGTTACGGCCAAGTGATATAGTTACCAATAAGCATTTAATTCTGCTCACCTCTTGTTCTCTTTCAAATTGGAGGATGATACTGACAATAATTACTTTGAATATACTATTCCTGATTTGGCAGAATTTTTAATCATATTTCAATATTTTCCAGAAATTATGTTTCTGGAAAAGAAAGTAAAACAATATTTTATCACTTTCATCTCTTTCAAGAATTTGTGTTACAGTGAATTTACACCCCTTTGAACTAGGCAGTGATCCCCCTCCCCCAGTACAATGCTGACTGGATGGCATATATATTTAGGGGTGATATCATATGAAATGGTTTTCTGATGAACAGCTGAGAGGTGAGTAATGTGGTGACTTTTTTGGCATGGTGCTTAGTGATCTGAATGTGATGATAAGTCACAGATGCAAGGAGAAACTGGAAACTTACCACCTACTTGCTCAACCCCAATTCCACATGTTTTCTAGTATGTTCAAAGTTGGATTTATTTCAGTAACCTGTATAAATTAGGCAAATTATGCCAGACAGCTCTTGTGACATTGTGAGTTGAGTTCTGAACTAAGAGTCAGGAGACCCTGGATCAAATCCACAATCTGTAGTGAAGTTCACTAGGGCTGGACCTTGCTGAATCCTGTGCTACCACTGTACTATAGCAACCATTCACCACACAAATTGCCTTGTCTACACAGGAAAATCCAATGGTGAATGACTTCTAGAACAAAACAGTAGCAGAACATCTGACTGTATATAGCCAGGGTGATCTTGAATGAGTCACTCTTTCTTAGCCTAACCAGGGGTGTTGTGAGATAGGAGGGGAACATGAAACTCACTTGAGCACCATGCAGGAAGGAAGGGTTATAACACATTTTTTAAAAGTATTTTTCGTAATCCACACTTCTTTTGTTAGAACAAAGTTGGAGTCCAGTGGCACCTTTAAGACCAATAAAGTTTAATTCTGGGTATAAGCAAGAACTGAGTGACTTTGCATATGTAGTAAGATAAGAACCTGATATCTCTGTCCAGTCTTCGGGGTTCCATTGTCCTGAGTGTTGTAATAACTTGTAATTCAGCAGTCTCCCATTCCAATCTGTCTCTGAAATTCCTCTGCAGTAAGACAGCTACTTTGAGGTCCTCCATTAAGTGTCCTGGGTGGTTGAAATGTTCACCTACAGATTTTATTTATTTATTTATTGGATTTATATCCCGCCCTTCCAATGTGGGCTCAGGGCGGCAAACAAAGAGGCAAATGCCATACATTAAAAAATGGAGGCAAAGCCATAATTAATTTCTAAAACCATAAATAGTCCATTACTGATAAAACAATTAAAACAGCGGTCAACAAAGCATATAAATCACAATATAAAACCCATACCACTAAACACTCCAGTAAGTCCATTCATCATTGCTCCAATGGTGTCGAGCCATAACTGTAGTCCCATACCAGGGCCAGTTTGTCGCATGGCATCAAAGCGGTGGTGGTACAGTAGCAGTGGCAGCCTCTACTCAAAAGCCTGGCAGAAGAGGGCCCTGATCTCTTCCGGGAGCTCATTCCACCAGGAAGGGGCCGCCACCGAGAAAGCCCTGGCCCTGGTTGCAGCATATTTAACTTCCTTGGGGGCTGGAATAACCAGCAGATGTTGCCCCCCTGATCATAGTGCCCTTGGGGGAACATATGGGGAAAGGCAGTCCCTCAGGTAAGCCGGACCCTGGCCATGTAGGGCTTTAAAGGCGAGAACCAGCACTTTGAAGTGGATCTGGTATGCTATTGGTAGCCAGTGCAGTGCCTTCAGCTCTGGCTGGATGTGGTCCCACCTTGTGAGACCCATCAACAGCCTGGCCGCTGCATTCTGCACCAGCTGCAGCTTCCGG
Source organism: Gekko gecko (assembly GCA_029375565.1). Classification (NCBI taxonomy): domain Eukaryota; kingdom Metazoa; phylum Chordata; class Lepidosauria; order Squamata; family Gekkonidae; genus Gekko; species Gekko gecko. The sequence goes on from JAPDNY010000009.1 coordinate 43,396,113, forward strand.
ATCTGCAACAAAGGCAGCCCCATGTAGAGAGTGTTGCAGTAGTCTAGCCTTGAGGTGACCGTCGCATGGATCACTGTGGCCAGGTCATCGCGATCAAGGTAAGGAACCAACTGTTGCGCCAGCCAAAGATGGTAAAATGCTAACTTGACAGTGGCCTTCTCAGTCTTGTGATTCTTGATGTCAGATTTGTGTCTATTTATCTTTTGGCATAGGAACTGGCAAAAAACTAAACAAAGCCAATGTAAATCCTCCCCTTGATACAGTGGTAAATCTTATTCATCCATATGAGATTTCTCTAGCCATTCCACACATTTCAAGCATATCTACACAGTCATAGGGACTAAGACTTTAACACTGGATTGAGAATATGGTTCTGAGAATGTTTTGATTGTTGGATAAAAGCAGTCCGATAACAAAACACAAGGTGACTAAACTGATAATCTGAATTAAAATATTCAGCCACTTTAAAACAGTATGTCCATAATTATTTCCTTATGTCAGGGAAGACCACAGGGCTGGTGATTCTACAAAAACTACAAATGTGTTGCCTTGTTTTCAGCTGTATTGCTCTGGCAAGCCAGTCCTTCAAAGTAAAAAAACCATTATTTTGCATGAAATCTTTTATCATGAAAAAGGAAAACTTTACGCAGAATGTTGATAAAAACATTGGTTTGGGATATTGCCAGTAATTAAGTGCTAAATGCTTTCAAACCCCTCTGTTAAACCAATAACCTAGTGTCGACTGAAGCTAAGGTGACACAATTTTGTGTGTGGTCTTCTATTCTAATAGTATTAAACAACATTTACTTCTTGCTCATAGCATTTTTGTTCCAAATCCAAGAACACAGGCATTTGTGTGTATGTGTGAGTTTACTTTTTATATTTATATTTGTCATCTGAAAAAAGCTAATGGACATACTGTAATTTTACTGTAAACTCACACTAGCTTCTCTCACATAAAGCAAAACCTGCAAGAGATATAATGTAACCTGAGGTTATTTGATACAAAAATCAATAACTACAAATTAAGCAGGTTGTCAAGCAAGGGGCATCTATGAATCCCACTTTCTTGAATTCAAACTACAGTAAAACTCTTTTTTGGACTGATAATTTCAGAGGTTATTCAGATTGTAATTATAGATCCTAGTCACAAAGTGAGGAATCCTTCCTTAAAAAAAATTAGGCCTAGTGGAAATGCTTTTTATCCCTCAGCTTAGTAAAATGGCTCAGACTTTTCTTCCCTTATATTTCGTAATTCCTTCAAATGACAGTTATTTAAGATGGTACAATACACATTAATTCAATAAAATCTTAATGGAAAGCTACACTTGAGTATGCTAATAAACAATTCTCTGGGTTATGGTCATATTCGGGAAACAGAGAATTCATCTCAGCGTGATGCAACAGATGGAAACGGGCAGAGTTTCCAGCAGGCATGGTTCCTTCCTGAATTAGGCAATCTAGTCTTTATGTCGATCTCAACACAGTCACAAATCTATGGAAATCTCCATTTAATGATAGGTGATATTGGTATTTTTGACCAAACTTTCCATGACATACCAATCACGCATGCAAGTCTGAATATCCAAGGGCAGCAAAGCTGCAATGACTAGCCTGCTATTTTCAGCCCCTTTCATATTCCATTCTACTAGATGGTCATGGGCCTTGCAGAACAGGTAACACTTATACAAACTTATGGTAAGAACAGGTAACACTTGTACAAACTTATGTGCAGCTGAAAACAATGAGCTATGCACAGTTTAATGTTTCTGTGAAATACAAGAGATCAGTATTGGTGCCATGAAACCTAGCATCCTTTTTAGAAACAGGAAAAAAAAATTATGTAAAGTTTTCATTTCAAGCACATGCTAAAATTACTATTCTGCACAAGAGAGGAAAAGGACTCTCTGCCAATCAATATGACAAGCAATTGAAAGACTGACACTAATAGCTATTACTAGAGTGAACCTGTTTGAAGCAGATCTGCTGCTTACCTTTTTCTTTATAAAGTATACCAGTTGTCAAAAAACAAACAAACAAAAAAACCCACAACTATTTTACCTAGCTTTGTACCCAAGGTATATTGGGCTCCTGTACTAGTTAGTAGCCCTTTTCAGTATTTGTTCTAACAATTATAAGCTTTTAACTTTTTTTTTTAAAGGACTTCTTTAAAAATTCAAATAAGTGTACAAATGTGTGGAGTTCGGCATAGGAATAGAGAACTGACAGTGAAATTTCAACTGCAGAAAGCTGAAATTTGAGCAAGAATGAGATCTTATGCCTATTCTTTAGCAGCTTTCAGCAAGTTTATAAAATATATCATTCCATTTAGCTAATGAAAAGTTCTATCTGGTTCTGTCATGACCCCAGCAGGTCGCTGCCTTCCACTGCCACCACCCTGGACTTACGGTCCCTTGACAAGGCCCAGGGTACCCTCTCAAGCCCATCCAAAATGCCCCTTTTCAAGCTGAGAAACTTAGGCATGATGATCAGGCAGAGGACTTTTAAACAAATTGTTTATTTATACAGTAATGGGGCACTGAAAACAAGACAAGGTGCTGCCAAAGCTATAACAGTGCTTAAAGGATAAAGAACACAAAGCTATAATGCAGCTACCTATTACTCCTTAACTGTTACTACTTAAGGCCTACCTTCTTACCAGGCCTCCTGCCTGTACACTAACTCTGACTAGTGAGGGACCTTCCCCTCTCAGACAAGCCTTTCTCCCTCAGTGACGCTGTGAGAGGGAAAACCACAGAGAGACAGCAAGATTTGTTTCCTCACAACACACAGAGTTTATCACAGTCCCCTTCAATTCACTCCTGAATGAAGAAAGACACCATTTTCCACAGCCCTCTATAGATCAGGCTTAACTTACTCTCCCAAGTGAGGAAACTTTGTCCCAGACCAGTCTCCTCAGACCACAGAGAAAAAGAAGGTCAGTTAAACTGAAACCAAGTATAAGAACACATTACCTCAGAGACTTCCAGTATCCCATTGGTTGCAGCTGGCTCTAGGCATTGTGGGAATTGTAGGCAGCTTGCTTTCTACTACCACATAGGCCTCTCCTGGTCCCTAGGCCTCAGGCTTCTGCTTCCCACTCCCAGACAGGTCTCTTAGGCCTCACTAGGCCCAGTCCTGCACAGATCTCCAGAGGTCTACACAGATCATGACAGGTCCCTTAATAAACAAAATATGATTTTACATTCTCCAGATACAGAGAATGTGAAAAAGATGAAATTAATCTGATCAGTGAAAATCTATATATTTCTCAGTCTCTTATTCACATTGGGCACAGTTCTACCTCAGTCTTCAATGCAACTATGGACAATTTTTTAGTGATAAAACCAATGGATGTATGATAGGAAATAAGGCCTGGGAAACTGATTATTTTTTAATTAAGCAAAGTTCTGAAATAACTAAATAGAAATGGTTTAGGTTATGAAATTTTGTGTCTTCACTTGACATTCAAAGAATACAGCTTCCACTTGGTAACACAGTCATACTTTGATAAAGATCACATAATAGATCACACTATAACTTTTAGCAATCATTTCCCACCCCCATTAATAATTTGATGAATGTATCTGTCAAGAAGGATAAAGATCACAGGTTTATTTGGGTTTAACTACTTGAACTTTCAGGATTCTGTTCATGAATATTGCAGCTGTTAACAACTGATAGGATCACAGTTTGCCCCATTTTGATGATGTAATCATATGGATATGTTTGCCTTTACAGCCTTGATTCATGCAGGTTGTAGATACTGGAAAATAAATTTATGTGGGGCAAAAATGAGTTGCAACCTTAAAAGAGTCAGGTTAGTAAAAATGTTTTCCTAAAATTTATCAGAGTTTTCTGGAAACAATTAGTTACACAGAGTTGAAACAAAGATATGGGTGCCAAAGTAAAACAGAAAGGATAGAGGCCTCACTTAGTAACTGATAAGTAACTGATCTACCTTCCCTCAAATTTTATATTCCAAATGTCAATAACACATCTGGAATGTCACCATAATGTCTGTAGCATTATGCATTTTGTAGTCAAATTTTACTATACAAGTATATGGGAAACAATTTTGGGAAAATATATGCTGTAGGGCAGAGTCTTATTAAATATTTTTTTTAAAAAAATGTTGGTGGACTTGTGTGATGAAATATAAATTATTTAGAAGAATGTTAGTTATTGTAGGCTAAGCACTTTCTATGATAGTTATGACTGTTATCTGTATACAAAAGCACAGATAACATCATTTATGTAGAGCAGTCACAACGACTGAGTCTGCCGGGAAGCCACATTTTATAAACTGGAAATTCTGACTCTTAATTCTAGCTGCACTGGGACTACTGATCAGTGATCATCCCATGAGAATGAGGAGAGGGATCCTTCAAATGCCCAGATGTGTTCTCTCTCTCTCTCTCTCTCTCTCTCTCTCTCTCTCTCTCTCTCTCTCTCTCTAACTGTTATTTACTATGCTACAGAGCTTACACCTAGTTCTGGGAACAGGTACTAGAGACAAATTGTGCCTCAAACTGAGACTTGCATACATGTGCAATTAATGTGAATACATACACACGCACAAACAAAATGTGAATACCCCTTCTTCTACAATACCCAAGCCTCTAAAATTAAAATTACCATATATAATTCAGTTTATATAATGTAAGAAGAATTTGCTGGCAAGTTGCTACCAATTGATGGCAACCCCATCCATAGGGTGTTCCAGGCAAGAGACAAGTTTGTCATTGTCTTCCGTCATGTAGCAACCCAGACTTCCTTAGTAGTCTCCCATCCAAGTATTAACCATGCCCGATCATACTTAGTTTCCAAGCTCTGACAAGCTCAGGCTAAACTAGGCCATCCAGGCTGCTAATGGAATGCCTCTGTTTAACATGTTACTAATGGAACACTAAACCAGACTGGAAACCATATCAAAATTTCCCTCTTTCTTAGCCAGATTCAAACATACTATGCTAAAAAGTGCTTTCTTACAACAACCATTTTTAAGTGCCTCTGTTTTGGAAAGATGAAGCATCTTACAACAGCAACAACATCAAACATTCTTACCAGCATGCAGGTAAGCTAGGTCAGGGTTTTCAATATCGGGATGCAGCTCTTTCAGGTGATTTCGAAATTCCACTGGGATATTGGTACCATATTCACACTTGGGGCAGTTATACATCTTCACCCCTTCATGTTTGCCTGTGTGTAGGATATGCTTCCGGATATTTTCAGCACAGTTAGACCTAAAAGGTATAAAGAAATAATCACGTTATATTATACATGCACTTTTAAGATGCTGAATGGAATACGTTAGGCTCCTCATAGTTAAGTTTGGAGTAATTCCCCATTATACCACTGATACTGAAATTTACCAGTGTTTTTGAGAAAACACATTTATGGAAAATTTTTACCACAATAATACAAAAAAAGTTTGTCTTACACTTTTTAAAAATGCCTTTGAAATATTTTTTTTCTGGAAATAAGTTCATGCATAATCTCTGAATGCAAATATTCTCTATGAATTGTTACCAAAACTTGGTATTCCCTTAAAATAATTGGGATTGAGAATAACTGTTGCTATTCCATGAAAGCTGGTAAAACACAAACTCTGCACATATATTATGCTGACATTGTGGGCAGATAGATCATTCCAATACTCTGAATAAAAATGTAGAAAATCCAGATTTTAAAAGCTTTAAAAACAGCATTTTAATGTGTAAATAGTAAATATAAGTGTAGAGGAATGTAATGACCAAGATGAAGCAAAAGAGTAACATTACAGAGGCCTGTGGGGCAATAAAAGGTTGTGGGAAAACTGACTCAGTGTTCAGTAACCAGCTTGGAGAAGGGATGTGGAACTGCATTGTATGCAGAAGGTCCAAGGTCCAATCTCTGGTATCTCCAGTTAAAAGGATTAGCTAGCAGGTGATGTGACACCCTGGAGAGCCACTGTCAGAGTAGACAAGACTGACCTTGACAGAATAGGGGTCTGATTCAGTATAAGGGAGATTCATGTGCTTTTCTGCATATTATCAAAAACCTATAATTTTTTCAGTCTGTACTTGTTGCTGAGCTCACTGAAAGATGGTTTACCAGGTCTCTATGTTATCGGGCAGCCAGAGACGAATTTATGAACAAGCTAAGTAAGCTACAATTTAGGGCCTAAAATGACGAAGGATCTTAAAATATTTTAAAAGTATCAAAATTACTGTATAACCATTTCTGGCAATGCTAGAATCTCACCATGTCTAAATCTAGCCTTGTGTGCAGTCTTTGGAAATATTTACCTTCAGCACATCTTACACACATACACAAAGGTGAAACAGAGTTCCATGCATGTTTTGCTCACAGGGCCTTTGCAATTCAGTTGCAGTTCAAGGCCTTTGCAATGAGGCTCTGCCAAATGGCTCCATGTAGCCTCTCCATTTGTCCTTTATTTTATTTTATTCAGGATCATTCCATTTCTCTCTCTCTCTCTCTCTCTCTCTCTCTCTCTCTCTCTCTCTCTCTCTCTCTCTCTCTCTCTCTCTCTCTCTCTCTCTCTTTTGCTTGGGGCATTCATACACTGCCTTTCCCTTATAGCACAAAGGGATTTCTAGACAATGACACAATATAGTCCTAAAAAGGAATCCTAAAAAACAACCATCAGAGACAAAAAAAAAAATCACAGAAAGAGCCGAAGTGGAGCCAAACTGGAGCTGTCACAGAAGGAGCTCAAATGCATGGGCTATGACAACTCGTGTTCCCTCAAAGAAGAGACAGAAAGTAGACGTGGCTGGTGTGAAAATAAAATGGGCTGGCTAGGTCACAGGTGTAGGCCTGGTTAAAACTTTGGTGAGGCTGTTTGAAAATTTTAGTCAAGAAGGAATAATTAGTCAAGAAGGAAGAAAGAGATGTTCCAGTGTTATAAAGCAAAATGTATAGTTCCTGTGAAATCACAAAGGAGGTCACACAAAGGTTGCTTGCTGTAATACTGTGTTATCTTGCTGAAACAAAGAAGTGCCATTTTACTAACCTCTGCAAAACCGTGATGCTCTAAGTGTCAAATAGTGTAACCAAAAAGATAAAGTATCTGTTGTTTGTACTAGAGTATAAAATGAAATGTCACTGTTTTCAGGAGCCCTCACTAATGTTCTTTGAATGACAGTGCTCGGCTCCTAACAGCTGTTAGCTTTGAGAAAGATTCTCTTTCTCCAGATTCCAAATCCAAATTGATCTATCATGGTTTTTCCACCACATTGAAAAGAGCGAAGCTGCGTGGGCTTATACAGGAATTTGATCTAATATCAGTGTAAGACGACTTACAGTGCTATCCTAGCAGAGTCATAACATTCTAAGCCCACTGACTTCAACAGACATTGAAAGCTATAACTCTTTTTTAGGATTACACTATAAGATTACCAGATCCAGTTAGCAAATGGGCATTTACCAAGTAGATTTTCCAAGCTGGCCTCCTGGGCAGCCCATGTAGAGCACATTGCAACAATCTACCCTCCAGGCTACAGTAACATAGATCAGCATAACTAGATTGGCTGAATCCAGGAGGGGACAATTTAAAAAGGAAACTACTTCTAGCAACCTGCTTTTCCATTCATCAGAGTGCAAGAATACTCCCAGGTTCTTGACAGAGTCTGCTAACACAAAAGAAGGCCTGTCTGTGTTTGACAAACAGTCCCTTCCACCAGCTACCAACTAGCATCATTCCATCCTGTCTGGATTCAGTTTTAGCTTGTTTTCCTTTAGCCACCTGGTCACAGCATCCTTATCAAGAATGTGTTCTCAATAAATGGGGTTTCAGTCAAGATTCTGCAAAATGTTCATTTTAAGTCTCCATTCTGGCTTTGATCCAGAGTGCATACCAGTGTGCACCTGCATCTATCACATGCATAGGTTTTCCGTTTCATTTCCATAACTAAGCAGTTTTGTGCATGCAGAAGAATGCATGTACAAAGATGTCCCCTTCTAGTTTCTATTCAATCAAATGTAAGTAGCCTTTGTGCACAGAGGACCTCAGTAAGGGCATAACACGTAGTACTATGTAAAGAGCTCCTGAAACAAGATATGTTTTGGAAATTTAAGGTGCACATGAACATATCACAAGTCAGAGCATTTTTTTGTTCCCAGTAAATTTCATTTGTAAACATAAATGGAATGTGTAAATGAATATAATTTTAAATGAATGCGGTTTATAATATTTAGAAAAAGTTATCAAGGCACTCGCATGGAAAAGCAGATGTAATTTTTCTTTAAAAATAGAAAACTGGCAAGAAGGAACAAAATTGCAGGGATAGAAATGAAGGTATACCTTGTGGTTTAGAAGTTTTAACAGCACTCTGGACATTTTAAATAGGTCTTTGCTAAAATGACAAACTCCCTAACATATCTACAAGAGGTGGGTCTATTAAACACTAGAGTTCAGTCCTGTCCTGTATGAGGTGACCATATCAAGTTGATATCTGCCTTATGGCGGTGTCTAAGCTTACCTTCTGTCATACACATCTGCTATATAATAACTCGCTACCAAATATCAGAGAAGACACCAATCATATTCAGTATAATTAAAAGGAAATGCTGGTCCTCTGTTCTCTCATGCATGTTTGTATGACAAACTCATTGGTATGCTGAAAATGAATGCTTTTTAGCAACAATTTTATAAGTGATACTCTAATGAAAACAGAAAATCACAAGGGTTGCTTCTAGAACTGCATTTTAATAGATCATTTATTAAGACTGAAAATGAATGAGTGCTAGGAAATCAAATGACTGCAAGGCTTTCACAGGCTTATATTTAAATTATGGTCCCTTGCTTCTTCAAACCTTCCTCCCAAAGCTAATTTCGGTATAACATAGTAGAGTTCTGCTGCTATATATTCAAACATCCTTACATTTGGAACTCTCAGTTTCTCCCCCACAATTGTTCTTATGATCTGTTATTCTGAGACAATGGTAAATTAGAATGCCCTTAACAATGTTCATGCATTGCATGGCTAGGGCAATTCTTCTCTTTGCATCAAAACTGGGAACCAACTCCAGACACTGATTTTGGGCTCTGCCAATAGTGAAGCTATTTCTGTAAATATTAGTAATCCGAGACATGATCTTTATGTGTGATTACACAGGAGATGTTTCTAAGTAACATAATATGCTTGGGGGGGGGGGAATCCAGAATATGAAGGCAAGTCCTGGAGATGTCTGGCAAATTCTTACAATATGTTCTTCAAACAGACTTCAAGATCACCTTTGGAATGGAACACAACAGTTATAAATGTGTTCTGAGGTGCTTGTTCTTCTTCCTTCCTGTACCTAAAGAGGTCTTAGCTCTTGGATGCACTGTCCTTAGCTCAATTATATGGATGCTAAGATAGTCAACTGGTTCCAAGACAACTATCCAAGAGAACTAATATCATGGTGATGAAGACCCCACAGTTCTGAGACTAAGGTGAACCGATGATATGGTGCTGGAAAGTCCTGCCATCACAGCAGAAGTGAAGATATTGCCTATCGATATAAGGATATTACATAACATAAAGTGACTGTCGTGGGTACTAGGTCTGCCAAGGCTGACTACTCCTCAGAGGAAGAAGAGGCAGGGAGCAACCCAGCCTCCTCTGGAGTCAGCCCAGAAGAAGAACCCTCAATACCTGAGGAGGAAGAGTCCCCAACAGCTGCATAGGAGATGCAGTCAGAAGGAGAGGCCGATCCTGAGCCTGGCCCAGCACCCCCAGTTGCAGACGCCCCAAGGCCAGACTCCCTGCCTAGTTCTCCTGAGTGCCCCAGATGTAGGGCACGCCAGAGGCTGACTATGCAGGAGTGAAGAAGGAGCGCCAGACTTCAGCTCTTGTAGACTCAACCCCAGGGAAGGAAGGACCTGCTCAAAAGCACTCCATGCACATGGTTAAATGTGGCAGCAACTTTGCTCACTCAGACCTGCTCACGCGCGCACATGTGTGTGTAGCAGCTGCTCCTTGTCCTTGCAACCTGCAACCTTGACATGATTTCCTGTCTCTTTGACTCTCGGCTCTGTGACTGACCTTGATTCTGGACTGTGTTTACAAGCTTCCAGTGTGTGGTCTCTGTGGTAGCCAGCCAAGACAGCACAGTGACCTCCCACTCAAAGGGCATTGAGGGCAGTCCTGTTGACACTGGATAGAAACCTTCAAGGAGACTAGTTTAGTTCTTTTCCAGGGTGTTGGCCTGTTTCTGATGGAGAAAGACACCAATAAAGAAAGCTAAGAAGAGCTACCAGCATCTTGCACAATCTGAAGACTGGGCTCTGAGATCCATAATTTTTCCTAAAATTTAGGAACTGGGACTGATGTTAGTTATCGAGGCAAAATGAATTTCAACAGAGAGAAATGTAAAGTTCTGCATTTAGGTAAAAAGAAGATGGGGGAGACTTGTCTGGGCAATAGTACATGCAAAAAGGATCTAGGGGTGTTAGTAGACCATACACTGAACACGCATCAGCAGTGTGATGCAGTAGCTAGAAATGCAAATGTGATTTTGGGCTGCATCAACAGAATTATAATGTACAGATCATGTAAAGTGATGATATCACTTTACTCTGCTCTGGTTAGACTTCACTTGGAGTACTGTGTTCAGTTTGGGGCACCGTTGTTTAAGAAGCATGTTGACAAATTGGAATGTATCCTGAGGAGGGCAACAAAGTTGGTGAGGGGTCTGGAGAATAAGTCCTATGAGGAAAGGCTGAAGGAGCTGTGTATGTTTAGCCTGGAGATGACAGAGGAGGTGACTGAGGGGTGATATGGCAGCTATCTTTAAGTATTTGAAGTGCTGCCATATAGAGGATGGAGAGAGTAGTTTTATGTTGCCCCTAGAACAAATGGATTGAAATTAAACCAAAAAAGTTTTCAGCTAAATACTAGGAAGAACATCCTGACAGAGCAGTTCCTCAGTGGAACAGGCTTCCTTGGGAGGTGGTGGGTTCTTCTTTTTAGTGGTTTTTAAGTAGAAGCTAGATGGCCATATGACAGCAATGCTGATACTGTGAATTTAGGCAAATCATGAGAGGGAGGGAAGGAAAGGATGAGTCATTGCTCAGCTCTCATGGCCCTTTCTTATATGCCCAGAGTAATGCCAGTCTCCACTTTGGGGTCAGGAAGGAATTTTCCTCCAGGCTAGATGGATCCAGGGATCCTGGAGGGTTTTTTCCTTCCTCTGGGCATAGACCAGGGGTCACTGGGGGAGTGGGGGAGTGGTAGTTGTTAATTTACTATGTTGTGCAGGGCATTGGACTAGATGACCCTTGAGGTCCACTACAGTTCTATGTTTCTAAGCATATTTTTTCATGCTTTCCCGCCCAGAATTACAGTTATCCCAGAGCCAGAGGAAGATGCATAGGAAGGTTACTAAGGTCAGTTTGAAGATTTTTAGACAGCCTTAATATAAGCCTGCATTAGAAATGCCATAGAATCAAATGTAACTGTACACACTCACTGTGCAGAACCAACGAATAGCAGGCAAAAAGAAACTCCACAAACATTGACATTCAAGTATTTTAACTTCTGACACCCTGTTTAGAATTAATACTGACAGTATTGGAGTAATGCTAGTGCATCATGGCAACAATGCTTTCAGCTTTTCCGTATTTGTAGGTTTGTGAGGTTTTTTATGATCTATTTGTTATGACATACAGTATGTGTGACAGATGTCCAATGCTGGCTGCTATAAAGGAGCAGAGGCCTGTAGGGCTGGAGCAAGAACCTGCATATCAGCAGTGAAATGCTTGAGAAAACTGATAAGTTATTGCTCTTGTCCCAGAACCCCTTCAGCAAAGTTGCATGTCCAAATGGCAGCTCTGATCACAGATTCACAACCACTCTTCTAGCACCCTGATTTTGTAAGTGTAAACCAAACAAACAAAATTTAGTATTGTAAATATGACGATTTAAGTAGCTGTTTCATAACTGCAGGCAGCATTCTCCCCTTTCCATAAAAAAGGAGAATACATTGCATCCTAGAAGCTGAGGAATAAGTGTAGTGAAAAGATCTTCTCTGACATTTTCCTTCACCATCCCGAAACACGCTTCTCCGGCCTTTATACAGCTGGTGCAGCAAGCCCATCATGGCTGCTGAAGGAAGTTCAGTTTATTCTCCTCACAATATATATGACCAGAGAGAATGTAGTATGTCAAGAGTAGAGGACATTCAGAGGATTTCAGTATTGAAATCTAGAATACACTCACAAAGTCTTCATTAACACAGAGAACACTTTCTGGGGACAGAAGCCGTGCCTATACTTTGGCAGATAATGGAGTGTATTTGTTCCTTTATCAACTTCATCGATATCTATCTAGCAGCAGATCACGTGGAAGGTGGCTCATCAGCTACACTGGGTTTCCCATTCTCATAAGAAGCAACAGCTGGTTGCATTTCCTAAACAGTTCTGTACTAGGGCAATGGTTTAAATGAGGCACAGTCCAGTCCACCTGCTTTTGCTCACGTTAATTAACTCTGCACAGTCTATGTACCTGTAAGTATGCCAGAACTATGCCCTTGTTTTAATGCTGTAGTAACACACTCTAGAATATTTGCTCACATCACTGTTGCTAGTATCATAAATATATGTATAGGTGCTCCATATTTAGGTAAGACAACATCCTCTGCAGATTCCAAGCTAATTGTTAATGGTTTTCCCAGACCAAGAGCTAGTTCTCAGAGACCACAGATGAAGTGTGAAAAGCTTGTTTCTGGACTATGACATTGCAGACAGTAGGAAACTTCTTAATGTGCTCAAAATAGACCCCAAAATCAGTGCCCACCAATTATCCAGGTCAATTCAATTCAAGAAGAATATTCGAAGTACATTCAAAAGTTGCAGTTGGACACAATAATATGAAAACTGAATTGGATGCAATTGCTTGGAGCTGACCTTCGAAATCACTCCTCTTTATCAACACCTCAGGTAGAAGAATTATAACAGCAGTAATTCACATCTATGGGCTGCAAAATCTGCCCATCCTAGTTATACTATTTCCTAGTTATATTATTTATACTATTTCTCCCATAAAGGACTTGAGGACCAGGACAACTTAGGAAAATACACTTTTTTTCTTGGATGAATTTCTTGAAATCAGTTCAAGTTGGATGAGGATGATGATGATGGTGATGATGATGATAAACAGGATTTTTGGGAATACAGACCAAAACAGACAAAGAAACTGGACTACTAAACTTTGAAGAGTTGCCATGTTCACTGGACAAAGAACCTCCAGGCAGATCATTATAAGGGTAGTGCTTTTCTGTAAAATTAGGGTTGCCACTTCCAGGTTGGGAAATATCTGAATATTTTGGGAATGGAGCCTGAGAAGGGCAGGGTTCAGAGAGCGGTGGTATAATGTGGCAGGGTCCAGCTTCCAAAGTGGCCTAGAGATCAGCTGTAATTCCAGGAGATCTCTAGCTACCACCTGGAGGTTGGCAACTTTATGTATAATAGTGCTTCTTTCAAAAACATCTTTAAGCACATTCTATAATTTTAAGTGGTTTTAGCAGCAACAATAGGATTCCATGGCAGTTTGAAATTATATTGGAAAACTATATGAAATCTTCATTATGGTCAGTAGCCCTGAATCTAATTATCACTTAATATTAAAGGCAAGCAGGGGGTGTGAGAGAGTTTATGATTCTTTACTCCTTTCGGCTTGTTCTTATGTTTATTTAGAACGGAAAACAAATGCAAATCTAAAATGGTTCATATTGAAATGAAAACAGTTTTACAGTTTTGGGTACATCCTTAGAAATGTCTAAAAACATGGTTACAAAAACAGAAATGTACAGATGGGAGTTCTGGCCCAAGATTCCGCTTCCTGTAATGTGATGAAGAGAGACTCTGAACTTTGCTGGAGTCAGAAATGATAGCAACACACCCCGAAGGCTGCCTGTCAATCTGACATGCAGATGGTCCTTCTTCCAACTGGCCTTTTGTGTCACTTCCTTCAGCCACTCTTAGACCAGACATAGCTCCCTAGAGGGAAAATCCTGTTGATCTACTGCCTGGCTGAGTACCCAAAGTAGTACTGTCTCTATCACCTCTAATCTAAATTATTATTTCCTTTAGCTTTTGTGCTGCCTTCCCCATTTTGTGCAGCCAGAAAAAAGATTATACTTCTTTCTCTTTCATTTCACCTGCTCAAATTCATTTTCTGAATGCAAAGTCTGGTGCTTCCAAGACAGTAATTCATACCCCCCTTTTATTATCCAGTTTTTAGTATGTGAATTCCATATAAATTACAAGTTAAAAAAACAAAACAAAATGTGTTATTTCTGCTCACTGGAATGAATTGACTCAGGATTATCAAAACTTTTATCAGCCACTGTTTGCATTTGACACTGCAGTAACAAATATTTTTACTCTGGTTTAAATATGTGCAACTTCGCTGTTGTGTCATAACCTGCTAATACAAAATAAATGAGAATACTATTTTTGCACACTCAGCAGAAGCCTGTCCTTGCAGACAATTCTCCTGAAAATAGTAACAGCTGCACCAAAATTTCTGGGATGTGAAAAATCTTTTCTTCTTCTTCTTCTCAGAACTCTAATATGTCAAGTCAAGTCATATGTGCTCACACCAAAATACACTTTCCTAAAAAGGGGCCACAAAGGTGAATTCATGACTCTCTCATGAAGTTAGAGCAGCACAACTAGACAACAATTTGGCTTGACCAATAAATGCTCCAACTCAGATGAGTTCCTGTTACAGACAATCTCAGCTATAAGAGGCTTCAAAATGATCTACGTGTATTTTTGTTGCTATAGGAAATGGGCATACTCTAGACAGGAAGCAGGTATGTTAAAACTAAGCCCACCTTTCTCCCTAGCAACTGGGCCCCAATGTGGGTAACAGAATTCAAATCATATAAATCACAGAAAGTTTGAAAATCAAGCTATTAAAAAAGCCAACAAAAAGCTTTTAAAGAACATCCATAAGAAACTTGTGCCCCTAAGAATCAACAGACTACAAAAGCCACCAAGGCTGTGATCACACACACTAAATAATCCACTTTAAATCCACTTTAAATGCACTTTCAAATTGGATTTTGGCAGTTCACACAGTAATATTCAGCTGGAAAGTGCACTGAAAGTGGATTGAAAGTGGATTATTTAGTGTGTTTGATCGCAGCCCAAGAGATTCCCTTACGAAATTACAGAAATGATCAAGGCCTTCCCAGGTTCCACAGTTTAGAGAGAAAATTCATCAACAGACAGTAACAGAACACACTCTTGCAAGGTTTCAGATAATCAAAAAAAAAGATGATGCTGTCCATAAAATCAAACACTTTTTTCCTCTTAAACTTGCTTTTAAAGTGTTGCTGATAAGCTGTACTGAAGATGTGAAAGGCCAGAAGCCCCCATAGGGTATACATGGCTTGAAAAGGGGCTTGCAGGGGTCTACAACATTTTAAACATCAAAATGGGGTTTTCGCTGGTTCCTGAACCACAGCTCCGAACTGATTCTTTCAGGTAAAGGTAAAGGTAAAAGTTCCCTTGCTCGAAAGCCAGTCGAATCCGACTCTAGGGTTGCGGTGCTCATCTCCGTTTCAAAGCCAAAGAGCCAGCGCTGTCCAAAGACGTTTCCGTGGTCATGTGGCCGACATGACTAAACACCAAGGTGCACGGAACACTGTTACCTTCCCACTGAAGTGGTCCCTATTTATCTACTTGCAATTTCTTGCTTTCGAACTGCTAGGTTGGCAGGAGCTGGAGCTAGAGACAGGAGCTCACCCCGTCATGCGGCACCCGGGTCTCGAACTGCTGAACTACTGACCTTCCACAGCCTGCAGTTCAGCGTCTTAACCACTTGAGCCACCGCAGCTCCGCAGCTTCTTTCAGGTACAAACGAGATTTTCAACCTGAGGGTTATTGATGGTGGGGCTGTCTATTAATACGTTGATTTTGCTATTAGTGCAAAGTAAATGTTGTTGCATATTCACTACTGTGATTTTAAATTGTTGAACTGTCTAGTGTTAGACAGTAGTAGTGGAGGCTGCAGAGAATTTGGGCCTGCTTGAGGGAAGTGGTTTTCCCCCTCTTCAGGTAATTTGGCTTAAGGCTTATTGATCATATTATTTCATTATATTATTCCATACATCATATAATATTCATTATATTATTTCAGAGGAGAGATCAGCAGACAACCAGACTCTCAGTCCCCTCCTGAAGGCAGCTGACCTGGAGAAAACAAAGACACATTTTGCCTGCTTGTTCCCATTATTACCCTGGTCTTCTCTTAATCTATTGATTCAGAGAAATTACAAGGTAAGATCATGTAGCCACAATAAGAGGGGAAAGTAACTTAATGATAGTGTCCCTCTTGGGGGCTGAAAACAGGAGATGGCTTTCTCATTGGTACTTTGTAATGGCTTACTTTAACTCCTGAAATACACCTACTCACCTCACTTTTGGTTGAATGAGCACTTACATTTCAGTTTATCTAGGTATTTATCATGAGTTTCAGGTAAGAGGTTTTAGAGAGTGGCTTGGATCTAAAGGGGCATTTCCAGGGATGCAACAATTCCTCTCCATGAAGTATGATAAAGAAATTAATTTGATAAAATAAATAATTTTCTTGCCTCCCCAAATACCTCTGAAATGCTGCTCTTAAAGGACAGGATACCCGCTAGAACAGCATTGCTGGCCACATCTGGGGCCAAAGCATCAGAGGGAATTGAAACAAGTCATGCTCATCAGGTAGAACTCTTTCCACACATGGAAATGCTTCACTGGGTCCAAACCAGTCCCTCTTAAAAGAAAAATCCACATTCACCAATTTATGGTACCGTGTGTATCAGTTAGGAAGCTATAAAACAGGAAGACAATCCAATTAAAGTCATATACATTTGTGTCTTTAATCTCTTTGACTAATACAGTGAAGGAAGCATATACTAGTAGAATAAATTCATTCATTTATTTACTACATTTTTAGCCTCCTTTTTGACTACAATGTCCTCAAAGTGGGTAAAACTTCTGTTGCTTTTAACATCCCATGACATACCTTTCAATACATATATTTTACTATTTTACTTTGCTCTCTTACCCAGTATGTAGAATACTTGGCAGTTAATGAATGTTAGAGTTTGGGGAGGATATATGACAACAATCTGTTGTCCAGGTTTATAGTTTCACAGATTTACATTCACACTCTCATGTTTGGATCAATTCTGTGAATTATATTTAGACAGGTTTTTAAATAACTTTGAGAATATTCACCAATGGAAAAAAATAATGATTTTTGGAATAAAATAATTAAAATGGACTCAGCCATCCCAGACATGAGTGGGATTTACTGGATCCAGGACAAGGATGTAAATCTAGGTAAGTTAGGGGCATAGAACAGACAGGATTCAGAATGGCAACAGACTGGCACGAAAGCAGACAAGGATATTTGTATAGATAGTTTGGTGTAGTGGTTAAGTGTGCGGACTCTAATCTGGGAGAACTGGGTTTGATTCCCCATTCCTCCACTTGCAGCTGCTGGATGACCTTGGGCAAGCCAGAGTTCTGTCAGAGCTGCTCTTGAAAGAGCTCTGTCAGCCCCACCTTCCTCACAGGGTATCTGTTGTGGGGAAGGGAAGGGAAAGGAGTTTGTAAGCCACTCTGAGACTGCAAGTGGGTATAAATCCAATCTCTTCTTCTTCTAGATAGCAAGCTCAAATTATCTACAATGAATTCCATGCAACCAGAAACAGAGGGCCAAAGAGCAGCTTGGGAAAGGCAGAACTTGCTTCAAAGTGAAGACAGGTTGCTTCTCACATGAACTGTTCACCAGTCTACAAACACTCTCTTATTCTCTGCTTTTGCGGGCAGTCATTCCAGGTCTTAACTTCAAAAAGTGTGATATATGGATGGAATGAGCAGGAGTGCTCCAGTACAAAAGTTGTCAATTCACCTATTTATGTACAGCTGGGGTGGAGCGGAAAGATGAGGGAAGAAAGGCTGTAGGCAAAATAAAAGGGGGAACAAACAGCCAGGCTATTTTTCTGGTCAGCTGGCAACATTTTGCAGGGACAGCACGGAGGCCAAACCCAGTATAGTCAAGACATATTCAAGTTATTTCTGGTTGCAACTACTTCCAGGGCAACAGAGAGGTGTCAAGGAATGAGTGTTGATTATGGGGGTAAGAAGAGAACTTGGAAGGGACTCTTTTTCCAAGCCACACTATAGCATACATTGTAATTTCACAAAGGGTTAACATATGGTAAAGAGAAAAATAAGGGTAAAATATTAAACGAGTTTCCAAAGGATCATTTTTCACATTTCTAAGATGTTCCACAGGAAAAAGTGATGCATTTGCTCCTTTCTGAAATCCCTTGTTGCCAGAATCTTCTCTCTCCTGTGACCCTGGCAGCTTTTCCTATAGATGTGTTCCAGTTTTACTGGCATAATATGTCCACTTGTGATAGTTGTGTTCTGGGGATTTCTACTACGGGATACTTAAATGTCCAACAGGTCCAAAAACTATCCTATCATTTCTATGGGAGGAGAGAATGTGACACTAATAGGGCAGAGGCACTGAATGATAAGAGCCTGAGACCCATTGAATTTATTTAATAATCCCTGTGCATTCCACAACAGTCTGTATAATGTTTTTAAAAATAATAACTGGGTTCATTTCGGAGCCTGCACAATGCTTCTCTTTGTCCGTTGTAAGTCTCTCAAATGTCTTATTTTAAAGGAATATATAGTACTCCCGGAAGACATTTTCCCATTTCTATTCTCTTCAACTCCTGTGAGCCCTTGTTCTGTGTGATAAGGCAATCTCCTTCGGGATCTGAGCTGTGTAGTTTCGCACCACGAGTGACAAGGACTCGACTTGAATAACTGCTGTGCGCAGGTTGTAATTATGTCAGCTGGAGTGTTGAACAAGGGGACTGATTAATGTGAGCCCCAGCCCAGGCATAGTCCCTATCAAAACCTTCGTGCAGGCCAAGCAAGTGGGGATGGGTTAAAGCAGGAAAGACAAAACATGCTGTATTGTCCATGATAGATGAATTGCTCCAACAGTCTTCAGGCAGATGTTCCAGGACAGTATAATATACAATTACTCTGCCTTATCACCTTCCAAGGGACAATAAAGCTTCCTCCTTCTATAGCTCATGTGAGTGAAGGCAAAATTAGTTTTACTTTTACAGCACTGGCTCACTTATCATGTTGCCTTGATTGTGCTTTTACAGCTAAAGAAAACATATATTCCACTTTTAAACTAAAAAAAGACCTCTTTAATAAAAAAAGAGAGAGAGAATTCCTTTGAAACTATTTTGCATCACAGCAGTAAAGGGCTGCACAGCTATCATTATAGGACTGTTAACGCAGGTAATGCTGCCTCACATAACACATGATCACATGCTTTTATTCCACATTAATTAGCATGGCAATACTGTACTTGGAATCACAAACGATGCTTAAAGGGGTCACTGAAAGGGCTGAAACCTCCCTTTTTCTTCCTAACTATCCCGAGTGTGAGGATGGTAAAGAGCAAATAGTCCACACATTAAGTTATCTCCAGTTTGCTTGTTTTGAGAATCCCTCAAAAGACACACGTAGCATACAGGGAATTTTATAATTCTACAAACTGAAATAAGTTGCCTGTTACAGGGTGAGTGCTATGCTGCTCCCACTGTACCCCACAAGCCACCCTAAAGGAGGGACTGATGTAGGATGGGGAGTGATAGTTTTTGGTCAATGGAAAAGAACATTTGGGTAAAGGGGATGATTAGGCATGCATACAAGATGTGATGGAAGTACTCTCAGAAAGTGAGGGGATTTTGGAGATCTAGTGGTGACACATGGGAAGAGGGAGATGTGAGATGGTGGGGAGTCATGAGTAGGATGTGGGCATTATGCTTAGGGTGGGAAGTACTGGTTCATGTATATTGGCAAACAAGAGGTGGAAGAAAAGCACATTGGGAATAGATGTAAACACCATTATTAGAAGCTAATCATGCATTTTTCTAGCAGCCCTCTCAACATCTGCTGGTTGGAGAGTTGGTCCTTTAGCTCATGTGTGTTTCTTGACCTTGAATGTAAGATTAAAGTGAATTGGCACCACTAGTCTCTGAAGTGATAGGCACTCATAAACATTTAGGATGTCTTCTTATGCCAATCTGCTTTAGTTTGTAAAATCCAGATCTCTTTTTATTAGCAGTATGGTAGGTCTCCTAGAAGATACCAATAGGGAAAAACTGTGTACAAAAACACTGAAAGCTTTGAACAATATTGAAAATTGTATAAATGTAGAATAAGTATGACACGTGACAATAAAGAGACAATAATGTACAAAAGAATATTCAATATGCTATAACAAAGTATTTAATAAAGTATTCTCAAAAAAGTATTCAACGAAGGTTCCGGATTGTAAGCTTTGTTTCGGGTAGCTTCTTCAAGAATATAGCACTGACATATAAGAAAAACTATTACATGTTTTTCGTAACCAACTGTAAATGGTGATATTTCTTCAACCAGTTTTCAGAATTCTATTCAGAATGATATCTAAGTATTGCAGAATAATTCCAATATTAATAACACAAATGGGCAACCAGTCACAGTTTAGAAAAGAGCCACTCTATATCATTGCTAAGCTGGTGTTTGCCTCTGACTCCCAGTGGATAAGGTCATAAATGAGCAAGCAGGAGGCAACCAACAGGAACCTGATGCAAGGTAGCAGGAGATGGAATCAGGACTGCTATGTCCACATTGTCTGGCATGTCAGCATGTAGACTCTAGACTGGCTCAGATGTTGAAACTGCTTTGGTCTCTGCTGCTACTGCCTATACACCCTGGTTTTCTCTGCCTAACTTGCTTGTGGACTGACAGCAGATCAGGGGCATAGCTTCACTGGTACATGTACTGCTGGGCAAGGCCAGACTTATTCTGACCACACCTGTTTCATCCCCCATTTGTTTCTCTCACCCGCATCATAAATGAGCATTCTAACTGGCGAAGTACAGCAGGGAGCACTCGCCCTCTAAAAGCACTCTGAAAAATAAACAACAATTTTAAATATCTTTAAAAACTAGTACTCAGAATGGCGCAGCTCAGTAACAACTACATCACTACGATGCAATAAACAACTGTCTGGAAAGGCCTTATGTCAACAGCTTGGCACTGTCACTGCTAAAATGTAATAATTAACTTGTAAAGGGGCACAAGAGGATGGGTGGTATATATGCAATGGATGCCAATTTATAAACAACTTATTTTAAGAGGTTCTTGGTGGCACCATAAAGGGTAGTTTTCACATGGTTTATGATATCATCTAAAATGCCATGATATATTTATAGAGACATAACACAAAAAAGAAGTTTTATAGCATTATAAACTGTAGAGCTTTCTGGACATGTATCTTAATAGCAATATCACTGCTGAACAAAATATAAAAAGATAGTACAGCTGCGGAAAGCTGGCATTCCGTTCAGGCAGGAGGTAAAAAGCAAGACTAAAGGCTAGACTTTGAACCTTATTATTTGCCTCCAGTGAGCAAAAGTATATGACTGTAGCACCCTAGAGCTGATCAGGAGGACCCATTGTGTCTGGTGAGTCACAGGTAATTTTTCTGGTTCTTCCTTGCGCCAGAGTGAAGTAACCTGCTTTGGGGAGTATAATAGCAAAAGATTCCTTTCTCAGTAGATTTCTGCCTCAGCTGCAGGAATTTTAGCTCCAATATTCTGCCCATGTCCTCATAGCAGAGAAAAAGCTATTGTTGACTGTACACAATCACTATTACCTACTGAGAAGGAAAGCAACTTCACAGCAACAATGATAAGGCACTGGCTGGTACTTAGGTATGATGCCTAGAGATAACTACTCCCTTGGAAAGGGGGTTCTCCGTAAATAGCCTCACCATCTCATTAGGTGGCCTTTATGTCTCTTTAGGCATCCACTTCAAGACTGAAATCTTTTAGAAAGCTCTCAGCTCCCTCACTATGGGCAAAAGCTGCCATTTACCAAGTAATGAATTAACAGAGTATGCATTTAAACACATGAAGCAGCCTAATAGACAGTCAGACCACCTGCCTATCAAGGTCAGTTCCTGTCTGCTCTGACTGGAAGCTGCTCTCCACCATCTCAGGCAGAAGTTGTTCACACCACCTACTAATCAATAATTTTAACTGGAGATATTGGAGATTGAACCTGGGCCTTGTACATGCAAAGCCCCCCCCCGCATCCCAACCTGTAACATCTTGCAAAATGCTGAGTAGAATGTTACCATCAATTCTTCTCCAATCAGATATCCAGGAAAGCAATGAACAGGTGAGTGTCCTCACCACTTTGCGCACAGTATTACAAATGACAAGTTACCAATTGGTTACTTGGGCACTGTGATAAATTACCACTATGTAAATTATCATATCTGTCCAAGTATGCATTGCTTTCTTTTTATACTCCGTATTGCTACTTCTATGTCATATAAGCCTATCTGCACTCTCTTTTTCACATTCTCATCTTGGTGTCTTTTGCTATGCAGTCCCACATAGCTGCAACAATATGTTTGTCAGGCCACTCTCCCCTTCTTTAAACCTTTCCTAAAGATTCAATCTTTTCCTGACCTACCAGTTTAACCTTACCTGCACCTCTGCTGTCCCATCTCCTAGTGTTCCAGAACCAACCCCTTTCTCCAGGTCTATCTCAATTTATTTTGCTCCCTTCTGGCTTGAATCTCCATGCCGATTCAGCTCCAAGGAAGATGGGGAGATATGCAGAATCTTTTTTAAACAATTAATATAAGTTGACGCATGGGACATAGAAAGCATATAGGGAAATGAATATTTCACTGTGCAATATTTTGAGAAAAGCGATATTCTAACAAAGTGCAAGTTGAATTGTTGAATTCAGTTTGGATTTTATGAACAACGAAAAGAACCAAGTTCATGGAAGAAATATTTGTTTCCTTCCACCCTTCCTGATGGTACCCCCCAAACACCCCAAAAGCTCATTGAAGAGTTGAAGGACTCTGAGAAGTTGCCTGGATTGTGGCATAGAAAATGGCAGCTGGAGTGGAGAATCAGTAGAAATCCCCCTCTCTTTTGATAGCTCTTGTATGAACACAACAAGGGGGGGCATTTCCTCCTTCAGCTTAAGTTCCCTGAGCCCATACGGCTTACGGGGGGTGGGGGGAGTAAAGGGATTGTAGCAGGAAGAGGGAGGTGGCAAATTGCCCTTTGTGAATTCAGCTTCATGTAGAATTCATAGGATCTAAGCTAATATTTATAGTTATTTTAACAGTGAACAGTTATTTCTAGGTAATATAACTTTCTTTTACTGAGTTGTCAGTGAGACACTCTCCACTTCAGATATTTCCTTTCCAGTACTGAGATGCCCGCACACTCAGTTAACTGCTTGCTCTAACAGTCAATTAAGGTTAGGAGAGAGAGCTGGAGAGCACAAAATATACTTTTGGATCTCTGTCAAGCAGCAATTATTGTTCATCCTAAGAAAGCAGACAAATAGGTTATTTCTTGAAAGTGAGCCTTTCTTATGCCTACAGGTTGTGGTATAGTCTGTGTGCTGGGTGGTGAATGGGAGGGACAGAACCTGGGGCACAGAAGTGCTGTTTGGAGACTGGAATATAAGGGGTTCATTTGTAAGCCTATATGCGTGAATCTTTTCCCTCAAATGTGACAGGAAGTTGGCCAATACATGGACAGCACTACTTACGTTCACATGGAAAATGTAGGCATTCATGCTCTAGTATGAAAAAGAAAGTTAGGTGAGCACGTGGACCAGCTTGCATGGTGAAGATGCAGCAGTGTACCACCATCTATGTGCAGCTTTTTGCAAGCTATGTGCATGTACTACAATTCTGGAATTTCTCTTCCTTGCCAAAAAGTCTGAAACATTTCAGGAAGGAATGTAGCTTTTTATTAGTATTACTATTTGGCAATAAAGGTTAGGTAAATAGGTTTATTTCACTTACTCTGCTATGTGGCCTTTGTGATTATAACACATTACCTGACCTGTTGAGGTGTCACCCTTAGATTAAATATTTTTTTTAATTCCAAGGAGGCAGTTAATTCTGTAACAAACTAATTTTGATAAATTTGGCTTTTACTTGCCCCAAACATTTGGAGGGAAAGCAAGAAAAATATCTACATGTAACAATTAGTATATATAAAGAGATAAGTATAAATTAGTTAATATCTGCAGTTAAACATAACAATAATGCCTGATTCTAATAGAAGAGCTGTCAGCCATGTCAAGTTAAACTCTGAATCCATCACTGCTGAATGCACTTAATTGGAAGATGCAATCTCTTAAAATCATTTAGGCAACATTACTTAGTAGTTTAGTAGTAAAATGTGTGTTTCATTAAAGCAAGGGATTCTTTAAAATAAAATTTAAGTGAAGTGGTGTGATACTGACTTCATTAGAAACAACACTGGAGGGGGGGGAACCCTTAATTTGAATGCTCTTGAGGGACATTTTAAACCATGAAGAAAACCTAAAGTTACTTCTTCAGGCTCACAGATAAAGCAAGTCAAACAGCCACCATGGGGCACAGTTCTGAAGAACAATCATGCTCTCCTGTTTCCAGGAAAACCGATTGAATCTCTAACACAATATTTTTAACTATGGTGTTTTTAGCACCTCAGATTACACAGACTCTCCATACAATACAAGAGGCATGAGATATTCCTGTGAGAACCCGACACTGAGAGAGGAGAGAGCTCCTATTACAGCTATGATAGACCATTTTTGGCCATCAAAACCATAACCACTCCCTTCCTTTTTCTGCTACATATTCTCTTGCTTTTTGTGCTCTTAGTGAGGTATGCACAAAACACTAGCTTTTTCGAGACAAATCACATTCTTTTTTTTTTTTTTTTTGTAAAACTCTCTTAAAAAAGAGAGAATTTTATTCTTTTTATAAGAAAAGGGAAGGGTACACAGATGGAGAAAGAAAAAAGATGGAGTGAAATTTTTTCTGTTAGTGAGGGTTAGTTTAGGTTAATAACCAATACCAATTTTGGCATCTATCATGGTTAGAAGATCTTCTTTTTAACTATTGCAAAGTCCAAAGTCAAACTGTTAACGCAGTTAGCAAAGTCCATTGGGGTTAGTAATTAAACAGCTCCTTCCAGATGTTACACGGACAGTCCTCAAATTATCTTCTTTTTAAATCTCTTCCAGTCACGGATTAAGTCCATTTTAACTTTGAGGTCTTCCGTTCCATCACCACTTTCCCCTGGGCTGCTGTCTTCTTCACTTATCCCAATTTTGAGTGCTGCGTCTTCCTCCCTGCTGGCGTGTCTCTTCAGAAGTTTCTGTATTTTGAAGATGAAATCCGTCTTCTTTCTTTTCTCTTTTTCCTTAAACTTCTGGTCTTCAGGCTTCCAGGGCTCCATAAACTCTTCAGATGAAATTAGATCTCCAGTTTGTTGCCTGCTATGTTCGACATCCCCTTCTACTGGCAGAGTATTTTCTTTTATAAAAGCGGAGTAGGCTTTGGGAGCCTTATCCACCTCTTCTTTTAACTTTATCGCTCCACTACCAGTTAGGGGTGCCAAGACATTTGTCAAGGTAAATTCGAGATCTTCTTTCTCTTCTTCTTTAACGCCCTGAAAACCTAGAATCAGAATCGATTTCTGTTCAAACTCCATCATCTTTCTAGCTGTTTCCGATATCTGTTTCTGTCGACTGACGAGAACACTTTCCATTTTGAACAGAGTTTCATTGATTTTCTGCAGTTGTTCCAGCAGGGGGCACAGTATCTCCTTTTCCTGTTGATTGACAGCAAGCTCTTGGGGGGGCTGTCTGGACCGGAAGTCCCTCCTCCCTTCTCTTCCGGTGTCCGCAGAACTTTTTCCATTATCGACATTTTGTTTTTTTATTTACTTTTAAAAAGTTCGTGCCGCATCCCCCAGGAAGCTAAGATGATCGTAGTCTTCCATGCCACCCCAACGGTACTTTCACCAACACTCTTTTTTCTCTCTGCCCCCTTTGCGCTCCCTTTGTAGATCTTGCTTCTCAAAGGGGGTGGGAACTCCTCCCTCCTCCCAACGCTTATACGCATGCAGGGGGGCTTCGATTTACGCTTCAAAATAGATCTTCAACTCACGATTCGATGCTATTTCTTCTTTTTATGTTAGACCATAGCACTGTCTTCACTCCTGGAAATCGGTGGCGCCGCTAAGTCCCATTACGGGCACGCCGCAGCAGGGCCGATTGGGGCGGGGAGAAAGCCTCAATTTCCCGGCTGTCTGCCGGCAAAGAGGCTACTCCCCAAGCGCCCCCGGTTCGGAGCCTTTGCCTAAGGCTCACTAGGGTCTTTCGCACATGCGAAGACCCCCCCTAACTGCGCGTGGGCTAACCGCCTCCGGGAGCGTCCCGAGAAGCGGCCGCCATTCGCGACGCCAAAACCGAAACCCCGAGACAAATCACATTCTGTCTGGTACGCTATAGCAATTGTTTCCTTATTCTTCCACTGCATTCTAACCAATTCATACTCTACAAACTGACATTCAAAAAGAAGTTGCTGGACTTTAATGACACCCTGATGGCCTTCTTGGCACACTGCAATGAAGAAGAAATCAGCTGCCTAAAACTTCACCAAGATTTTGAATACTGGTGTGCAATGTTCCCTCTAAACTGTGGAGTCTTGTGAGCAAAAATTCTACTTTGTGAGCTACTGGCGTTAAAGTTGTGAGCCAGTGATTTGGC
The DNA here is from genome assembly GCA_029375565.1 of Gekko gecko. Classification (NCBI taxonomy): domain Eukaryota; kingdom Metazoa; phylum Chordata; class Lepidosauria; order Squamata; family Gekkonidae; genus Gekko; species Gekko gecko. The sequence continues at coordinate 43,422,790 of JAPDNY010000009.1, forward strand.
TACGGCATAAATGAGTTTTATCTGGAGCCCTCCTTCCTGAGCTAAGACAAAAATGTGTGAGCTGGAGGCTAAAAAACTGTGAGCTAGCTCACACTAACTCAGCTTAGAGGGAACACTACTGGTGTGTAATTTTCTTTAACCGGTATTTTTTTGGTTCAGGTCAACTGGACACAAAAAAAAAATTCAGGATTTCCATACTCCCGGAGCCCAGAACCAGTATGGCATTGGGATCTGGGTTTTCTCAGAAATTCCAAATTTTTGGGAGTGCAATAGACCCAAGGGAAAAAGGTGTTTTTGGGGTTTTTTTAAACAAAAACAAAAAAAAACCCAGCCCGATCCTGGGGCTGGCTTGGCTTCTCTTGCAGCCGGCTCCAGGATCTGTTGCACCATGGGAAGCAGACTGCCCTCCAGAGCAGGCAGATCCTGGCTGGGTGGGCTTCTCCTGCAGCCCAGTTTAAATGGGGCTGCATGAGAAGGCAGCCCCAAGCCGAGCAAGCAGGAACAGTCTGCTCCCCACCAACACAGCTGATCCTCAAGCTGTCTTCTGCAGTCCCTTTAAACTTTGAAGGGACTGCAGTAGAAGCCTGACAAACAGCGGAGAGGCGGGAGCAGATTGCTCTCCTGTTTTCTGATCTACCCAGTAATTCCCAAATATATCTGGAATTTTTTCAGGGTTTTTTCCCTAGTTTTCCTGGGAAAACCCGGATATATTAGGGAAGCCAAAATATACCCGAAAAATATTTATAAGGTATTTTTGGGGTATATTTTTGGCTTGGGTAGATCCGAATATTACAGGAATAGTCCTGTAACAGAGAGTAGCACAGTCCTAGCAATACTGCCACACACTGTCCAAGTGCAGGAACGCTTCGGTGCTAAACAGGTATCCAGAACAGGAAAAAATGGAAGGAAGGAAGGAAGGAAGGAAGGAAGGAAGGAAGGAAGGAAGGAAGGAAGGAAGGAAGGAAGGAAGGAAGGAAGGAAGGAAGGAAGGATATAAAACAAGTACTAATTAAAATAACAACAATAAATACAACAGCAGCAGTAACACATATAATGTCTAATTTATTAATAACTTTTTAGAGTTATAAGGTAGTGTGTTCCTCTTCCAAAAAAGGTCTAGTATTCTTGTGTTAAGGCTGTAGAAGGAAGGAGAGTTGTTTCCCCCTTCATTCTCCTCATAATTTGTCAGAGTGCACGCATGCACAAGGGGGGCAAGGCTGGACGGGGCATTTCAGCCTACATTTCTTGCTAGGTGAGGATGCTGCAGTTAAAAGAAAATTCCCTGACTTTGTTTCTAAACTAACTGTCTGCATAGGTTTTAACCAACATGATAAATATGTAAGATGAACAAAATAATATTTACTTTTAAGTACAGAAACTTACTATAATGAACAGCTTCCTTGAGCAAGCAAAACATTCCTCAAATTACATTTACAGTGTCAAACACTGAACTATGAACAGTCATAATATCTAAATGAGGAACTGTCATCCAAAAGTATGTAATCATGATACAAGAGACAGCAATCTTGAAAAATCTACCATATCCTGGGTGGACAGAGCTGGGCAGGTGATGTGGGCAGAATCTGAAGCACCACTGCTTTTGGGGTGGCCTCAGACCTCTAAAAATCCACAATAATGTTCCTATTCTTATATTCTTTAAAGGTAAACTGTTGTGTCACAGATTTTGAATGCTCACTCTGACACTCTTTGATGAGGAGAAGCATTGCTGAAGGTGGCTACAGGCCTGGCTGGACAGGGAGACTGAAGATCTGTTCTCAGCTTGACATTCTGAATTTGCAGGCACAGAGGTAAGGAAGAGAGAAAATAAGGCTCTGTTGTGCCCTCTAGGCTTTTCTCTCATGGAAGATGGGAAAGGATTATGCTCCTAGTTTTAAGAACTCAAACTTTTACAAGACAAACACTTTCTAAGTTGTTATGAAATGAGCACCATGTAAATATGATCAAATTGATGTGTGATAATCCAAAATAAGTACCATTCCCCCTTCCAGTCTCACAGAGTATTCAGAGAACCAAAGTTGCTTGAATTTCTGAAATAACTTGATCCAAATTGTATTTGCTCATCTCAAAGAGTGAGCTCTGCCAAGAGATAAAAAGGATTTTTCTACACATCAGGTACAGACTGCTGGTAGAGCAGTGCGTCTTCCCACCCACAATCAATATATTGCCCAATTTAACCATTATTGAAGGAGTGGAGGGAAAACTTATTGTATTTCAGTTAAGAGGCAATAACTCTGTATTCAGTGATCTCAGGTATGTTACCCAAGAACATAACATTAATCAACTGGAGAATTATCAGCCTATGTCTCATTTTCTACCTGGCAGCAGGCAGTAAGACACTGGGGTGGGGCTACAGACCTACAGGTGGCACCAGAACTCTCACAATCAAGATCAGTTCCCCTGGAGAAAATGGCTGTTTTGAAGAGTGAACTCTATGGCATTATACCCTGTTGAAGTCCCTCCCCTCTTCAAATCCAACCCTCCCCAAGCTCCACCCCCAAAATCTCCAGGTTTTTCCTAACCCGGGGCTGGCAACCCTACACATGGGTCACAAGCAGGCAGCTAAGAACTAGCAGAGCACTGATCATCAATGCTGGAGTCTAAGGATCTCCCCAAGAGCCCTGGAGAACAGGATCCTGGCATCAGGGAGCACAAACTACTGTTGTAGATGTTGAACCAGATTAGGTTGGAGTTCAACTGAAGATCCTACAGGGAACTGAGAACCCCACCCTTTCCTATAGCCAGAGGTAGGTCCTTGACACTGTCAAGATGTTGTTTCCTCCTCAGTGAGACTGGAGATGGGGAGGCCTTGAGCTGCCAGGTATGCATTCCTCTACCTCAGTGTTTTTCAACCACTGTGCCGTGGCACATTAGTGTGCCGTGAGATATTGTCTGGTGTGCCGTGGAAAAAATTCCAATTTCATCCGGGTTCCGTCGCCAGAGGTGGGCAGGCGGGCGCCAGCCTCTCCCTCGGGGCGCCCAAGCGCTGGCCCGGGAGGCCGGTGGGAAAGTGAGTCGTGGCCGTGCAAGTGGGAGCCGCTGGAGGGAAGGGGGAGGAGAGCTCCAACCCCCCCGCGAGCCTCTTCCCCGGGGCAAAGCCGGGAGGCGACGGCGGCGGGGGGAGGGCGGTGGGCTGTCGAGGAAAGGGCTCCACGTGCCGAGGGGGAGCCTCATCAGCGGGGTGGCTGTGGAGACAATGGAGCCAGAGGGGAGGCGGGGAACCCACGGCCCACCCACCCCCGGGATCCTCTGCTCACCACCTTCCCCGTGGCCGGAGCGCCCGGCGCCGTTTGGCTCTTCAGGCACATGGGGACGGACCCCGTTTGGCTCAGGACTGCGCGGGGGTGCGGCGGGTGGGGGCTGAGGACTTTGCTGTTCGCCGCGTTGGGCTGAACTCCCCGGGGCAAAGCCGGGAGGTGGCGGCGGCGGGGGGAGGGCGGCGGGCTGTCGAGGAAAGGGCTCCACGCGCCGAGGGGGAGCCTCATCAGTGGGGCGGCTGCGGAGACAATGGAGCCGGAGGGGAGGCGGGGCGCCCGCGGCCCACCCACCCCCGGGATCCTCTGCTCGCCACCTTCCCCGTGGCCAGAGCACCTGGCGCTGTTTGGCTCTTCAGGCGCGCGGGGACGGACCCCGTTTGGCTCAGGACTGCGCGGGGTGCGGCAGGTGGGGGCTGAGGACTTCGCTGTTCGCTGCGTTGGGCTGAACTCCAGGGTTTCTCTTGCACGGGATGCTTCGCGACCGCTACTCAAAGTGCAAAGTTGGCATTCCAAAGAGCACATCTCCACCTAGCGGCACGAAAATGGAACCGTCAGCCCAGGGGTGGGGAAGGCGCTCTCTTTGCGACCTGCCCGTGGCGTTGTTGCGGGTCCGCTTGTCCTTACAACAGCCCCGGGGTGTAAGCCAGGCAGAGCGCCAGCGACTTGCTCAGCGAGTCTGCTGCAAAGGTTGAAAGGGCCGAAGGCAAACGAATAAAGGCTTTTCCTTCTGTGGTGACACTAAAATGGATGTTAGGAAGTGTTAAGAAGTGATAAGAAGAAGAGCGCTGACTGATGGATCTGGATGGAGACATGTGCAGAAGAGTGCTGAGTGTGACAGACAGCGGCTATCTGGAGGAGACAAGCACAGTAAGTACTGAGTGACAGTGAGACTGGAGCAGATACTGCAGTGATGGACAAGTTTTTGAAAAGGAAAGAACTGGACTCTGAACAAAATTCGGAGCCAGATGAGAGCCCAAGTATGAGTGGGGATCAAAAGAAAGCAAAGATGGTTAGCTCAAGCAAATTCTCTGGCACAAGGCAATATAGCGAAAGCTATATTTCATTTGGATTTACTTTCACCGGAGAGGCAAAGAAACCAACTCCACTGTGCATGGTGTGTGGTGAAAAGCTATCTAACAGTGCTATGGTCCCAAGTAAACTTAAACGCCATCTCCAAACGAAACACCCTTCGCTTCAAAACAAGAATGCGGACTTTTTTGTTCGCCTGCGTGAAAACACGGAGAAACAGGCAACTTTCAGGAGAAAAACCACAAAGGTAAATGAAAGAGCTCTTAAAGCTAGCTATCAAGTTGCTGAACTTATAGCCAAGTCAAAAAAGTCGCACACTGTGGCAGAGACATTAATACTTCCCGCCTGCAAAGCTATTGTAGAGGAGATGCTTGGACCTGAAGCAGCTAAGGAAATAGCCAAAGTCCCTCTCTCAGACAACACAATTTCCAGACGTATTAATGACATGTCTGCAGACATCGAAAGTGTGGTTTTGGAAAAGATCCGTATCAGTGAGAAATTTGCATTGCAACTTGACGAGTCTACTGATATCAGTGGACATGCTCAACTCTTGGCCAATGTGCGTTCTGTGGATGGTGATGCAATTAGAGAAAACTTCTTTTTTTGCAAGGCATTGCCAGAAAAAACAACAGGAGAAGAAATTTTTCGGGTCACATCAGAATATCTTGAACAAGGAGGCCTTAAATGGGAAAACTGCACAAGTGTCTGCACCGATGGAGCTGCAGCCATGGTCGGGCGCACCAAAGGCTTTGTAAGCAGAGTGAAGGAAAGAAATCCAGATGTGATTGTTACGCATTGTTTTTTACACCGTGAGGCCCTCGTAGCCAAGACTTTACCAGCAGACCTAGTTCCTGTGTTGGATGATGTTGTGCGCATGGTAAACTTTGTAAAGTCACGACCCATGAAAAGTCGCATGTTTGCAGCTTTGTGTGAGGAGATGGGAGCGAAGCATAAAACCTTGCTGTTTCACACGGAGCTCCGGTGGTTGTCACGTGGCAAGGTCTTGGTTCGTGTGTATGAACTGCGGGAGGAACTTAAAGTGTTTCTGACAAATGAGAGGTCAGATTACGCAAAGCTGCTTGCAAGTGATGAGTGGTGTGCAAGGCTGGCATACCTGGCAGATATTTTTCATCATCTGAATGAACTGAACACACAAATGCAAGGCCAAAATGAAAACCTGCTTACAAGTACAGATAAAATAAATGGATTCCGTTCAAAGGTGCAACTCTGGCATCAACACGTGGAAAGTGGCAATCTTGAAATGTTCACACTCACCAAGCAATGGCAAGGTGTTCACACTGCTGCACTGTGTGAGATAATAGTTAAACATTTTAAAACTCTCGAGGAGAAGTTGTCATTTTATTTCTCTTCAGTCTCCACTGAATGCCTTGACTGGGTTAGGGACCCTTATAGCTCAGCATCAGTTGGTGGAAAGGACATGACTTTACAGGAGCAGGAGGAACTAACTGAACTGAGACAAAATTGTGGTTTCAAGCTAAGATTTGCTGATCTACCTTTGGACAGTTTTTGGTTGGATACTGCCAAGGAGTTCCCCGTTCTGGCAAACAAAGCTATTTTGACATTGCTCCCATTTTCCACTACATATCTGTGTGAGATGAGCTTTTCAAGCCTGATTGCTATAAAAACTAAAGACAGAGAGAGACTGAGAGCTGTTGACGAAGAGCTACATGTGTGTCTTTCTTCGATTCCTGCCAGAATATCATCTTTGTGTTCAGCCAAACAGGCCCAGGTTTCGCACTGAATAAGTAAACAGAAATATGAACAATTATATAAAAAAAATTCCTTGTGTTTATTTGATTTCTTTTGTGTTTGTGTTTATTTGATTTCTTTTGTGTTTATTTTGATAATAAGTAAACAGAAATATGAACAATTATAAAATAAAGTATTATTATTTCATAATAAAGTAATTATAAAATAATTTATTTGTGTTTATTTGATTCCTATTCAAGAGAATTACTTTATATATAGTCAATATAGGCACAGAGTTAATTTTTTTTAACATTTTCTAATGGTGGTGTGCCTCGTGATTTTTTTCATGAAAAAAGTGTGCCTTTGCACAAAAAAAGTTGAAAAACACTGCTCTACCTGATCCAGGCTTTGGCTCCAGCCCTCTACCATCTTTGTTCCTAGGGTCTCATGGAACACACAGGAGGTGGGCAGGTCCACTCAGGGAGTTCCTGATTTGCTTTTTTAATGAGATCTTGAATGAATGGAATGCTGTTGGAAAGGGAGCTGGGGTTTCTAGGGTGCTTCTAGGGTACACAGAACATCAAACACAGTAGGGAACATGGGGGGGTTCCTCTTCTTTTAAGGCATTTTCCTCCCATGTAGAAGCAGGGGGCAGGGCAGGTCTTGACAGGTGACCAAATGCCCTTAGAAAAACCTATGAATATAAACTTCTAAATGTGTTTCTGAAACATACTCTTGCAAGAGAATCCACTGCTCCTTGTCTCATCCCTGTACATCAACCCACTGGGATTTCTTTACCTCTTTATTCAAATGCATACCCAGTGTCTTGGTATAAAACAACTTTAAAGTTATTGTAAGTGTATTTTAAATCCAATTTTATGCCTCCTTTAGATCTGGAAAGATGGGTGAAATACAATTATTTCAAATTCTATCCTTTTTGCTTCTGAATCTTGATATTCAAAAAAGAAAAACAAAATGAAAGTTTGCAATATTATCTACACAGAACTTTTTAAAAACACACAACAACTTCATTACATGATAATAGCTCAAGTGCTTGGGGAATACTGCCAAAATAGTACTGTCAAAATATAGTTTATGTTTGCCTTTGTAAGGCTCACATTTCTACCACAATGAGTATAAAAGCAAAAGTTAACTACCACACAAGGGATTGTCCAGTGGTATTCCTTGTAGAATGACCATCCCCAAAGACAGCCTTTGTCCTTTTTAAATGGGAATTGAGACCAAAGTATCCTGAACTAAAACAAACATGTTTATTTTGATTCTATTTAGAAAGAAGTAGTTACTTTGTTTTCAAAATGGCTACACTAATTACTGAGTTGCCCAGTACTTATTTATTCTTTCATTCCACAATAGGACACATTTTTAATACATACATGCACACAAATAAGCTATATCTATATAGTAATAAAACAACAGCAAACAATTTGTGAAATACGTTCATTATTTTTTTCCAAGGTATATAATTATTGTACAGTCTAAATACAGAAAATTAATTGAACTGGTTTAAACTGAAAACCAAAAGAGAAGGAGGAAAAAAACCAACCCAAAGAAACAATAAAATTGGGTACCTGAAGGGTTGGGTGAGAGAAAATTATGAGGAATAATTAAACTAAATATATGCATTTATTCCAAAGTGCACTAAAACTCTACTTTAAAAACAAAGGCACATTCCACCCCTGAAGCAGTGACTATTTGGACTAAGAAGTCCTGTAACATGTTTCAATATCTCTAGATTAAGAGCCTTGAACCAATAAAACAGGACCACCAATTCAATATTTCTAGGTTGATAACTTGAATAGGGTTGCCAGCCCCCAGATGGGAGCAGGGTATCCCCACTTTTGCAGGCTCCTGCTCACTGCTGGCTAGCTGGACAGTGGGGGAAGTCCCACCCCCAACAGCCACAACCTGGCACAATGTCCCCGACATGATGACATCATGTGGAAGTGATGTCATCACACCGAGGATGTTGCACGGAGATGCTCTGGTGTTTTGGGCAAAACTCTATGATAACCATAGAGTTTTGCTCAAAACAGCACAGCATTGCCATGCGATATCCCTGGCATCATGATGTCACTTCCATGTGATGTCATCCCATCAGGGATATCATGCGTGGCAACATCACCCCACCCACCACTCCCAGAAAGCTCCCTCCCACCTCCTACCGGTAAGGAGGTAAGACCAAGCAACCCTAACCTTGAGCCACATTTAACAGGACCAAACAAGTTTCGGCCTCCAAGGCCTTCCTCAGTGGTCAAATTTTTGTATACATGCACACTGTGACATATAAACATATGATAATGCCAAGGCAGGTTGATTTAAGGCCTGAAAATAAAGAATGTAATTATAATATAAAGAATATAATTATTCAATAATTTATATATGAAAAATAAACATTGACTACATAAAACTTTTTTTGATTTTTTTGAAATTAATTATTCACATTCAAAACATTGTGTGGCAAAAGAATTAGGCTGTATAAAATGTTTTATTAGACTTTTAAGCACCCCCCCCAGGTAATGCAGATTTAATAACTCCTTCTGTATATGACAAAACTTTTATAATAAGTGAATTATTATAAAACTTTTATAATAAGCAAATTATCCAGTGGCGCTACTCTGAAATACTTCCATCCGAGCTCTATTATCAAGATAGCCTTGCTCTGGTTTGCTGCATAGTTGATTTTAATTTTATTGTTAAACTTCTACTTATTGTTATTTTAGTCATTATTTTTATGTGACTTTGTAACCAACCCTGAGCCCACTTGTGGAGAGGGTGGGATAGAAATCGAAGTAATAAATAAGAGAAATTTAATTACTTAAGGACACAACAAATTGTGAGTGGGCAAGAATTCTGCTCTCTCCTATCTAACTCGTCACATAAAACACCCAAAGCCTCATCCTGTGGGATACTGATGTAAAGGGAAAAAACATCCAGTGTCATAAATAATACCTCCTCAGTATGTAATTGTATATTGTTAGTGTGGTTTTTTTAAAAGTAATCCATTGTACCCCTTAAATAGGATCTAATGTTTGGAACTAATGATTTTAAAAACAAATCCACGTAGAAAGCTAAAGATTCCAAAACTGATACTATAGGGCCTTCTGGGATTGGGAGCCTACCTTTATGTATTTTGGGCAATAAATAAAACTGAGGCACCCTTTCTTCATTTGTAAGGGGAAATTGTATGTGGGTTTGTCAATATAGTCTTTTACTAGGCCCTCCTCCAAGAGTTCAAGAATTTCCATGTAATTCTCTTGTTTGGATTTACAGCACTCTTAACATAATGTGCTGTATTATCCAAAAGAAGAGACCTGTTGGATCAGACCAGTTGTCCATCTGGTCCAGCACCCTGCCTCAGACAGTGGCCAACCAGTTCCTCTGGACAGCCAATAACAGGACAGAGAGGCCGAGCCCTTCCCCTGATGTTGCCTCCTGGCTCTGGGATTCAGAGGATTAGTGCCTCTGAATGTGGAGGTTTCCCCCAGTCACTTATCCTCCATGAATCCATCTAATTCCCTTTGAAAGCTGTTTATTTCTGTGGCCATCATCTCTGGCAGCGAATTCCACACTTTAATTACTCTCTGTGTTAAGCAGTATTTCCTTTTGTCCGTCCTGAACCTACTGCCTATCAACTTCTTTGGATGCCCTCGAGTTCTAGAATTTTGGGAGAGGGAGAAGTTCTCTTTGTCAGCTCTCTCCAGTACGTACATAATGTTAATCTCAGTAGTCTTGACCTTGTGTCCCAAGTGCACACATCATTGCTGGCAATAAAGTATGGAGGGTGCTGTATTCTGCTCTACTTGTCTAGCGGAGGAGGACTGCTCTTCAAGTACTGTGGCACAAATCTCCTTACGCAGCAATAATTAAAGTAGCAGGATAGGATTAAGCTGCATACATACCACAGGGATCACCACTGTAGGATAAAACCGGAAAGAAAATGAAGCCTTGTGCCTAGGCAAACAGTTCAAAACACAAGTAGCAGTGGATCAGAGGTATATACTTCCCATGGTAACGGAGAAAGAAGTGAGCAGAGGACTAAAACATGATAGGTAAGGAAGAGATGGTATGAAGTGGAGATATAGGGGGCAGTTATGTAGGAGTTTTTCTTCCTGCTTTTTTATGATGCCCAAATTATCTCCTGAAAGATAGCCAATAGAATGGAACTTGTCATTTTGAGGACAATAAAGCCTTATAAGAGTTTGATAAATAACACAACATTAAAAATCAAAAGCACTGCTTGCTACAGAACTATACACTGTCTAAGACCTATAGAGTCACTTATTTAAAGAAGCACAATTTTCAGCACTCTACACACTGTTTTAAGGGGTAATCATGCTTTCCAATAAACACACATGTTTCTTTATAAGCCAGTCACCATCTTGACATTTGCCTCTGGCCAAGCAAACTGGGCATCAAAGAAGAAGCTGAGCTTCTTTGAATGCTACTACCAATGTTATTTTGCTGGGAAAGTGTGTTATACAAGCAGCACAAGTGGCATGCTGTTCTCCCCCAGACTAAATGGCCTGTCAACAATTCCTCCCATTCCTGAGCCAGAGACATTGTGACTGAACCCAATTTTGCTAATAGCAATTAAAGAAATATTAAACTTAGTTTGACATACGAAATACCAACTGTAGTGGAGGAACATGAAATGTGTATATAAATGCAACAAGAAAACAGAAGGAAAATAATTTGCATGTGACACTGTTTTTAGAGCCGTAATAAGGAGGATATTTTAAAAGAAATCCTGTAATTTACACTGCAGTAATGTATTCCTGCTTTATAAACTGATGGATCTCATTTAATACAGAAGGAAAATATGGAATCCTTGCACTGTGCTTTCTGTTTTGGACCACACACAAGTCTCCAGTTAAGGAACTTCCTCCCATAAAGTTTTAAAATAAGAAATGACATTTTCTAGACAGCAAACTTACAATTTTTTTTTTAAAAAAAAACATTATCCCCACAACAAAAATGTATAGTTAGCCACTAACTGATGAAAATATATAAATAAAACAGAACCCCATCAATAAAGGATTTTATGAATGTAATAAGGCACTTTTGGGTAGGCGAAGAACATAAGCAGATATCACCTTCCTCACCAGTTCAGCAAAATCTGAACTGGGGTGTATGTGCTGTTTTTTTGTATTCTGAAAGACTTTTTAAAAGACTGTATTAAGGCATGTTTTTACTTCATAACCTGCAGGGTGAAGAATACACTTCCTTTCCAATATCCTATCATAACCTAACAGTTAAAGACTAAAAAAAGTGCACTTTAAAAATAAATTAATGGGAGTGATGTGATATCTGACCATCTTATATCTTAAAAGCTCATACCACCCAAACCTTGTGGGTCTCTAAGGAGCTACTGGACTTGAACCTGGCTGTGATATTAAACAAATCCCAATATTCTCTCCAGGGGAGCTTGCTCAGGCATTAACTGGAGACTGGGGCAATTTCTACTGTTTCCTCCTCTTCACTATACCCCCTTTTTGCTATGATGCACTTTGTTGCCACAGTCTGCAGACCTGCAGAGGAAGATTTCTAGGTTGTTGCCTCGGGGATTGCTTGGGGAAATACCAGGCAGGGAAGATCTGTTCTATCTATTTCTTCCATAACCTATTTATATAGGATCCAGTTGTCTTGGCTTCATCATGGATTATTGTTTCATTCCGACCAATGCGCAGTAACTGCTATGTGAGGTCAACTGTACATAGCTCCATATTAACTTGTTAATCATAGCACGTTACTTAAAAGCATGACCCACTAATTTCACTTGAGTTACTCTTAAGTAATATTTTCAGGATTATCCTTGTATCTTTGCTCTCACACCTACTTCAGTGGTGGGAATCTCAACCTGGTTAGTCTTTGACTATGGACTACATATAGCTCTCCCTTGTGTGATGTCCCACCTGGACCCATGTAATCTTTGTAAATAAAGAGATGTGTCATCCAAACTGTCATCATGTTCTGTAAAATTCAAGTTTACTGAGATTAACACCGTGTGCTCTTCTGCACCATCTATTTCATACAAAGGCGCCCACCCCAATGTTAGTATTAGAATTGTGTAAAATCAGCATTTACTTAGCCAAACTAAGAAATAATAGGCAATACTACATTTGCTGACTTATCAAAGTATCTGAAAGATTATTTAGTTTTAAAAGAATATCTATATGCCAGTTTTGTTTTAATTACTATGTTGCACGCATTGGAGCGTATTATAAATGGGTCTTTATTTTACAAAGTATGCACATACACAAAATAAAAGGGAACTATGAACTCCCCAGGGAAGCTGTCCAAAAAGAGAAAAGTAGTCTCTATAAAGTCACCCTCCCCAACTCAGAATGCTAGTGTTGCTGAATCCACACAATGAATCCTTCTGTGCTTGATGTCAGATACTATAATCCTTTACCGAGCATTGTTTAATTAGTTTATTATGCATAATAAATGTAAAATATTTTATTTTAGTTTACATAATTATATTACAAATGCATGCCATTTATCCTCAGACTTGTAGGATATCCTTCACAAGTGACAAGTTTCTAGAAAGGTGCATTTATAAAAATAATGCAATTTGCAGGCCAGGCAGTTTGAGCTTCTTATCTATTATCCTGGAACAAAAACAACAACAACAACAGCCTTGCTTTGTTACCTTTGGGCTGCTTTCTTATAAACAGTACAAAACAACACAACACAGAAATCAGTGACAGATGTTAACCTGTGTAGTGATGTTGTGGCAGAATATGCATCTCTGTAATAAAGGTATATTAGTGACTTAAAATAATTCAGTATTATGCCTGTGGTGATGTAAGTATTTTATTCCAGCAATCAAAATACATTCCACTTAGCTGATTGTACTTTAACCCAAGATTATTTCAATTCTGTAGCCACTAGATATCATGCAAACCTTCAAAAAAATTAACAGAGCTGTAAAACAAATGAACACTGGTCTCATCAAATAATGCAGTTCAATGCACAACAGAACTCTAAAGTGGTTCCAGAGGCAGAAGCCCTTATGATAGGACAAAAGCAGCTACTTAAACCAAGACAACCCCTTTTTTTTGCCCCAATGTTCTCAGGTAGATTGAAAACAGAATACGTTATAACGGGTGAGATTAACCAATGCTTACTAGGATTAACATTTCCACTCATGCAAAAAGTAACCTCTAATAACCATTAAGTACCATCTGTGTTTCCAGAGTCTTATTTCAAAGGTAATAAAATCCACACCCTTCTCTGATTTAAAAATAGGTGACTCTCCCTGGCTATGAATCATTCACAATATTTTTCATGCAAACAGAGGAAAAATAAACTCTAGTCACTGTTCCTAAAATGACAGGCAGGTGCTTCAATTTAACCTGCTTTATGGACAATGAGGATGTTGAATTCTTAGGGGGACATTCTTCTTTAGTGTCATGGCTGCAACTCAACCAAGATTACCCCCCCCCCAGATGCAGCTGATCTAAAGAGGCAATGCAGATCAGTGTTCCCTCCACAGAGAATTCTAAGAGCACCTGCAAAATAAACAGCATCGGCCCTTCACTTCAGTGTTTCACATCAAAAGCCTTCAAAACAGGTCTGTTTTTTCCTCCCGTATTTGACAAATAACAGCCCCCCCAAACTTGCTTAATTCTGTATTGATGGGAAAGTAATGCCAATGTGTTTTAATAATGAAATGGCATGAACGCCATTAGATCACCAGCATTTCTGCTCCTATTACCTGTAGTCGCACCAAGGGCATCTGTAGGGTTTTTCCCCAGTATGGACGCGTTTGTGCCGTGTCAGATGGGACTGGGTTGTAGAAGCAAAGTTACACTCATCACACTTGAATGGCTTCTCTCCTGAAAGACAGTGAAAGAGATTTGCTTTTACAGGTAGAAAGGAGAAGGTAAAGTTTGTTGGTTACTAACCGGCAATACCGCAGAAGGGTAAACAAATATTGCAATGCTAAGAGAAACGCATGAAATCTCATGCGCAAAACATTAGAGGACATATTCTCTGCAACATATATTATCTACCATAGTGGCTAATTCATAACTCATACAACATTTGTACCAACTGACTGGGGTCTATGATTTTTTGAAAATGTTTCCATATTGTGGCGACTCCATGTATATTGAATTGCCTATGTATATTAATTAACCATGTACCTCTGTAGAGTATTTCTGACTCCCAGTACACACTATGGAGGTAAATGGGATTTTTGTGGTGATGAGGCAAACTACATGAATGCAGCTAACCTGTGTGGAAAACTGCAGCTCAGAAATCTTGCAGCGAAGCTATTTTGAGGAGGCTGTGTAAACTACCTCCATGTGAAACATGAGAACAGAAACCTATCAGAGATTCATACCCGCAGTTATTCCAACAAAAAATGGCCTTTTATATATTTCAATGTACACCTTTCATATTTGAATCGTTCAACATGTTTTCAGACCTTAGACCATCATGGTTTTGGCAGGTGTCACTGTGTAAACTTCCAATCTGAGCATATGTTCAATGATTCATAAAAACAAGATATATGTGAATGTCTACCACAATATAACTCAAAAGATACCTTCAAATGAAAGTAACAGACACATGCCAAGCAGAGGAAGGAGAAATGGAACTGAGCACTATATTGACTCCGAATGATTAAATTCTTCTTCTGGATAAAGAACAGTTCTACTAGCAGACTATGACTGATTCCTTTTAATGGCTACATTAAATATACTTCCCATTATAGCAAAGCAGATCTGCTAAGTTTATGAATATATTAAATAACCCAATTTGCACATTTACAAATAATTTGCACATAGCCCTAATATGATAATCTGTGTTGAAGACACCGGGTGGAAGTAACAGTAGCAGCAATGCATTTCACTTTCAAATTTCTTTTTGTGGTTCCTCTAAGATATGAGTGTGTGGGAACAGATGCATTTTGGGATAAAGCAGAGATGACCACAAGGGGCCAATATTGGTCAGGAAACAACCTCTTGGGAAGGTATTGCAGAGAAACTGGCAATAGTTGCATTGACCAATATCTCATCCATTGTTCAGTGTTTGTGCCATACCTAATTTTCTTGTCTCCTTTAAGGCAGGATCATTACAATTCATTAACAGGTTCATCAACTCCCATAGTTTTATTTCAAGTGTCATGCCTTCAGGAATTTTTCTAAAGCTCTAGCAATGAGAACATCTTGAGAGCATCGATTAAAAAAAACCAACTGAAAAAAAACAGATATTTGTCTTCTTTTTGATTATGTGGAAAGAAATAGTCCTCTAATATTAGATATAGTTACACATTTTTGTAATTTTGTAATTTATAATTAGAACCTTACAGTTATTATTTCTTCTCTCCCATTATTATCTTCTGGTTATACCGTTGCAACATCTTATATTCTAATAGCAAAGTCAGTCAGTCTTTGGATACTTAAATCCGGTGACTAGAGCTGTGAACACACAAGACAGATCTTTCTACAAACCTGAAATGCAAGAAATGTGAAATCTAAAAACAAAAACAAGAGCCTAAAAAACCAAAAAAATGATAAAAGGAGTGCCTCTACAGTGCCTTTAATACACAGATTCCTTCAGGGGCTGTTGCTAGGCAATCACAGAGTTCCAAGTCTTGGTTCTGTCAGTAAAAGGCAAATATCCTTTCCGGGACTATTTTACCCTTTGAAGGAGGGCATCCTGGGGCCAGGCCTGGCTAGGATTGCCACCTCCAGGTTGGGGAATTCATGAAGATTTTGTGGTGGAGTCTGAGGAGGGTAGGGTGTAGGGATGGGAGAAGCCTCAGCTGAATATAATGACACAGAGTCCACCCTCCAAAGCAGTCATGTTCTCCAGGGGGAAAGATCTCTGCTGTATAGATTTCAGTTGTAATTCTGGGAGGTCGCCAGGTCCCACCTGGAGATTGGTGATCCTATGCCTGGAAGCAACTTCCGGGTGACTTGATACCACCTGATTTACATGACTGAACTAGGATACTAAGTGACAAAGGAAACTCAGAGTAATCATGAATTGCAATTCAACTTTGTTCCCTTCTTCCAGAACCAAAATGATGTATCACATTCAGGCTGTACTGTAGAAATGAAGCTACATCAACGTTCCCTTCAACTTGTCCAAGAGGCTTTGACATCTGTAATGCAACCTACTCAGTCCAGGCCTAGTAGAGAAATGTGTGATGTAACTGGATAGCAGTAAGTAACCTACACTTGGTACAGAATGCTGCAGCCAGAATGCTGATTGGAATGGGTCACAGGGACCATAACACTCCAGTCTTTTTCCATCTATGCAGGATCCCAGTTTCTTTTCAGGCCCAATTCAGCTGGTATTGACCTTTAAAGCCCTATATAGCTTTGGGTCAATATACCTGAAGGACTGTCTACTCTCACATGAACCTACTCGACTGCTCTGGTCATCTTCATGGGCTTTGCTTTGGGTGCCCCAGCCATCTCAGGCTAGACAGATGGCAACCTGGAAAAGGGCCTTCTCAGTCATTTTATTTATTTATTTATTTAATTTATATCCCACCCTCCTCATCAAGGCAGGCTCAGGGTGGCTTATGTAAAGATATAAACCAATTTAAACAAGAATTAAAATCAGAACAGTACAATTATAAATATAAATATATAAAGTGCTAGTTTGTATCAGATAGTGCTGGTGCTGAAACTCTGGAATTCATCTGTCTCCTTCTATTGTCATCTTCCACCAGTGGGTGAAGACTTTTTTGTTTTGCTTGGAATTCCCTCACTAACTCTTATTAGCACTACTCCCAGTTTGTGTATTTTTTTGCGTTCATATTTTTATTTTTATGTTAGGTTCAGTTCAGTTCACTACCTTAATGAGCATAAATTATAAGCATAACTAAAGGAAGAAAACAAGTAAGATTTTAGCATTACAAAGGGATAAGTTTCACCATCAGAGGATTTTACCATATGCTCCCAAATCCTTGCGAGTATACAAGCTTGATGTAATTGAGGAGATGAAAAATAGGATGCTAGATCCCCAAGATCAGATGTGATATCAAACTCCAGCAGGGAACTTGTCCTGTTTTCTAAAGAGCTGAGAGTTTGTTTTTCAATATCCAGAAATCTCTGTTTCAATTATCTAAAAAGCCTGAGATTCTTCTAACATAAAGAGAGAATTGAGAAGGATACCAACTGTACTTTCTGCAAATCAGACAGCACATACAGCACATAGCTAGGGAATACTGCCCTATAATGGAGATGTAGCCAAAATTTCAGGGTCAGGAGCCAAGCTCTGGTCTCTAAAAGGCTCTGCCCTATCTCCAAGCACATGGCCACATAGCTTACACAGATTGGGACCCCCAAAATATGGTGCAAAAATATTGCCAGAATTGCTGAACAAATTGGCTGAAAGGGCTAATCCAAATGGAAATCCTGTAAAGTAACTGGGATACCAATTTAGTTTTGAAAACATGGATGACTGCAGGTACATATCAGCCACCCTTCACATAAAAGAAACGTGCAACAGTAGACATACTGCACTTGGCTAAATTAATTGCTTGTTTCTGCTGTGCTGTCCAACTATTATTATACTGAAAATTTACTCCCAAATATTTAAACAGTGTTTTACTAGCTCAGTGTCGTTACCTTTAATGAACCAGTTAAAACATCTCTAAGATCTCAAAAACACCATGATTTTTGATTTCTCAAAATTAACAGACAATAGGTTGGTTTCACAATAGAATACAAATGCAAGTAAAAGGTGCTTAAGACTTCTGGGAGCGAGATAGCACTACTGCATCATCCGTGTATAGTAACAAGCAGACAGACTGAGGGCCAAGTTAAGGAAAGTGTCCATCTACCACTCACAGAGTAGGAGCCAAGTCATTCATAAATATGTTGAATAAGTAAGGAGCCAAAATGCATCCTTGTTTGACTCCCTGAATAGAAGGGATTTTATGTATTGAATTACCCAAGCTTTTGGAAGATTGTATTTGCAGATAACGAAAAGTAGACACTTATCCATTCTCATCGTGTTCAGCTTATTCCACATAAGATTCCTAGGTACAGAATCGAAGGCACCCTTTAGATCGAGGAAAGCAGAGAATATTTCCCCCCCACCCACACTGCCGTTTTTCTCTACCAAGTCAGCAAGGGTAACACAATGATCCAGGGTAGATTTACCAGGGCAGAAGCCAATCAATTCTAAGCCAAACAATTTTGATCAGACATCCAGGCAGTAAGCTAATTTAGCAAATGCCTTGCATAAAGTTTGCCCACAATTTAAAGTAGGCTAATTGGGCAACAATTCTCTGGCAATTTGGGATCACCATTTAACAAACTTGGTACTACGATAGCATTAATCCACAAATCAGGCACTATCCCAGTTTTATCTGTTAGCCAGAGGAGGGGCCCACCATTCTAGGTGATTTTTTTTAATAATTCAGGAGGTAGCCCATCGGGGCCTGAAGTCTTTTCAACTTTCACTTGCTCAATTAAATATTTATTTTCATTAGGGCTAACTGGATGCCATTCAGGTAAATCAGGAGGGAATGTCTCTTGTTGACCAAGAGAAGTAATTGAAGAATCATCATAGAATATATTTGAAAAATAATCTGATAAAGCCTGAGCTGATACAGGGCAATCGGGAGATTGGCTCCCATCAAGGAAGACACCTAAAACTACAGACCATTTTTTTCCCTTTTTCTGGCTAAGGAAGCATTTACATTAGGTGTTATTTGATTGTTTTAAATGTTTCACATATATCTGTATTATGAATGTTTTTTAATGTTTGAAATGGTTTCATGTTCACTGCCTTGGGGACCTTGAATTTGGTGGAGAGATGGCATACAAACACTTTAAATAAATGGATATTTGGAGAGGGAAACGGGCAGTGCCATATTTTATTGGACTTAAATTTGATGGGAAGGAACAGTCTTTAATATGTTCATTTGCAAATGTTCCATATTTTTTAAAAAAGCAAGCCTCAAGTGAAAAGAAACAAGCTAACCAAAGGTGAGCGTACACTTTCCAGAAGCATCAGGCAGAACATTTAAGAATATTAAACACTATATAGTAATCAGCCAAATCTACAGCATAGTTCAAGAATGATAATCTTTCTCATTCCAAAACAATACATCTCAGTTTACAGGCCAAGAAGGGAAAAACAGTGAACAGAAAAGGCCCAAGTTATGGCAAAGTCATATTGGAGACAACTGCTAGATCTGTTTCAGCTTGAGGTTTCAGCATGTCTGCTCCTTATGAATGTAATGACCTGCATCTCTTCTTTACAATCACCACCCTCCTTCAGTACCAGTGTAGTTAGGAACATAAGAAAAACCTTACTAGATTAGAGAGAAAGTTCCCCCAGTCCATTTTATTGTTTCAATGTCAGTCAGACACCTCTGGGAAGCTGACAAACAGGAGATGAAAGCAACATTCCCTTCTGTTGCTCCCCAGGGAATGGTGTTTAGAGACAAACTTTAATGAAGTTGGTTACAATATGCATTGTACCTTTGCATCCCAAGTTTCTTTTTTACAACACCCTTCCCGCCTTCTGACTGTGATATAATGATTCAGAGTTCTCCATTCACGCTTGTACCTGATGAAGGGAGCTTTGACTCTCGAAAGTTTATACCCCTAGAATTTTGTCGGTCTCCAAGGTGCTACTAGACTCAAATACCATTGTTTAGATTAGAGGGAGGACCATATTATGTGCTAATTTGTTGTCATTATCTTTATAAACAACTGTCCCAGACCTTCATATATATTCCCCACTGAAAATAATGGTCCCAAACACCAGAACCCCCCAAAACACACAGACTTGAATCCTGAGCCAGTAATGTCCTGCTCAAAAAATAAGCAATCACAATAAAAAATTCCCTCTCAAAGCCCATACCCAAAATTATGATTTTTTCCCTCAGTGCACACCCCTAGTAATGATTGATAGCCCTACATGAATGTATAAGGTCCCCTGTTAAAGGGATCTGGATTACAAAGGGATCTTTGTAAATTTCTTTCAAGGAATTCTATGTTAATTTAATTAGTTGATAAAGTAATTATGGGTTGGATCCAACCAGCTTTTGAACACAATCTCACCTAATCCCCTCGTTACTACAGCCCCCATACCATGTGGCTTTTGTCCATGCAGTTCCCACAGCTTTTTGGTGGTCCCAATTAGCTTTATACTATGCAGTGTGTGAAATACTTCTGTCTTTCCTTTATCTAAGGCCCATCAGTTTATTTTTGGCATATGGATAGGGATAAAAAGTTCTATCTATCCATTTTTTCCATACCATGCATAATTTTATAATCCTCTATCCTGTGCTCCTTGGCTGTATTATTATTATTATTATTTTGAGACTCAAAAACACCAATCTTTTCTCTCAAAGTAAGGCATCTAAAGCTATTACTTACTTCCAGATCTATGATATTGTTCTTGAGAATGGGTGACCAGAACTTCACTCCAAAAGTTGATGCATCATAGGTAATGTATGATACTCTTAAAAAAATAATATTTAATTCTTTTTAAAGAAACATTCTTAAATGACAGAAATAGCATTTTCCCTCTTTCCCTCTTTGCAGTGGACAATATGTTAAATTTAGTAATGTGTGTATGTGTGTGTGGAGATATTACTGTATTTACCTGAAAGGAAGACAATCCTGAATGTAAGATAACCTTCTACAAAAATGTTTGTCATGACCCCACCCTTCCGCCTCTGTGCTATCACCCACTCTCAGGGCTGCCTCAGAGACTCCAGGCTATATTTCCTTAAACCAGGGTCATTCCAACCAGCACAGTAGTGATAAGAGAAAAAATAACTGCTTGTAATTCTTATGCTCTAACTGGTACCAAAGATGTGATGCATGGGTCAATGACTCAATCCAATTATAAAAACACTTACATTTATTATAAAGGCAACAAAAGGATAAAACAGACTGGTAAGGGAAAAAGGAAGTGTACAAAGAACAAACAAACAAATGAAACCTGACTACCTAAGTTACTTAACCTGAGCAGATTGCTCGAAGCAACAGTAGCTGATGAAGCTGAGCTGGTGCCAGGGAATAGCCATCCCTCCTTCTGGCCTAACGGTCCTATGTCAAGGTCGCCGTTCGTCTTATCCAATGTGCCGCCTGGAAGGGTACTTGGAATTCTCCTGCAAATGTCCCAGCTTCTCACTCCAGCATTATCTTGAGCAGATGCGGCGTAGTTACCTTACAGCTCACTCTCTGAAACAGACTTCTGGCAATGAGCCACAAGTTGCTGTGCCTAGCTTCCAGCTAAGTAGTAGTTTAGCTGTCAACTAATTACCAAACCAATCAGTGGTCAGCACATGGCAAACTAGATCGTAGGCTGTCAAGATTTCCCTTAGTCGTGCTGAGCTTTTGACGGCAGCCAACTGCACTAAGTTACAACAGCCAGTGATTGGTAACAGGTGGTTGATGTTAGGCTGCCCTGCCATCCTAACCTCATCCAGCTAAAACTTACTTTCTGACTTATGCAAATACTTATCTCTTGACAATGTTATACACAAAAACTTGTTTATTACTATACATACTTGTAACTTGTATGAGAATATAAGACAATCCCCTCTTTTTCTTGAGAAAGTACACCTGAAAAAATCTAGACTTCTTTTTCGGGGGGGGCGGGTATAGAAAGTGCCATCAAGTCACAGCTGACTTATGATGACCCTATAGGGTTTTCAAGGCAATAGGCATTCAGGGGTGGTTTGCCATTGCCTGCCTCCACATCATGCCCCTGCAATTCTGTGGAGGCCACCCACCCAGGTACTAGCCAGGGCTGATTCTGCTTAGCTTCCGAAATCTGATGAGATCAGGCTTTTGTTGTTGCTGTTTAGTCGCACAGTCGTGTCCAACTCTTCGCAACCCCATGGACCACATCACACCAGCTCCTTCTGTCCTCCATCATTCTCCAGGATGATCTCAGTCCAAATCCAAGGCAACCATAAGGAAGGTTGAGCGCCGAATAACAGATGCTTTGAAATTATGGTGCTGGAGAAAACTCTTGAGAGTCCCTTGGACTGCAAGGAGATCAAATCAGTCAATCCCCCCAAAAATCAAGCAGTGACAGACTTCACATTCCTGGGATCCCAGATCACTGCAGATGGTGACTGCAGCCATGAAATTAAAAGACGCCTGCTCCTTGGGAGGAAAGCGATGGCAAACCTAAGCAGCATGATAAAAAGCAGAGACATCACCCTGCCAACAAAAGTCCGCATGGTCAAAGCAATGGTATTCCCCGTAGTAATGTATGGCTGTGAGAGCTGGACTATAAGGAAGGCCGAGCACTGAAGAATAGATTCTTTTGAACTATGGTGCTGGAGAAGACTCTTGAGAGTCCCTTGGACTGCAAGGAGATCAAATCATTCAATCCTAAAAGAAATCAACCCTGACTGTTCCCTGGAAGGCCAGATCCTGAAGTTGAAGCTCAAATACGTTGGCCACCAAATGAGAAGGGAGCATTCACAGGAGAAGACCCTGATGCTGGGAAAGATTGAAGGTCAAAGAAGAAGGGGACGGCAAAGGATGAGATGGTTAGACAGTGTCATCGATGCAATGAACATGAAATTGAGCAAACTTCAGCGGACAGCGGAAGACAGGAGGGCCTGGCGTAATCTGGTCCATAGGGTCACAAAGAGTTGGACTCGACTGTGCGACTGAACAACAACAAAAAACAGCCCAAATAAATGAGATGACATCTCAGACAATTTCATTTAAACCAGAAATCATGCTTCTGAATAGATGGGACAACACAATAAAAGATGATACCATGGAGATCATTTCGATATTATTAGTGACAGTCAAAATAGCGATAGCAGCAGCCTGGAAATCATCCACCACACCTTCATTGGTGACGTGGCATGACAAATTATGGGAACAGTTTGTAATGGCCAAAATTACAGACTCAGTACAAAGATCACAAACAACAAGCATAGTAATACACTCGAGATTTGTGAAAACATGGTTACCAGTGCTAAACTATATGTCAATACATGACATACTCCCAGCAAACAGCCTCTATCACAAATGGCTATACCTATGAGAAATACAATGTAATAAAAACTGCAAATAATGATAAACTCCTCGATTACATCTAAAATAACTAGAACAAGTACCCAATTACACCCAGGGTAAAATTTCACCATTTACTAACCACATATAGGGTAAAGCTGAGTACTGAAGAATAGTGTTTATATAACTTATATGTCACTTTGTTACGGAATATGTTATTTACATTTATGTATATCTATTGTTAAAAGAATAAAAAATAAAATTAAAAAAACCAAAGAAAAACCAAGAGGCCCTTTAGATCCTTTTCACTTTCTGCCATTAGAGTGGTATCATCTGCATATCTGAGGCTGTTGATGTTTTCCCCAGCAATCTTAATTCTGGTCTGCAATTAATCCCGGCCGGCATTTTGCATATAAATTAAATAAGCAGGGTGACTATATACATCCTTGTTGTACTCCTTTTCCTATTCTAAACCAATCAGTTGTTCCATATACGGTTCTGTCGCTTCTTGACCCTTATACAGGTTTCTCAGGAGACAAGTGAGGTGGTCTGGTACTCCCATCTCTTTAAGGACTTGCCACAGTTTGTTGTGATACACACACATCAGGCTAGCATGGGTTACCCAGGTCAGGGCTCCTTTTGGGTAAGTCCAGTGCTTTTACATATGTGTGCATGTGCATGTGTACATGCGCACGCGCGCACACACGTTTACAATGAAAACCTGAAAATAAGGAGTTAAAGCCCAAAATCCAGAGTGATCTAAAAGGGAATTTTCCCATTCATGTTAATAGGGCAACTCTGATCAAAGAGATGCATGGGAAAAGCTATTCCTACACTGCAGTGAAGAAAGAAACCTTTGAACGTGAAGAAGGTACACATGCACAGAACAACAGAGTTGCGGCACTAGTCTTCATATCATTTTGTCAGGAAGGAATGTTCTAGTTTATGATCATCATTGAAAGTATTGGCTGCTGATCTACGGAAGTTTGTTACCTTACTTCCAGTAACTATTTATCACTGAAAATGTGGTATAATTAAATTCTGAACATTTCTACAAGCACTGGCATGGCTGGAAATAAAAAGTAATACAAATCCAAGTAATACAGATCCTCTTCAAAAATCACATTCTCTCTTAATAAGCATTTAATGAAAAGGCACAAAGCATACTGGGTTAGTTATACTTTATACAGAGTATTTTTCTTTTTGTCACTGGGTTGGGGGAAGGTGAAGGGAAAGAGACTACATTATACATTAAATTCAGTGCCGAGTAATGTAACTGCACATTAAAAGTCAAAGAGCAGTTCACATGAGAAATAGAAACGCAAAGTGAGCCACTCATCTGGATAAAAACACATATATTATTAAATTTTCTCTCTATATTACGTTGACCTATAAATGCTTAGATATGCAAGACTGAAATGAGGAAATGGACCTGATCATACAAACAGGATCTGTGTTGGCTACATGAGCCACTGTCTTCAAAAATTCATGAGACTATCTGAACAGAGACACAAACTGTGTAGGTATTTCTAGGTTCATAGTAGCTGCCTCAGGACTGCCATGCAGATGAAGCTTGTCTTATCAGATCCATCAGGTGCCGCATACTTTCCTGAAGGTCATATCTGCTTTTGTAAGGTTTGTCCTCCTCCGTTAGTTACATAGGTCCATCACCCTTCTCTTTCTTTCTCTCACTTTTATTTTAAAATACAAAGGCAGAAATTCCAGTCACTTGATATGAGATGTACTCTCTAACCCCAGCTGAAAGGGAAATGAACGATTGAAAGCAAAATATAAGCTTGCCCAAGTTTATTTAGGTATTTGTAATACTGTAAAGAAAATAAAAAAACAGGGGAGAGTGATGTTTAAACAGCACAAAGAAATTCTAAACCCTGGATAATGGCAAGCATGATTAGCACTAATGCAGACATGACCTTTAACTATGGATAAGGTTGGTGGTGATAGGACTGAAGGGAATTTGTGTGTGAGAAGGGAGAGGATGGGGGCAAAAGCACACGGTTCTGCAGCCTGGTAGTGATTCTTGCACCAAATGGTGTTCCCTCTAAGTTGAGTTAGTGTGAGCTAGCTCAGTTTTTTAGCCTCTGGTTCACACAGTTTTGTCTTAGCTTAGGAAGGATGTCTCTAGAGAAAACTAATTTATGCAGCAGCCAAATAGCTCACTCATAACTTTAATGCCAGTAGCTCACAAAGTAGAATTTTTGCTCACAAGACTCCACAGCTTAGAGGCACCAAGTATCAATAGAAGAAGACAAAGAAGAGGAGGAAGAGAAGAAGATTGGATTTATACTCCACCCTTCACTACCCAAAGGAATCTCAAGGTGGCTTACAAACTCCTTTCCCGTCCCCTCCCCACAACAGACACCCTGTGAGGTAGGTGGGGCTGAGAGAGCTCTGACAGAAACTGCTCTTTTTCAAGAACAGCTGTGCCAGAACTAGGGCTTGCCCAAGGTCATCCAGCAGGTGCAAGTGGAGGAGTGGGGAATCAAACCTGGTTCTCCCAGATTAGAGTCCACGCACTTAACCACTACACCAAACTGTAAAACAACACTGAACCTCACTAACATTAGCTGTTGCTAACAATAGTGTCTGTGTACCTCTTACCTTGATTAAGGCAAGCAGGGTGAGGACTAGGACTGCTAGACCATGCCTGGCAACTAGCAGGAGACCAGGGAAGACACAAGGGCAGGCTGGTAGCCAGGATTTTTTTTAATTCGGGGGGGGGCTTTAAATAAGTTGGGGGGCACCCCTCACACACCCCAAGCAAGCACCATAAATAAAATAAAATAAAAAATTAAAGTTGGGAGGCCTGGGCTGGATTGGAAGTTGTGGGGCCTTGGTGGTAAGTCGGGGGGCCAGTCCCCAAGAGGGCCTGCACAAGGAGGTGGTCGTCAACAACAGTGCAAAGTCATGCTTCTCTAGGAATCACCACGATCTCTTTTTTTAAAAAAATTCTCCCATTGCTGCTTTGAGTGGCAGGGGAAAATGGAAGCTGGGGTGTCTCCCAACTCTAGTAGGGGCCTGGTGCCCTAATGATGGCATGAATCATACAGGTGACAGGAAGAATATTCAAGTCCTATGGCCCAATAGTTAATGTTAAGGGAATGTGAATATTAGAAGGCCGAAGAGTCAGGGACTTTTCAGTTTAGAAAAGAGACAGCTAAAGGGGAACATAAGAGAAGTATATAAAATTATGCATGAAGTAGAGAGAGGAGACAGAAATAACTTTTCTTCCTCTCCCAAAATAATAGAACTTGAGGGCATCCAATGAAGCTGATGGGCAGTAGATTCAGGGTAGACAAAAGGAAAAAAATCTTTATACAGCAAGTGATTAAAATTTGGAATTTGCTGCCAGAGGATTCAATGATGGCCACAGCCAATAACTTGGACAGATTCATGGAGTATTAGTCTATCAATGGCTTCTACCCACAGCAAATAAAGATTCCAGGGTCAGTGGCACACAACAAGCCCTTCCTTTCCTATCTGCAGCTTCCATGACAAACCCTGTGGCCTTAAAGACAAGCTGGATGCCACTGCTGCCATGTCTGACACTGCATGAGCCCTCCCTCCTCCCCACTCATCTGATGAAGATCCTGGCCAGAGAGGAAGACGTAGCATGGGTGCCACAGAGCATCCCAGCCTCTCTGACAAGAAGGAAGTCTCGATATCCATGACAGAAGCTGCAGTGCTTCTGTCGTAGATCAGCCAGGGCTCAGCGAGAGTTAGGACTGCTCAGAAAATGAGAACTCCTTAGAAGAAGAGTCCCATGCAGCCAGCTCTGAATCAGCAGAAGCCAGCAAACCAGAAGATTAGCTACAAGGTTGTCAGGATTCATAGCCAACAGCTGGTGCAGAGCTACTGATACCCTCCAGCCCTGAATGAACAGGTGAAACTCAGTTGATCATTTCCGGTCCTCTTGTATCACCCACACCCTTAGAGTGCTGCAGGTGGAGACTATGAACAGAACTACAGGAGAGATGACAATGTGTATGCCTCCTGGCACAATGCCAGCTGCTTGAGTAGTTGTAGGATTACTCCTGAGCAGATGGCTGTAAGCATGACCCTTAAGCATATGCCTATAAAAACCAGACAAGGGAGGTGGTTAGGTGTGGAAGCAACACATTGAAATTCCTCTGGTTCTGTGACCACTGCATCAGATCCTGCCTGTACCCTGTGACTCTTCAGACCATTTTCTGAGTCTGCCTTCATCTTGCTCTTGAACCTGCTCATGAGTAACCCTCAAATTCTCAGACCTTGCTGTATGGACTGACTCTTAGACTAGACCTCTGACTCTGTGCTTAATCTTGGACTGGACTTTGACTATGCTTCTTGAGTTGGTGCTCTTATCTTACTTGCTCCATGCTCTGACAGCACTACCTACACTGCTCATGGCCCAACTTGTGACAGCTGTGGTCACCAGGGAGTGAGGTCATCACCCAGCAACACAGCAGGCTTAGGGCAGCAGGAGGAATAGAAGCCTCACTGAAGGCCAGCTGTCTGTGTGGCAGCCTTTGTTATCACCAACAATGGTCTAACAGGGACAGCCAAAGCCAAGGACCTGAGCCTAGCAGAGCACCAAGGAGGCCAGAAGCAATTGTTCAACAGAAGTACACGGAGGGGGCAAGGAAGGCAATGAAGAGGGCCAGCCAGGTTGGTGAAGGCAATTTAAAGGGGTGGTATTCCAGCCCCTAGCCCAGGTCATAGCAAAGATGCTGAGGATGAGGGTGAGCCCGGGGCTAATTGTTAGAGTAGGAGGATGCATTTAGGGAGGCTCCAATACCAGGCCAGGGACAAGAGAGGAGGTTGTTCCTTAGCAAAAGGAGCAACCTCCTGAGGAAGAAGAGGACAGACTAGTGTGCTGTAACCCTTGCTCCTATCTCCTTCACCCCTGTTCTGAGACTTAGGGAGCCCCAAAGAGGGCGGAAGCACCAGTGGAAGGGGACAGCAATGCATAAAGGGAACCTCCACATTCAGAGACAGTAAAATCTCTGACTAACAGGGCCAGGAGGCAATGCTGGGGAAGTCTTCAGTCTCTATGACCTGTTGCTGGCCTTCTATAGTAACTGGTTTGCCACTGTGTGAGAATATGTGAACCACTAGTCTGATCCAGTTGGGCTCTTCTTATGCTCTTAAGTATGCAAAGTGCAAATGGAATAGAGTGAAGTGAATGAAATGCTTATCTTAAAGTATGGCACTGTTTCACAGTAAAATCACAATGAAAGGAGCTATGGACAAAGCTAAAATTACCTGCAAAGGAGATTACAGGGCATCTGCCAATTTGCTTTCCCAATTAATGGCTGTAGTCAGAAACTGCAGCTAATGCCTTTCTTTGGA
Organism: Gekko gecko; assembly: GCA_029375565.1. Lineage (NCBI taxonomy): Eukaryota > Metazoa > Chordata > Lepidosauria > Squamata > Gekkonidae > Gekko > Gekko gecko. Next base: position 43,451,153 of record JAPDNY010000009.1, read on the forward strand.
AATAATGAAAAACTTAAGAGTTAAAAAGTGATAATGGAAGTATATAATCATCATCTAAAATGGATCAAACAAAGCAGTTTTTGATGATGCAAACATGAGAGATTTGTTATATGGATGGATGTCCTTGCAGAGGTTAATGGTATCCTACTTTGTTCCTTTGAACAAATGTCTAGCAACAGCTGGAACAGATTTGCCCACTGGAACTCGCACTCCAACATACAAAAATCTAGATTAATACATTTAAAAACCTTTTGCTCAATGGAGAATTTACAAAAATGGAAAGCAGTCATCATTTTCAAAGTGGTATTTCCTGTCCTCTAACACCAAAAAATGGATGCCCTTTCTAAAATGGTACCTGCTGTGCTATGTACATGCATTTTTAAAAATATTTTATTTATAACTTTTAACTTTATAACAAGAAAAGCTTCAATAAAAAGAACAAATACAGTATAAACAGATCTATCTGAACAGTAAACAGAAAATATAAAATAGTAACTGTCAGGTACTTCAGAAAGTCAGTCAAACACCAGGCTTCATGAAGAAGATAGCATTTATTGAAAGCAGTTCTAAAGACACATTAACAATTCCTTGTCAGAGATAAAGCCCCACAAAGAAGCCTTTACAGTTATACCCGCAGGGTTTTGCCCCCCCCTCAATCTACCAATGGCTACCAAGCCCGCGTGCGGGAAAGAAAGTGCAAAAGTTGTAAAGCAGTAAATAACCAAATGGCCCGAAGCTGTCTCTGCAGAAGAAACAAGAAGAAAACAAAAACTGTGAGACCAAGGCCATTTGGTGTGATAGCAGATAGCCCAGGCTGTGAAATCCTCTGTTGCCTAGACAACCTGCACACCTCCCCACATTCCAGACATGAAAAGTTACAGACCATCTGCCCCTCCTACCCTCCCATCCATCTCATGGCAGGATTACCTGACAGTAACAAATCCAAAAAGAAAAAAGTATTATAATGCATACTCCATAGCATCATCTAAAACAAACAAACCAGGGAACTGTGGTTTTTTTTCCAGTAGTAATGTTTACTTCATATGCAAATTTAATCAATCAACTTAAATTCATACAATCAAATAATAAAGATTTCTAAACCATTTGGTGCTATGCCTAAAGGTGAATTTTGGGGACTAAGAGTGAAGTATGCGCCCAGCTTAATTCAGAAGAAAGAACACCTTATCTATTAGATGTTTGGGCCATATAAACTTGTAGCATCTTGGATTCTTCTCTCTTAGGGAAGTTTATTTGACAACTCCAGTGCCTGTGCACACTTTTACTAACAACTTCAATAAGCATAGACTAGAATATGTGCCAGCCCAACTAAGTTTCTAATAATGTATACATCTTCTTCCATCAGTATAGTAGCAAAGAAAGGTAATGGATTTTTGTTTCAAGTAGGTTTCGTTCAGCAAATCTACTACCAAACAAAATTGTGCAGATCAGCTGAGCTCAACATCAAAAGTAGAAATCTCATATCTTTCTACTTTCAAGAAAGAAAATAAATGTTTTTATCTGAACCTTAGCTTCCATCGATAACTTGCCCAGTTCCACTCTCAGCGCTATTCGAAATAACTCTTCTAAATAGTTACACTGGCGCACAGTGTGTAGAAGGCAATAATTAAAAAAAAACCATGAAAAGCAAAACAATCAGAGAGTCCTCAACATCCAAGTCAATGCTCCCCATTGTCAAACATCTGTCAGAGAGGAAAAGCTCTCCGAGTGGATATCAATCTACCTGATGCCTCCAGGCTGAGGGGAGTGTGGAGGCTTATTTAGCTGCCCAAGATTCCTAAACTGCATGTGAGGATTGGTTCTCTTGCCCTTGAATCAAGGGTCTGTGACAGGTGATAAAAGTAAATCTTGGATCAGTAGACATTTTGTGTCAACCCCACAGACAGCTTGTATTGCAGCAGGGAATTATTTAAGCCATTTAGACCACTTTTGATACCTATCCCTCTTCAAACCTGAGTACAATTGGCTTGGGCACTCTGTGTGCAAGGCAAGCCATGTCAGAAAAAGGGATATGGAAGAGGGAAGTGAAATGCAGAAACAAACGAACAAACAAAATCACATTGCTTGGCACTGCTGTAAAGGAGCATATTAAGCATCAATATTGAGGGATCACCTAAGTATGATCACAACACAGTGGAAGGTATTATTTGTACTTTGCAGCAAAGAAAGTAAGAAGGCACAGGTAGTTTTTATGTGAAAGAATAATCTCTGACTGTTTGTGCCACAGAGGTGGATAAATGCCAAAAAGACAGATCATTTTGTCTCTGAGATACTGTTCTATATAGTAGAAAGCTAATAGCAAAGTAATAATGGGGCTTTGGTGCTGACATAAAACATGAACGTGGGCCTGCTTGATTCAAATTCCATGACTTATAACTTTATATGCCCTGAGATCTGAGCAGGGGAAACTCTGGAAGGGTGGCTCAATTGGGCGCGTGCCACCCTGCAAAGGCAATTTTATTTAGAAGTTGCTGTCTCAACCCAACTCAAGTGAATTGTGAGTTATTTATATTTTATACACATAGAAGCCACATAGTTGAATACATTCACAGTTCTCGGAGAGTAAATTAAAATAGACAAAAGTAACAATTAATAAGGTTCTATTTGAGAAGCAGTAGACTAGAAGCTTAAGTAGACTACAGGCTGCTTTGTTAGATGTAGTGACTGGTCCTCATTAAGCATGCACATGGGCACACACATAAAATGCTAAGAAGGGGGGAGAGTTATAAACAGCAGGGTCAAAAGGTTGTGCAAAATAGAAAGTATGTGGGATGTAATTTCCCTAGTTTTGTTAAGCAAGTCAACACCTCTAAAGTCTGAGGATCTTTGCTAAATCTGGGGCGGGGTGGGTGGGTGTATTTCAGATCAATTCTAATCCAGCAGTTTCATGCAGGAGGTTCCCTTTGAAGTACTTTTGTTGGAGAATAGCAGGGCTTTTTTTGTATAAAAAGCCCAGCAGGAACTCATTAGCATAATAGGCCACACCCAACAACAGAAACTCATTAGTATGTTAGGTCACACCCATGACAGTACAGCTCATTAGCATATTAGGCCACACACCGTGTTACCAGAAGTGTGGTCATCCATCCACACCCACCTTTTGCTTCTTATTCTGTTTACCTTGTTTGTTGTCAAAACCCAGGGCTTTTTTTGTAGCAGGAACTCCTTTGCATATTAGGCCACATACCCCTAATGTAGCCAATCCTAATAAGTTTCTGCTGTTGGGTACGGCCTATTATGCTAATGAGGTCCTGCCGGGCGTGGCCAACTCGGGAGCCAGCCAGAACTCCGTTCCTGTGCGTTCCTGCCCAAAAATAGCCCTGGAGAATAGTGACTTTTAAACCAACAGTGTGTTCTGGGAGATTTTCTCACTAGTTCCTGAACATCATCATTTTTAATGTTAGATTTATTTGCATCTGTTTTTTTGCAGAGAGATTGACTGGCTTGTCCTATGAAAACAGCAAAAGGACATTTGTTGACAGACAATGAGGATAAGCGAATGTATGACATAAAGGTGGGATAGCTGATGTTAACAATCCTGTAAAATTATTGCTCAAGTAGATTTGGGGACAGAGTTGGCCCTAGGTTTGTTGTAGGGTTTTATCACTGGGTCTGTGTCTTTGCTGGGTGCCCATTGTCACTGACAAGTAACTGTTTTTCTTGTGGGATTGTCTCTATGCAAGGAAAGGTTTACCACCCAAGGAATGTGTCATACAAATCTCATTGTCCTGCGTGGGCTGTATGTCACTGATGATGCACTGGACAACTCTGAGTTGGGAGCCGTAGTTAAAAGCCATTGGTATTTTGTTGGGTCCAAAAGACAGTGAAACAGTCACCCAAATGGAAGGAGATGTCTGCAGTGTGCACATACTATAAAAGAGACATGTGTGCTCATCATACATGACAGGAACTTGGGTGGCACATGCAGTTTTCTATTTGGAGGTTATAACCATATAGGAAATTCATTTGATGAGGCATCCTTTAGCTGTAGCAGAAGACAACTGCACACCTGGAATCTTACTGAAGGCTCATTCCTCTAGTTCAACCTCTTTAAAAGTCCCCAGATATGCACTAGAATATGACAATAGCAGAAATACGAAATTTAAAAACAATTTTTTTTAGTTCTCATGGTTGTTGTAAATTACTGAAAATATGGAAAGTGGGTTGTGTGATTTGAGACTCAGAAATAAGAAAGCAAATGTGAAGTGTACCACATTTATTATGAGCAAGTCTCATGATTTCTACATAGCATGTTTTAAAGGGCTTACTCATAATTTGAACAATTGAGGTTAATAACACAAGGGCTTTTGTCACCCTAGCAAACTGAAAAACTTTATCACATTTCACAGTCTGCCAATAAACTGACCTTTCTCTACCAGTACATACATATTTAACATTTCACATTGCTGAAGCCCAAGAACAAGCAGCTGTCTCAGTTAGCCAGTGATCACCTTGAAAACCTCCTAAGAAAAGCCACTTCTAATGTCACAATGGGAATTTCATAAGTAGCATCACAACCAAAGTTCATGTAAATTTTATTCAAAATATGCTGATTATGTATGGGCAAGATATGTAAATTAGCCATGGAGCTCCAGTTGATACATTGATTGCCTACACTATAGAAAACTACATGTAAGGGGACGAGAGCACTCCACAAATAAAAATCACAGTGCACTGCAACATTTGAAACAAGGTCTGAGTGATGTCTGGTTCACACATACACATTCATAATTTGATCTCTTATTTATAAGGGGTGAATGACAGACATTCAAGTTCATGTCAAAAACTCTGGGGCCTGACCTTCCACCATATTGTCTCACTCACCCTTAAGGCCTCAGAATATGGAGAGAACAGGACTGCTCACATGTTTCTCCGTCTCCCTGTTGTACTCAACTCCCTTGTAAATGGAGCTGGGCCAACCACTTCCTCCACAATCTGTTTCGGAGCCCTCCTTAATCCTCCGTCATTAAAAGGCATCACCAAGGTCAAGCAGAACCTTCCTTTTGTTACCCTGATTAGCTGTGGTCCACACCTGACTCTTCCTCCACGCCATACTGTCCCTGTCCTCTTCTCCAATGGATCAGCTGGACTCACTGGTCAAGGAATGTCCCTATCCCCCAGGGCATGCTTGTCCTTGCTAGACCATCAGGTATATGGGTGATGACCTGTCAGTTTCAGCCAAGACAGGCCAATAGCCTCACAAAGGTGGCAGGCATAGAAGCCTACTTCTTGTGCATCTGGGCTATCCATGCCTGCTGCAGTGGCCTCAGTAGCTGCATGTTTACCTACTCTTTGGGTGGCCTAGATCCTTGCAAATCCAGACAAAAAACAAAGCCTTTCATTGCAGCTAGTTGACAGATTCAGCTGCCAGTAATTAAGTGGAAAGGAAAGCAAGTGATAAGCACGTGCGAGTGAACCAACCCTGAGTTCACCCACCATGTAGTTAAGCTGACTCCCAAACACTCCTGTCTGCAAACATTATGGCATACATGCTTTTTCCTACACAATATTTGATTTTTCTGTAAAAAAAAATGTATGAAATGATCCAAAGAACTGAACACATTTCTACCACAAAAGGTAACTGAGAACCAAATATAGGAATGCACCAGAAGGGCACATATGTTTTCCATGCATTCCTTACGGGTGCAGCATCTGGGGGGAAAAAGCAGGCTGCTAACATTAAAGGGACTACATCAATATAGGCTTCCAGTTGGTGCAGCAATCCAGTACTTATTTTGGAATACAGAACATCATACATGGAACAGCTCTTAACGTGCCTTTCATTTCACATCTCATATTGCCACTCATGTACCTGGGTTTTTTTCCCTTCTTCAACTGGCCTGCCTCTTGTTCACAGGATATATCACATTCACACTGTTGATTATTTTTAATACCACTTGTCAAGATCCAAAATGCTTTATAGTTTTCACATCTGGATCTCCCTTTCCAACATCCAAAACCCAATCAATACTCAGTCCTCTACATCATACTGGTCTCCATGTACGACTACACTGATTTTATATGTAGCAGTTATTCTAGAACACACAGTCTAGATGTACCAAGAGGCCACAAGCTGAATTTCCTTTTCAATTCTGAATGAGACAGACTCGACAAGCAAGTAATTATAGATTAAACAAAGAGACTATTTTTCCATTCGTACTGTTTGTGGAGAGCCAGAGAAGCCTGTCAACAGAGCAGCATGAGAATGGCTGGCCATATGGGACTCTAGAGAACAGCACTTTTCCTGCCATGCCAGGAGCAGCTCTCATAAGGGAGTCACTCTAGATATTGGTGCTGTTGACACGCAGTAAACATGCTGCTAAGTGCCCATGGTAGTGGGTTTTGCCACAGCATATAACTGGATATTGGGAGGCTCTGTGTTCACACATAAACATCTAGGGCAGAAATAAGGAGGGAACAACAGTATGCTTATCCATTTTCAGATATTCTCTAATATGTTGGGCAACACTACCATGCCGTTATTGTAACAGAGGCTGACATACATGATTGCATCCCTTTACTTTCTATGTAGTATTTCCCCCATAAATTGCAACTCTAGGTTCAGAGGTCTCAGTCTCGTAAGAAGACAACAGGTTTTGACCATACGAGAGTTTGTAACAGAAACTACACAATTCTAAATTCCTTGTGAGAATGTTTGACTCTTCTCCAAATATGCTGGGTTGACTAACCTCTCATCCATAGCATATCCCAGGAAAGGATATGAATGGGTGCTAATTGCAAAAAAAAAGAAGAAGGAAAAAAGCAACAACAAAAAAGCGAGCTCAATGACAGCTAGCCTCCTGAATCAGAAATGGGTACACGATGAAAGATAAATAGACCTGCATTCATTATCTATTAGCAACACCTCTCTGTTTTTCTGCAAAACCTAAGAGACTAACTCAGCAGTCCTAAACAGTTAAACCCTTGAAAGCTGTAAGCCCATTTCCTTCAAGTGTGCATCTCTGTAGAGGATTACACAATACCTATAAGATTGGTGTTAAAACAAATAAAGGAAAATGCATTTTACAAATGTTTCATATGTTTACAATTTCAATTCAGAAGCACCCCCCTTTCAACACTATTAACATTCAAGGTAAATTGCCAACACGAAGTTTTGTCTATTTTAGCAATGAAAACTTCTGGGATGTATCCTAAGTGCTATCTATGCATGACAAATCATTTCAAATTTGCAAAATGAAAGTGGCTTGGAAAAAGTCTCTCTTGAAAACAATGGCCACAGCTAAAAAATTCTCTGACCATATCATTTTCACCCAAGATTTTCTAAACTGACTCCTCCAACAGCATCATGCAATACATAGTCTCCTTGGCCTTGAAAAGAAAACCTCACATACTTATTAATTTTTAGACACCTGTTATTCAACGTACTGCCTTTTGGGGGAAAATATTCACATTCGCAAATAACAGCATTTGACTTAGATCCTAGCCATACCAATTTGTAAATGGAAAAAGCAAAAAACAAGCAGCAAATGGATACAATTTCTGGACTCTAATGCGCTATATGGTTTGCTTTATTCCCCAGCCTGGATGACAGTCCTTTGCTGCAGAGAAAATACCAAAGGGTAAAAGACAGCTTAACTAACCTGTGTGTTGCCTCCGATGCTTGGTGAGGGCATGACGTGTCCCGCCAGCAAAGCCACAAAGGTCACATAGGAATGACTTCTCGCCTGTTGCAACAATAAACAGATGAGGGACTGCGGAGGTCACAGATCATTAAAACATATCTATCAAGGCTTTCAGGGTTACTAATTCCTCCAATCAAATGTTTCCATGTAAATATGTCAAATGGGAATGAAATTACCACTGCGGTTTATTGACTGTGATAAAATCTGAAAAGCACCACTGAACATAATTACATACTTGTCAGACCCATAAAAATTAGCTTTATTATCAATGGAATGGTTTTGTACAACTTCATTTCTGTTAGATGTCTTCCAGATGGGGCTGCTTTATGCACTTGAACAGTTTTTATGCATATCCTGATTTTTTACAATTCCCATACATCTGGCCTTTCTGTGCTGAGCAAAGACTGCCTGGAAAAGTTAATATACAGTGTGTATATATATGGTTCTGCTTAAATAAAAATATATTGGATTTACCAACAAAATAAAGATGCTGAATGGATTTTAACTGATCTGATCACAATCCTCCTCAAGAACCTCCCAGTAAAATGTAGGAATTAAATTATTTTCCACAAATAGAAAATAGGCAGCAATAAAAACCTACATTATTCAGTACCAACAGCAGCTCAACAGTGTTTATGTTTCTAAAACTTTCATAACAGCGAAAAACAAGTCTGGGGATTACTAGAGAAACTGAAGTAGCACTTGCATTGTTCATCTTTTAACGATATGTCTTTCTTCTAAGCCTCGGAAACCATTAAAAGATAGATTTGGCAGGCATGCTACTTGTTAAAAGTGTGTAAATGTACACTTATAAAGTATTTTTATTCCAGATAAAATTTTGCCTTTTGCAGTTTATAAAGGCAGTATATCATTCTACAGTAGCATTTTTAGCCAGTAAAGCCCAGGCATGTGAGGCAGATTCATCCCACAAGACCAACGAAGAAGGGCACTATAGAATAATAATACTAACCTTGGAGAAAGCCAGTGAAACGATAATACCGCTTTAAAACACAAATGAGTCATTTTGCTCATTTGGAGACAAATTGTACCCTCCTACGCAGATACCAATTAGATGGAACTGAAGGAATTGAGAAAATATTTCAGATAAATGGCAACATTTTCTTTACATCTTCTCCTCACAAGGAAGGTAGTTTACACACAGAATACTACTGGGATTAAGCAGCTTGTTTGTCAGTTCCCATTGGTAGTACAATGCAGACATTTACTGTCTGGGTTCTTAACAGTGTACCAATCTGCTCGGGCCAGCGACTTTAGTTTTCTGAATCTTTGTCAGCCATTTTGTTATCTGCCTCAAAAACCATTTAAAGTTGAGAGATAGGATCTATATCTTTTAAACGAATACATAAAAACTGCATTAGTATATTCGTGGGAGGGAAGGCAGTATGGTGTAGCCCAATCTTGTCAGATCTTGGAAGATAACCAGGGTTGGTACGTGGCCACGCTGAGGAGAAAGCCCTCCCCGCCCTTGGAAGTGAGTGGAGCAGCAAAGGGAAAAAAAGGTGTCAGTGTTGCCGTAGCACATCTGAACAGCTACAGAACCAAGAGGCAGAGTAAGTGCTGTGGTGGGTGGCGACCTACCTTCTTCCCCCCACTTGTTCTCAGCCCATGAGGGAAAAGGAGTCATGGGAAGACAAAAGAGCACCCCCTAGGGGTTTCAGAAACAACCTCTTTGTCAGGCCTTACTCCCAGCCCCACTGTTTATGTGGGAAATGCAGGAGGGATGAGAACTGAGGGATGGGGGATCTGGGAGAGCCAGGTTCACACACGTGCTCCTCCTGAGCCAGGAGCCTGTTGTCTGGATCACCTGTGGCCAGTCGCATAACCTGGCTGGCCCACCCCACAGGGTTGTTGTTGTTGGTGGGGTGGTGGAGGGGGAAGTCCAATGTGCCTCCTCGAGATCCTCAGAAGTAAGATGCGGGAAAAGAGGAAATAAAGAGTGAGAGACAGATTGTAGCCATGCTTGGCTGCTGATGCTGGGCATATGTGGGGAGGGGTGCTGAAAAACTGCGTATTTACTTGCAAGGATGGTGACTCACCACCTACAAGTGCCATTCATATAAAAAGTAACTCATTTGTATGGAAATTTAAGATACCCCCCTTTTATGGGGGGGAAAAACCCTAGTCTTGCCTATGATTAAATACATTTATCGGGACTTTTGTGGGTTCCCCAGTAAATCAATTGCTTTCACTGCTAACCAATTGCTTTTGTTAGTATCATTAATTGGGTTCACCGGGTTCACTTTATAAAGTTTATATCCCCAATACCTGGCATTACCTTTTATGGCACACATGGCCCAATCCGACAAAGTAACATTTATGTCAGATCCGACTCTCCTAACAAATGAGTTTGACACCTATGCTCTATCCGGTATGTGTGCATAACATTTTTACTGCCCAGATGCAAAACCTTACATTTATCTCTATTAAATCACATCTTGTTCACATCTGCCCAATGTATCCAACTCTGGCTGTATTTTATCTTTATCTTCTGGACTGTTCGCTATCCCACCTAATTTGGTGTCCCCAGCAAATCTAATGAGTAGTCGCTTCATATCCTCATCTAGATTGTTGAAACAAATATTAAAAACCACCAGGTCCAAAACCTGAGCTCTGCAGCAACCTACTAAATACTACCCTCCAATCAGAAAAAGAGCCATTAATTACCACTCTTTGGCTGTGATCATCCAAACAATTCCTTATCCATCTAACCATCCTAAAATCTAATTCACAGTCCTTCAGCATGCTGAATAAAACATCATGGGAACCTTATCAAATGCCTTACTAAAATCCAAATATACAATATGCACGGCATCCCCACAATCTATCAAACCTATGATCTTATCAAAAAAGAAACTGAGATATCGCACAAGACCTGTTTGGGATAAATCCATGCTGACTACTTCTTATTACCAAGTTATCCTCTAGATGTTTACCAGTCCTTTTAAAATCTACTTGGCCTAAGCCAAAGAAGGAACAAATTGTTCCTGATTCCCCTTTGTCACTCCAACACTCTGTACTGTGGTAAATTGTGTTGGGCTGCTCTATCCCCTGAGAGGATTTTCAGAACTAACAAAAGGCTGCCTGGGGTGGAGGAAGCGATAGAAAGATCTGTTCTACCAGCTCGTTCTGCAAACTGCTCCTTCTGGACCCAAACCACTCTGTTCTTGGTACCATGCTATGCACAAACAGCAACAAGCTTAATAAGCAATGAGGACTCCCTTACGAAAACCATACTTACTATAGTACCCATCATATATCATCAAACTCTGTAGCTTTAACTCAAAAAAGGGTTCCTGACTGAAGTCTATGTGAATTGTCTTTACTGAATAACTGACAAGTGAAAATGATTGAGTTTTTAAGTTACAGAAATGTTGTAACACGAACTGGTTTTCCTTTAGGGTTCTCTTCCTGGCACATGAATGCACCAGTGGCTTTGAAGCTGAGGATCAGAGACCATGGTTATCCAGAGTCAACATATCATTTTCTTATATCCTTCATGCTTTAGAGTTAATTTCTCATGGATTTCACTGGAGGGTTTTTTATTTGTTTGTTTGTGGTATGGCATGTAAATACATCTAACTATTATTGGATACAGTCCTGCATACAATTATGTATGCTGGACCACACACAATTGGGCACATGATTTCAGTCTTTAACCATACATTTAACAATTCTATCATTCTTCCTTTCAGAAGTTAAAGCCTTTAAACTTTGAGGAGAATTTAAGCAGCAATATATCATTTGGGGTACAGGGGGCTGATCTAACATGCCATGTTTATATGATAACAGGAATGTAATAGAAAATGGTTCTTTTCTTAACAACTTGAATTAGTTTCAAGTGTGCCATTTTGCATTCAAATGTAGAAAGACATGGAAACCAATCCTTTATTTTCTATTAGAAAACAGCCACTGTCCCCTATCTCTCATTATGGTGCAGACTACAAGACCTAACAACAAAAATCCATATTATTGATCTTACCAAGTCTCCACAATTATTCTTTAGAAGGAAACGCCGACGATAAATTACATCTGCACTGGCTTTTCATCTGCTGTTCGATATAAGTGATCTCTCAGGGCAGGCTGGAGACCTTAAATCGTCAACACCCTTGTCAAAGAAGCTAAGGAGGCCTGGGCTTCCTACAAACTGCTTTGGAAGAACTTTTAACCTATAATTTCTAGCAACAACTCATTTCATTTTCAGAAAATTGGGGAAAATCTTTTCAGGAATATCCCCCTCCCAGTTTAATAGAATACTGTTTCATCTTTTTAAGGAACGCCTATGGAATTTTGACTTAAATGTTTTTCTTCTTGCCTACTCACTTTTTAAAACTAAGAGTTAAATATGTGATTTTGCTAAAGAGCTTAAATATAATCTCAGGTGCATTATCTTCAGTTTTCCTTCACTTCTCATGATGCTACAAATTACAGTTCTACTTAATATCATTCTTAAAGATCCAAGTTGCATCTGAAGTGTTTGTACAAAAAAATGTTAGTTTCAGTTCTCACAAACAACTGATTATGAAATTAATGTAAACCCTTCACTGGAATTTTCTAATGTGTAACATCTTTAGTTTTAATTCAAAGACGCAGATATAAATTCTGCTTTTTGTAAGCTGTAGTGGTCTGTCCCACCTATTGTGTAAAACTGATATTTACTGATATACACATTTAAGTGTAGTAGCTTTAAAATTAATGCTGTTGCTCAGTAATTAGTGATAAATTCTTTAGTATAATCAGCTATCCCACATGGAAATTATCAGCTCCCCCTCCCGTGTGAATGGTACCTAGCTTATTGATTACGTTTACATCTACCCTTTCTTCTAAGCAGTTCAAGGCCACGTACATGAGCCTCCCAGGCAGTTTTCATCCATAACAAATTAATATGTGGATACTGTGGGAACTACCTGTATATGGGTATAATGTTCAGTGATTTTTGCTGGCACACTAGCTCCAAAAGGTACCACTAGATCATATGATATTTTCTTCATGTGATTGTGCTCACAATGTGCCTAAGGATGATTGTGTTGCAGAGCTCCCAAACAAAGATGCTCTCTGGGCTTAACTCTCATATTACCCAGATCCAACCATCATATGAAAACAAAATCACATGACTTACTTGGCTGCATGAGTTCCCAGGTTAATTTAGGCCACCTACATTTTGTCCCCCTGGTCCTCCCCCACTCAGCTCTCTTGATGTGTTGCGAAATATCAACAGCAGATATGACTGTGTAAACCTGCCTTTAGAATCAACATTACCAAGTGATGTAACTCTTCACCGTCAAGTTGTTCACAACTTTTATATGAAATATACATTATTCAAAATGTTTAAGTATCTGGAAACACCATTTAACTCCAGTCTTTCTTTATTAAAGCACAATATACATCACCCTACAATTGTGAAATATTATCATGAGCCCATGATGGAAATCAGCACAGCACCATTGCAGAGCACTCATGTGAAGTCTCATTATATTGAGGATTTTTTGGCCTATGGAGATAACATAGAAGTTCTCATGCATAAGAAGAACTACAGGCGTATCTGTGGAAACACAGGAGGGCAGGAACTTCTCCGTCTCTTTATATACGTGGACACTAGTGTTAGCACAAAGTACATATGGACACAAGGATTCTATTAACATCTGAAGTGTCTCATTTTTAAAGATGCTTCTTGCAAACAGTTATTTTACATGTACTGTAGAACCCGATACAACTCTTCCCCACAACCTACCAATTCCCACCCCCCGCCCACTGTAAGAAAAGAAAAACCCAAGACAAACCTGTATGAGTCCTATAGTGGTCTTTCATAGCTGATGCTGTGAGAAAAGAATAATGGCATGTAGGCCATGTGCACTTATATGGCTTTTCTCCCGTGTGAAGCTTCATGTGATTGTTCAGTGCCCAGTTCTCTGTAAAACTTCTGTCACACAAGTGGCATGTAAATTTCCTGTGGTTAAAAATAAAGGAGAAAAGGAAAGAAAGAAAAATAAAACCAGGTGTTTATACACACACCCCAAAACTGACAAAAGAAGCATGTTTTTAACCTGAAGTGTGGTAAATGCACAGACTTTCATGAAGAGAATTGCAGACCTGGTCTGTCATGTCTGTATAACCAGGCATTGATTTTTCTGTCGAGACCTGGCACTTCAGCCATTTATTCTCTGCTTTGCGGTTGGGCCCAACGGGTTTGAAAAATTCTGTTACAGTCCAGTCACCCCTGAGGCAAATGTGAGAATAGATTTCACCTGTACAGGCCTACACCACTTATCCAGGGCATGGGCTGTCAGAGCAAAGGCTAAATGAAAAGCTATCCATACTAAACTACTCAGACAATCACACCGCTCTGTGCCATGCTGCTGCTACTGCAGTGAGGAGGTAAAATACTGCTTGTAATAACACTGTTACTGTAATAAACAAAAACCTCTCAAAATTCCAAAAAACATTTTAAAAAGATCATAAAAATGAAACTTACCTACAAAAAGGAGTTTACTTAAAACATGTCTATACCGTCTCCCTTAAGACTTAATAGGAACTGACTTACATTTTCAAAGGGTCCCACAATGAAGCACAAACCCACTGCAAAAGTACAACAGCTCTCTATTAAATAAACAGCTTAAATGACTAACTTTTACAAAAACAGAAAGTGGTGGGAGAGGTGGTACAAAGGGCTACAACTCATTTCTTAAATATTGATACTGTTGTGCTCTCCTGGGTATTCCTCAGGAGGAACTTAAATCGTCCTTAGGCCCATAGCAGGCAAGATCAGGCTCCCAGCTGACACTGCCCAATTTCTTGTGGACTAGGAACGCAGATGATAACTTCTAAAAAGTCTCAATGAACCAGAGAAGTACACATGATGATAGGTGTTAAGTATGAGACTCAACAACATAGTAAGCTTAACAAGTGATTTCAGCTTTATTAACGACAAACACCAACTCAGGAACACACAACACAAACAGTGGAGCACAGCTCCTTTTTAAACTCTCCGGGGCTGTCAAAGCCACACCCATAACAAGTTAAAGACCAATGGCATTGTAGGGATAAAGACCAATCAGGACTGTTCCCTCTTTGCAACATTATCACACAGTGATTGGCTATTTACACTGGTTTCGCAGAAACCGACCAATAGGAATGCGACAGCTTAGAATCCACATTCAGAATCAAGCTTAAGATGGAAAAGAATAGGCTTGATTCACAGTTCAATACATAACAATAGGCACAATTTAATGTGACACCCCCAGACCATTCAGCATTTTCAGGATTAAACCCAGCACTTTTAACTGGGAGTTGAACTATCAGCTCAGATAGGACCAAGTGGCCTGCAACTTTCTGTACTCCCAAGTTTACTTAGAAGTCGTTGGTGAGGTATCTTGTCAAAAGCCTTTTGAAAATCCAGGTGTGTAATGTCTACTGGGTCACTGTTGTCTACATGCTTGGTCACTTTCTCAAAGAACTCCAAAAGACTGGCGAGGCAGGACTTCCCTTTTCAGAACGCATGCTGTGTTTCCCTCAGCAGGCTTTGTTCCTCTATGTGCCTAACAATTCTACTTTTGATTACGGTTTCTACTAATTTGCCTGGGACAGATGTAGGCTGACTGGCCTGTAATTTCCTGATTCCCCTCTTTTAGAAATCCCTCCACTCCTTTGTCATCCAAAGGCCCCACTGCTTCTTTTAGCCACGGCTGGTTTCCTGATCCACATATATTTTAAAAATACTTATGGAGGCACAATTCTTCTCTGTAGCACACTATTCCTTTTATCAGCTTTGATTGATACACCAGTTATAGCCATTCCTTGAAAAGGAATCCATATGATCCGTGCTCCGATCACATCCAGGTTAATTACTGTAATGCAGTCTATGTGGGTCTGCCTTTGAAAATTGTGTAGAAATGTCAGCTGGTCCAAGATACAGTAGCCAGGCTACTGTCAGGGGCAGGACACAGGAAGTATTTCACCTTTGTGCTAAAAATCTGCAGTGGCAGTCCATCTGTTTCTGGTACAATTCAAAGGGTTGGTTCTTACCTTTGAGGCCCTAAACAGCTTGAAGCAGTTAAAGGAGCAACTCCTCCCATAGTGTCCAGCCCATCAGCCCACCTTTCCCCACATGTTCCCTAGAGGGCACTAAGATCTGGATCCCAACATCGCCTGGCCCTTCCAGGCCCTAAAGAAACCAGGCTAGCTGTGATGAGGGCCAGGGCCTTTTCTGTGGTGGCCCCGCACTGGTGGAATGAATTCCTGGAGGACATCAGGGCCCTGTGGGACGTTCTGCAGTTCCACAGGGCCTGTAAAACAGAGCTCTTCCAACAGACTTTTGATTAGGGGGCTGCCGGTGATATCGTGGCCCTGGCTCTAACATCAGCACTAAAGTAACATCAACACCAAAGTAATATCTGATAGCCTGGCAAGGACCTGGAATATGGCGACTGTTATATCTGTATGCCAAAAGAATGCCGCCATTGTTTACTGCACTGCTAGCACCTCATGGATCACTGCCTTGTCGTGGCAAGGGGGCTTCCGTGGTTCGATGAGGCTGTGGGCTATGCCATGGAGAGCCACCCAGGACAGACAGGCCACAGCAGAGAACTCAGACCAAGCGTGATCCCCTGGAGAAGGAAATGGCAACCCACTCCAGTATCTTTGCCAAGAAAACCCCATGGACAGTAACAAAAGGCTAAAAGATATGACGCCGGAAGATGAACCCCTCAGGTCGGAAAGTGTCCAATATGCTACTGGGGAAGAGCAGAGGGCAAGTACGAGTAACTCCAGAAAGAGTGAAGCAGCTGGGCCAAAGCCGAAAGGATGCTCAGTTGTGGATGTGTCTGACGGTGAAAGGAAAGTCCGATGCTGCAAAGAACAATACTGCATAGGAACCTGGAATGTAAGATCTATGAATCAAGGTAAGCTTTACGTGGTCAAAAATGAGATGGCAAGAATGAACATCGACATCTTGGGAAAATTGAGCAAACTTCAGCGGACAGAGGAAGACAGGAGGGCCTGGCATGACCTGGTCCATGGGGTCATGAAGAGTCGGACTCGACTGTGCGACTGAACAACAACAACAACAACAGCACTTTGCATTTTGTTGTGGTTTTAACTGTTTTATCTGTTTTAGTAGTTGTATGATGTATTTTATATATATGACGGTAAGCCGCCCCAAGCCTGCCTTCGCGGGGAGGGTGGGATAGAAATTAAATAAATAAATTCTCCCCAGAAGCCCTGTTCTCTGTGCCCCTGCCTACAAAGATGTGGTGGATGGCAACCGAAGACACGGCCTTGTCAGTGGTGGCACCTCTCCTATGGGATGCCTTCCTACCCTATTTTAGTTAACATGTCAAACCATTTTGTTTTATCTAGGTTTTTAATTAAGGGGTAGATTTTTTAAAAAAAATGTTTGGCTTCTAGCTTGAGAACTGTTCTGTGAGACTTATTTTTAGCTGCTAATTCTTTAATGCTATGTTAATGCTTTGGCTGGGTTTTTAATTCTGGGTTTTAATCGTTTTCTTAATTTGTAATTATCTTATGTTGTTTTATGCATTACTTTGCAAGTTACCTTGACAATACTTTCTGGAGAGGCAGCACAGATATTTTCTAAAGAAATTTATAAATATAAATAAATATAGCAATTATGCAACTTCTGAGCTATTTAAAAATTTTGAACTAGATGATCTAGTCCAGAAATCCAGTTCACTTATGAGACTTGCAATGCCAAATTAAGGTAGGGTTGTCAACTCTGGATTGAATAATATCTGGAGATTCTGGGGGGTGGAGCCTAAGGAGGGTGGGTTTTGGGAAAGAGATAGGGTTGTCAACTCCCCGGTTGGAGGCAGGGATCTCCCACTGCCAGGCCCCACCCCCATACTGCCAATTAGCTGGCTGGCGGGGGGAACTTACCCCCCAAAAAGGAGATCCATCCAGTGTGCAGCGGCATGTCTACATCACTGCCACATGACCCAGACGTGACTTCACCACATCTGGGACACTGGGATGATGCTCTGGTTTGTTGTTGTTCAGTCGCACAGTCGAGTCCGACTCTTCGCTACCCCATGGACCAGATCACGCCAGGCCCTCCTGTCTTCCGCTGTCCTCTGAAGTTTGCTCAGTTTCATGTTCGTTGCATCAATGATGCTGTCTAACCATCTCATCCTTTGCCGTCCCCTTCTTCTTTGAACTTCAATCTTTCCCAGCATCAGGGTCTTCTCCACTGAGTGCTCCCTTCTCATTTGGTGGCCAAAGTATTTGAGCTTCAACTTCAGGATCTGGCCTTCCAGGGAACAGTCAGGGTTGATTTCTTTTAGGACTGAATGATTTGATCTCCTTGCAGTCCAAGGGACTCTCAAGAGTCTTCTCCAGCACCATAGTTCAAAAGAATCTATTCTTCGGTGCTCGGCCTTCCTTATAGTCCAACTATCGCAGTCATACATTACTACTGGGAATACCATTGCTTTGACCATGCGGACTTTTGTTGGCAGGGTGATGTCTCTGCTTTTTATCATGCTGTTTAGGTTTGCCATTGCTTTCCTCCCAAGGAGTGGGTGTCTTTTAATTTCATGGCTACAGTCACCATCTGCCGTGATCTGGGATCCCAGGAACGTGAAGTCTGTCACTACTTCTACGACTTCCCCTTCTATTTGCAAAGGAGTGATGGGGCCGGATGCCATGATTTAGTTTTTTTGATGCTGAACTTCAAGCCCACTTTAGCGCTCTCCTCTTTCACCCTGAGCAAGAGGCTCTTTAGGTCCTCTTCACTTTCTGCCATCAGAGTGGTTGGGCAAAAAAAAAAAAAGCCTGCTCTGGCAGGGAGGGCAGGGTCTAAATCAAATAAATAAATAAACAAAATATGGTAGATGCCAAATTTACCACAGATTTTTTTCCCCAAATACCACAGCTTTGCTCCGATGACCCGGACATGATGACGTCACTTCTGGGACATGTGGGCAGTGATGTAGACATGTTACATTGGATGGGGCTCCCTGGCTGCTCTTGGTAAGTCCCCCCTCCCTCGCCAGTTGGCAGGACGCACCTCGCAACCCTAGGAAGGGAGGGATTTACATTGAATATAATGCCATAGATTCCACCTTCCAAAGTGGCCATTTTCTCCAGGTGAACTGATCTCTGTTGGCTGGAGATCAGTTGCAATTCCAGAAGATCTTCAGCTATCACCTGGAGGTTGGCAACCCTATCCCAAGCAGAGTTATACTTTTGTATGTCCACTGAAGTTTATTTATTTATTATTTCAATTTATAAATTGCCCTAGCCTAATTATCATTACTGTCTCCCCACCTGAGACTTGGTAGGTAGTTTTTATATTTAATGTGTCAGTGTTGTATCTTGGTTTATTTACTTCTAATCTATTGTTAAACAATGTTTTCCTCTGCAGTGCAGAATGATATAATTATATTTAGCTTCTGAAGTTCAGAAGCAACATCACTAGCCTCTCCTAACTCAGAGACAGATCCCCCAAACTCATTACTCCCTTGCTCCACTTCTGGCTTCTCCCATAAGCAAATCCACTTATGTGTGGCTTGGTATGTAAACCAGCCATATGTTTGTTTGATTTGTCCCACCTTGTGGCAATGGTGGCCACAAGTTACAAACAATAAACCATTTTATCAGCCATCAGTGATTTAAGGGGAGGATTTTTTGCATAAGGTGACTATATACCATATGCATATCTGTCATATGCAATATATTAGTGTTAATACCTCTAATCCCAAATTTCTTCACAACAAAAATGTGTCTACCATGTTCAAAACTTCATTTTCAAATGCCATAATGAAAACTGAAATCAGAGCAGATGCAGTATACACACACAAATACACATATGCTCCCACAAAAATATACTGCAGTTTGGTACTGCTGTCCAATTCCGATTTGCTTTACAAAATATACCAACAATTCATATAATTGCTATATGAAATCTGACTAAGCTTTCTTTTCCCAGTCTTTATAAACTAATCTTACATGAGCCTATTGGTAAATTTCCCAGCAGAACCACATCCACACACAAAAGCAAGAAAGACAAAAGAATCAAGAACATTGTATATGTGTATTTCTCATTATACACACACACACACACACACACACACACACACACATCTATATTCTGAATTGGAAACAGGCTTTTAAATTACTATATCACTTGATCACTGCTTCGTGGCACTGGCGAATGACAAATATAGCTAAATATTTCCAAATGCCCAGTAAAAAAAATATATCATGTCCGTATATCTCTCTGACAGGTCTTCATGCATTTCACATTTCAAAAGCATGACAGGGATCTTATTTCTAAGATAAATTCCCCTATCTACTTATTTCCTCGTGTATTTATTGTGGATCTAACCTTCTACTACAAGAAATAAATAAGCAGGTTAAGTAGATGCTATCTTTTAACAAATAGTTTCTCTAGACTGTATTACAACTTTATGAATGACAAAATAAATCCCTCATTTTTAAATCTTTCAGGATGTACATTTAACAGCATTGCACCTATTGAACTTCAATGCATGCTCTATTATTCACATACAATAAAATGTTCAAATAAGGTTGAGAGACTATCTTAAAAATGGCAATACATACTAGAAACATGCTAGAGAATTGGGAAGCTTGTATACGTCTTCGTGATGCATCCTTTTTGTAGAATTTTGGATCGGTCATAATAAAAGGAGATGTTTTTGGTATTAAAAGATAATTTGTTTTTGGAATTTGTCATCAAACCAACACAGCTACTTGCAGACTTTGTCTGTTCTGGACATCAGTTTGCCCTGGAGTAGCTGGATAGCAAATATATGTATTTTTAGACAAGTGTTGATTTTCTAAATCACATGTTCAAATATCTGCTGCAGCAACAAATGGAATTTAGAAGTGTTTGACTGAATCATTCCTACTGTTTTGAAATAAGCACTTTTTAATCAAATTTGCCCATTTATCGGTGGCCTTTGATCCTCTTCAAAAGTGGAGAAATCCTTTTCAAACAACAGTAATATTTCAGATCTTTATCATATTGACCTTTTTAAAAAACTTTTGTGGAGGTAATTAATTACTTCCTAGTTTTTGGCAAACTATACTTTGCTATTACAACAAAACCAAATGAGGTGCAATATTGCCCTGCAAACCAGGATCAATGAAATGGCAAAATATGGTTTACCAAAAAACAGGAGTGACTTGTTAGGAACATGTGGGAAAGGAGCAAGGAGAAGGGGGCACTTAAATCCAAGGACTCCCGGTCTCATCTTGAAGCACTTCAATATGGTTTGGCAACATGTTTAAGTAAGCCAAAACATGTATACATAACAAACAGTCAAGAACATTTCAAGGAATCACTTCTGAAACTGGAACTGAACAAGAAGGCCTAGTGCATGATTAATTCCAGGTTCACTATTGTTGGGTAAGCCAGGTTTTGTACCTACAGAGGCACAATGAAACATTATGGAGTTCTGGACAAAACATTTTTACCAACATTCATCAGTGATCTTTGAACTTCATTATGATATTAGGAGCATTCTTGAAAATCATGTTACAGACTTCAATCACTACTTACAAGGTGGTTCTGTGTATATTACATCACACAGTATTTGCAAAGCTCGGCACTAGGGTTGCCAGCTGCACGTTGGGAAATTCTGGAGTTTTTGGGGGTGGAGCCTGAGGAGGGCGGGGCTTGGGGAGAAGAGGGACCTCGGTATGGTACATTGGCATAGAATCCATGCTCAAAAGGAGCCATTTTCTCCAGGTGAATTGATCTCTCATGTCTGGAGATCAGTTGTAATTCCAGGAGATCTCCAGGCCCCACCTGGAGACTGGCAACCCTACATGATGATGAAATCGGTACTCTGAAATTGTTCAGTAATGCTTAGAGCCATGCCTTGATCAAATTTGATCAGTCTTGCATACAGACTTGAGTTAACCTCCACTCCAAAAATATATTACATAAGTATTCTACTGTTCAAACTGTGTGAACAAATTAGATTGAGGATATGATTGCATAATCTTACCCTTGAAAACAACCCCCCCCATATCAATTGGGTATAGAATCCAGGAACTAAAATCAGATGTCTATAAAACAAAACAGATATTGTTTTAGGCACAAGTAACTGATATATATAAATAAAGTTTCTTAAATTCATTCAGTTAATTTAGGTTTTCTTATGCCGGAATTTTGGAGAAAAAATTGGTGGTAGGTGTTCTGTGTGGTACCAGTCCTCCCCTGCTCTGACTCTGTCTCCCTACCATATTTATCCTTGAGACATGATTGCACAACATTTGGGGCTCATGGAGACTAACGAGCAACAGGAGTTGACCATGAACCATGAAAAAGAAACACAGAGTTTTGTACTGATATGTGTATATGGTTTGGAGAGCATAGTATTCCTCTGAGTGAAGAGAATAAGGCACAGCCAATTGTAGCTTTTTAAAGTTTGAAGTACATCCTGGCACTGGTTTCTCAGAAATCAGTGTTGCATAGCCACCTTCCTGGGTATAACTACCTATAAACTTTGATCTCATTTTAAAAACATTTAAATCTATAGCCTACATGAGGAGATGGGAGCTGACTAGAAAATGTTGTCTTTTATATATGGGACAGAGGCTTATGGGCCAACCTGATGCAACCAATAGCCATTACCTTGTAATTCTTACAGTATGCATTAAGGCGTAATGGGAAGTTCATAATTTATTATCTTCCATGGTATTATAATACTGTGTCAATTTTACAACATTAGTCCTGCTACAGAGCTTTTTATAATATACAATCCCTTAAAATAATGTCACATCTGACTATTTAATGCACATGGAGGTATGTTTCATTAACACACCTCTATGAATTTTTACTAGTACAAATATATAATGTAGAAAAAATGGAACATCTGTATATATAATATTAATAAGCCAAACCCCTTTGCACCAATAAAGCGTACAGTTCCATTTGAACACTATTTTCACGTTTCCTTACATACCAAACAATCTCACAAGAACAGAGGAAACTCCTCAGTAACCTAAGTCAGCATACATTGTAGTTTAGATGTAAAAAATTCAGCTTTCTCTAGCCTTATCAACATGATTCCCTATTACCGGCTAATGGCATACTAATTATTCTAACAATCTAATTCAGTCCATCTGTACTTATGCAGCTATTTTCATTCTTCTGGTCAGGGGAGTGTTCTCTTTTATTAAATGATGAAAAAATGAAACGGAACAGTCTCATTCATTCTTGTCATTATTATAATGAAAATGGATAGGAAAACTAATAATATTCTTTAACATTCATTAATATTTGTCATTCAGACACCTGGCTACCAGGTTAGAAAGTATACACGAAGTTCTCGCTCAGAGGGGAGTGGTGAGAGTCCGGAGTGATGACACCTAGGGAATTCATCCTCTTCCTCAACCTTTAGTGCGTGTGTATGTGCAGACTGAGGCCACTGCTGGTCCAGGAAAGCCAGGATGGGGGCTCGACGGCCAGCACAGAAAGGAAGAAAATCTTGCTTGCCCAAATGCCTCAAATGATCTTTCTTAAGTGTCTGAGGCACCACACCTTGGTGTATCGTAAGAAATGCAGTTTCCAAGGCGTCTCACATTAGTCATGGTTCCTTCCCACCCATCAGGTCATTAACTGGCCAGACCAGCAGCAGCAGCAGCAGAAATCCCAGTCCTGGTCAACATGGATGTAGCACAAATGGGGTGGGGGGAGTGAGAAGAAAAGGAGGATGAAGAGGAATGGGGAAGGGAAACAAAAATAAAGCTGAAGAGAATAATTGTGCATATCCTCCCTTTAGGTTACCAGCTCTTTATGCCCTCGTAACACCTAGGTTGGATTAGTGACATGTGTGCTATATTTGTATAATGTCAAAGCAGACTGAAAGTTAAACTGGCCCAAGACGACAACTGCTACAGCTGGGACAGATAAAGGGACTCTATCCTGGCAATACTTAAGAATGCCACTGGCTAACAATCTGTTATCATTTAGTATGTTGATTTTGACATAAAACCCCTAAACAGTCTTGAGACCTGAATATTTGAAGGACCATTTTCTCTTATAGGAACCTTCCCGATGATCCAGATCATAGCTGGAGATTTCACCCTACCTACCCAGAGACAATGCCTTTTCTGTGATGATGCTTCATCTGTGGAACCCTTGACCTCCTGACAATCAACAAGGAAAATTTGGGTTTGAGTTCAGTAGCACCTTAGAGACCAACATGATTTTGGGGATATAAACTTTCAAGAGTCAAAGCTCCATCCCGCAAAATCTTGTGGGTCTCTAAGGTGCTACTGTTCCACTGCAGACTGACACAGCTACCCTCTGAAAGGAATATTTGCCATCCCATTACTTAATGCAACCTCCCGTGCACCCCTAGAGGTAACTCCACTTTTGAGGGTTAAAAGATCTTGAGTGCTGTGTAGAGGGTGCAATGTGAAGGGAAATGAACAAGGATCATCCTTCTACAACTACCTGCAAAAATGTACCAAGGTGGGAAGGGTCCATTGTTTCTCTACAATGAAGCCCCTCACTCTATATCCCACACTGTTCTCAAGAGGCTCCTGAAATTCAGGAGCAGCTTTGGGGGGATTCAGGGAGTTGCAGTGAGAAGAAGTTTGCTCCACTCTATTAACCACTGTTTGGAATTGAGCCCTTGTTATTTATCTGAACATTTAAAGGTGTTTAAGTGGTTAATTAACTCATCTGCAGTTTTTATCTGCTGGTTATGCTTTTTGTACTGCTCTCTCTCTCTCTTTGTGTATTTACCTTGCAAGTTATGTTAAGAACTATAGTTAGTTGATAGGATACAAATATTTTAAAGAATACAAATTTAACAAAGAATTACTGGCCCTCATATTGTGTTTATGGACACAATAAATGATCCTATCATTAGGAAGGGTTATATGATTTTCTATTTTACTTATAATTTTAAATGAACAAATTGTGTTGAAACCAGTTTCTAAACCAGCTCTATCACACTCTAACATCTTCCATGTGGACCTACCTGACAAGTGTGTGAAGGCCATGCATGTTTACTTGTTTTTCAGCTCAATGTACAAACCGCTTAATGGGACATCAATTAGATCAAATAAGTTAAAATCAATAGATTTCAAGTTAATTGGATTCTGGGCCTGGCTTTTCATTAAGGTAACTGGACAGTGGTCCACCATTTAATTCTAATCAAGAAGAATTCCTGTCTTAACAATTAAAGAGCTAATATATTGGAGACATATTTTAAAAAATACTGTGATATTGCTGTATTTGGGAAGTTTTGAATTTGAAGAATTTAGGGTCCAATAAGTTCAAACACACTCTGGAGCAAAATACATATCTGCATGATTGTCTTCTAGTGTCAAATTCATTGTATGTTAATTATAAGGTGTTCATAATGATTTAAGAAACAGCCCGAGTTTTTCTTTCCACAATTCAACAGAGAATCACAGAGTTTGTTTATGTCTGGGAGTGGGGCCAGTTTCAGGATGGCATGCCTGCCCTGATACAGCCCCGGGACCATCCTCCTCCCCTCAGCTCT
This sequence comes from Gekko gecko, assembly GCA_029375565.1. Taxonomy (NCBI): domain Eukaryota; kingdom Metazoa; phylum Chordata; class Lepidosauria; order Squamata; family Gekkonidae; genus Gekko; species Gekko gecko. The sequence continues at coordinate 43,476,336 of JAPDNY010000009.1, forward strand.
GGGGGCGGGGTCCCCAAGCCAGCCCTGAACCCTGGTCTCTCCCTCTCACCTGTGCTGCCCCAGTCCAGGCAGATGGGGCTGGCAGCGGAGCCAGGAAGGAGCCTGGAGCAGGGAAGGAGGCCAGTTTCAGCAGCAGCAGAACCAAGGCCAGCAAAAGTCCTGGAGGAAGAGAGGGAGCTGGCCACAATCACAGGAAGGCAACACAAGCTACTCCAGCCAGCTGCTCCAGTGGCACCAGGGAAGGAAGAGGCCAGCTTGCTGGCTTGGACCATGCCTGCCCCAAAGACACTGAACTACGGCAAGAGGCAGGTGACCCACACCAGCTCCCTGTAGGGAGCTGGAACAGAGGCACACCTGGTCTCTTGGGTGTCTGTTGCAGTACTGACAAGGATGGGGTGAGTCTGACTGCTGCCATGAGTAGGAGCATGGGGCAGAGCCAGAGAAGTGGTGGTCCAATGGCAGGAGCCATGGTCTGGCACACAGGGGCCAAGGCCAACAAACAGGGGGAAGGCGGGGCCAGTACAAGGGAGGGAGGCTTAAAAAGAGACTCAGAGAAGCACGTTGGGGGGATCAGGCTGGAGATCTGAGGCTGTAAGTCTTCCAGCTGGGAGGAGGAGGACATGGGTGGACCTAAGCCCCCTCCCCTCCCATTCTGAGGCTTGCTGAGCATCCTCATGAGCAACCAGCAGAACAGTGGAAGGCAGAGTCTCCCAGGGGGCATCCTCTGGGTGTGACAGTTTGATAATCTTTTGAGGAAGATTTGCAAGTGGATCATACTGATCAAATAATTTGATTTGGGGCTATGTTAATCTTGATACTACAGGCTTGTCCCTAGAGAGAAACAGACAGCTTCCAGTTTCCAATATTTACTTGATCTTTTCTATCAAAGGGATTTATTTATTTAGCAATTCAGTGGTCCAGTAGCTTTAAGATACCACTACCAGCTGACAGTGAAACATCAAAGACATGTCCATTCATACATGTCATCCAACTGTCCAACTTGATGGGATCAGCTCCTGAGCTTTTCAAGTCCAGAGGTAAAAGCCACAGGGATCGCAGCAATTTTTCTCATTTCTGCGTTGCTTTAGTGAACTCTCTAGACATGATTCCTGGCCCAGCCTTCTAATTGGTAGGAAATAACATTAAACTCATCTTCCCAATGCCTGGCCATTCTGATGTTTCCTGATGCCAGTTAACCTTGATTCTTTGTCCCTGGATTGCTCCTTGCTTGTCTATTGCAGACGGCTTCACAGGATAATGACCTGACCTTCTGTTCGCCTGATTAATTTATTTACCAAACTTAGAACTAAAACGTATTAAAACATTTTACAGCTTTAACACAAACAGGAACTAGTTAAAATTAATTTAAAACCAATAAAGAAATTATATAGCAATGCACAAAAGAAACACATGATCTAAAAGGAGTAATCAGACAGAAGCCTCTCTTTCAATAGCCTGGCAGAACAAGAATTCTGATGCCAACTTCTAGTGAGGAGGCTGAATGCACCTTCTAAAGAAGGTAATTCTGCAGCACCTGGGATCTATTAAAAAGGCCCTACAGCCATGGAATGCCAATTTTGCCACCATAAAGAGTACCCTGAGTAAGATCTCTTTGGTAGATTTCAAACAATTGAACTTCAGAAGTCACAACCACTCCCTTGAACCAGGCCTAGAAAGATCCTGGCAAGCCAGAGGAGCTGTTGTAAAGTAGGGGTAATTGGTTCCCATCAGCTTGTATCTGATAAAAGATGGACAACAATATATTTAACTGTTTGAAGTATCTGGTCAATTATCAAGAGCAACTTCACAAAGATTGTTTTACAATAATCCAGTCTAGAAATTACTGATGCATGATTGACAGTGGATTAGTCTCAACTGTTAGTGGGAATTAAATTAATTACTTCAAACTGAAAAAGGTACTCCAGGCCATGGCTTACTACCTCAGTTTGTATTGTCAAAAAGTGTTTCCAAGTGGTTTCATAGATACTGAACAGCACAGGAGAAAAGATCAAACCCCCAGAAACCCCACAGAACAACTCTATTGTAAAAGATGTTTCCAAGCACCTCCTTCTAATATCTCTCTTGTGTGTAAAAGATGTCCCCAAGCACCACCTCTCTTCCAGGGAAAAATGGATGCACTGCAAATCAGTGCCATTTAGCCATACATCTGAGAAGTAGCTAAAATGATGCTATGGCCTCCCTCCCTCCCTCCCTCCCTCCCTCCCTCCCTCCCTCTCTCTCTCTCTCTCTCTCTCTCTCTCTCCCTCCCTCCCTCAGCAAACAGAGAAGTTCCCTTTTTAAATAGGGTCTGAAAACAAATTTAAATGTATCTAGCTAATGAGCTTTATTTTTTTTAAAAAAGCAACTGGAGTGTAGCCACTGTTTCCTTAAGCACAGGTGCACCTTCCTCCAAAACAGCCGTATGAGTAGCTTTTTTTAACTGGAGGTCTGATCCTTACCACCTTCAATGGGGAGGTACAAGTCACCAAGACAACAATCCATTTACCAATGATGATAAAACCAGTCAACCTCTGATTTTACCAGCCAAGGAGAAGTTTCAAGAAGACACATTGTATGACAGACCTCTCCAACAACCTGTTCAGAATCTGTGCTGATCACATAATTCTGGAAACTGATGACACCCATCAACCAGAGACAGCTGCCAGAACACTAGTGAGGAATGTATGGTGTCCCTTGTTGCCTTGATTGATCTATGTATCATAGAAACATGGTTTAACAATATTCTAAATAAATGAATACAGTTTCCATCAGTTTCTATTTGCTGAGTTGCTGAAAGAAAATGGAAGCAAAGCTGTGCATATGTTGCCCCTTCTTTCTACTCTAGGGCAGTAACCAAGGAAAAATCAAAGACCTTCATCATCACAAATTTCTCTGTTGCTGGAGCATAAGCCCACAGTTTCTCTTCACAAGCATGCTTTGCAACTAATTTGCAAGATTCAGAACTCAAATATATGTCCAAAATTAAGCTTATGGTCTAAATTTATTGAGAAAATTCAGAAATATATTTATTAATTAAAATATTTACACCTCATGCTTGCTCTTAGCTATTGACTATTGACAATATTTTTTATCTACAAATTTATTTTTAAATTAACTTTTAAGCAAACTTTTAATATTTTGACATAATTTACGTTTAAATGCGTGAGCATCATCATGAAGGAACAAAAGGCATGATACAATGTACCTTTGGTGGTGGAGGAAAGTGCCCTCAAGTCATAGCTGACTTGTGGCGACCTTGTAAGGTTTTCCAGGCAAGGGACATTCAGAGGTGGTTTGTCATTGCCTGCCTCTGGGTCATGCCCTTGGTAATCCTTTCAGTCTCCCATCCAAATACTAGCTAGGGCCAACCCTGCTTAACTTCCGAGATCTGATGAGATTGGGTTAGCCTGGGCTATCAAGGTCAGGGCTGCAATGTACCTTTATCCCTGAGAAAAGCAGTGTCTCTTTAATAGCTGAAAGTCCTTGATTTGAACTAGAGAAGCAACATATATTTGAAATGAGCTTTATCTATAAATAGAGATGGACCAATTAATAAGTAATTCTGTTTCAAATTAGATACAGTAGGTTTCCAGTTATTTTTCCAACTAAACAATAGCTTTGCTTTTTTAAAAGGAGAAACACAGAAGCAATAAGTATATCAGATGTAGGAGACTGCCAGATGCTCATTGTTTCAATTTTCAGACCCAAAACAGATCTTTCAGGACCAACTAGGGTTGCCAATCCCCAGCTGGGGGCAGGGGATCCACTGGTTTGGAGCCCCTTCCACCATTTCAGGGCTATCAGAGAGCAGGGAGGAGAATAGCTGCTGAGTGCTCTATTATGCCTTATGGAGACTGATCCCCATAGGATATAATGAATCGATCAGTGGGCATGTGGGGCTGGGGGGGTTGTTTTTTGACTCAGCTGCACCAAAGCTTCAGCACAGCTGCTAGTGCCTCTCCTCAAACCCCCCTCCAAGTTTCAAAAAGATTGAACCTGGGAGTCCAATTCTACGAGCCCCAAAAGAAGGTGCCCCCATCCTCCATTATTTACAATGGAGGGAAAACATTTAAAAGGAGCACAGTCCCTTTAAACGTGATGGCAGCTCACCTGGAACTTGCTTTGGAGTTCCCTCTCCTGGAACCTCCCAGTAAGTCCTCTACTCACTTGTCAGCCTTACCTGGCAACCCTAGGATCAACCTATATCGGGGGGGGGGGACTGTCCCCACCTCCAAGTCTGTTTGTTACCATTCTCTACTGATACTTTGCCATCTTTTTCTGTTTAAGAATTTGTCCTTTCAGAGAGCTCAGGGACCACATCATACAGTCTTATCATTTTAGTGCTAGATAACTAATCATTTTTTATTGCATACTGATACAATTTTAGAGCAAGGACAATGCTTCCAGGACTTTCCACCCAGGTAGTCTGAACCAACCACATCATTGATTTGTCTCACTCTGTAGGGATATTGTGACATAGAGGCAGCAGGAGAGGCCAGAGGAGGCCCTGCCTACTGGGCGAAAGGTACCAGCTGCTCAAGGCAGTAGAAGCCTAATGGGCCCGGCAGGAGTGGAGGCGCATCACTTGGAGGAGAGTCTCCTCCCACCAGGCAGAAGCTGAGCAGAGACGAGAGGTTTGCCAGCCCAGGGCATTAGCTGGGGCATGGGGGACAGCAAGGGCCTCTCACTAGCTGTATGCAAACCCTGGTAGGGCAGGGCAAAGCAGGAAAGTGGTTAAAAGAGACACAAGACTCAAAGAAGGGAGAGGCAGTGCTGTACTTGGCAGCATGGGTGGAGCCACGGATAAAAAAGGACATGACAGGAGAGACAAAGGAGGTAAGGAAAGGCTAAGATGGTGCAGACAAGGGAGGAAGAAGAACCTAAAAGAGGAGCTGGGGGCTGGGGCAAGATACAGCTGCTAGACCTGATAGAATTGCCCTAAGAGAGTCACAGCTCAGCCCCCTGAGGTACTGAAAGTGCAAAAAGAGGCAGGTGAAAGAAACTGTGCTCATGAGGAAGCCCATATGGACTTTGCTGATTCGAATAAAGAGATAAAGAGTACCACTGTGCCTGGTAAGTCTCTGCTGCCCATGGAAGTCACTTAAGATGTCCTGCTGCCCCCAGGTAGGGCCACAGACACTCACTCACCTCTTAATGCAACTGCCATCCCCCAAATTGCCAGAGCTGGGAGACACAACTCATTGCTGCCAGAATACTAATGAAAAACAGTCTATGCCATTTTTGGCTGAGTGCTAGGATAATGACTAAATCAGAGCTAGTGTGAAGTAATAATTATTATTCATGATTTATTTATTTTAAACCTTTCTAGGCCACCTTTCCACCCAACTTAGGGTCCCCAAAGCTGCAAACAATAAAACATTAAAACAAGTTAAACACACATACACATATTTATAAGATAATTAAAACAGACATATGAACAGGAAGGAGGGCCAATGATAATCAGTGAGAAAACTCCATAAAAAACAGAAATATCTTCACCCACTAGTAGAAGACAGTGATAGAAGAGGGCAGTCAAATCTCCCTGAGGAAAGAATTCCATAATTTTGGTGACATAGCTGAGATTGCCCTTTCTTGGGTTGCCACCCATCTTGCCTCAGGGCCTCTGAAGATTACCATAGTGGTCAGGTAGCCTCATATAGGAGATAGTGTTTCTTCAGGCATGCTGGCTCTAAGCCATTGAGGGCTTTAAAGGTCAATAAAAGCACCTTGATTTGGTCCAGAAGCAAATCTGGAGCCAGTGTAGGTGGAACAAAACTGCAGTGATATGACCCATTGCAGTCAGAATTCTGATTGCATCATTTTGCACGAATTGTAGCTTCCAAACACTCTTCATGGTCAGCCTAATTTATTTATTTATAATTTTTATTGCTTTTATTTTAAAAACTACATAGAAATCATAGGGAAGGGTATCTAATATCTAAGGGAGAAAGAAAAGAAAACCACTAAAAACTCAAGTGGCAATGGTCAATCAATTATATGAATACTTATAAGAATTTCTTCTTCACTTATAATAGTTACAGTGAAAAGGAGTAATTAGTTAATTTTCAAAAAAAAAAAGAGAAAACAAGAATTGTTTCTAGCTAAGGGAGAAGTGTCTCAATATGTAAAATAAATTTGGTTCAGCTCAAGTAAAAGAGAAATAGTTTAAGGTTTATCTATTTTTTTTCTTTCTTAAGTCGTAGTCTCATCTGGCTTTGGGAATTTTTGGGGCAGCCACCCCACGGTCTGATTCAGATTCTTCTCCAGAAGATGTAGTTGAAGAACTTCCATTGCTTCCCATCTCACCATCGTCTTCTGCTGCTTCCCCTTCCTCTCCTGGTCTTGGTGGTTTTTCTGGTTTTTGAAACTGTTCCAGAAAAGCTTTGGCAGAGTCTATTCTTCCTTTCTTGTCGTTGTATATAATGATGATCCCTTCTGGTATAATCCATCTATAGGGTGTGGATTTTTTCCACAAGAACAAAATCTTCTCTTCTTCCTTATCTTGAATAGAATGTCCTTTAAGACTTTTATTTCTTTATCTTCGATTTTTAGGGTAGTCCCATGTATTGCTTTAAGTATCTGGTCTCTTATATGTCTTTTGGAGAATTTCACAAAAATTTCACCAGGCAGATTATTCTTCTTAATGTATTCTGGATATGTTCTATAGGCCATATCCATCTCACTTTGTAGACAATCCGCTTTTATATCTGTTATCGGTTCTAATGCTTCGCTTAAAATTATTTTGCGATTTTCTCCTTTCTTCTCTGGGACCCCTTGAAATCTCAGTAAATAAATTGACTTTTCCATTTGCAGCTGTAACAATTGATGCTCAACAGAGGATGTCTTCTTTGTCACAGTCTCTAATCTTTTATTAAACTTTTTGGTCTTGGCATCAACATTCTTTAATGATTTGGAAACTTGTTCTGTCTTAATATTAGTCTCTTTTAGCTGTCATTGAAGGGTTTCAAAGTTGTTGTTCATTGTAATAATCTGAGGGCGCAAAGCCAGCAGAGGGCGCAAAGCAGCCGCTATCATATTTGGGAAGTCTATGGCTGCTTCCGGTCCTGTGACCGTGGCAGCTGTACTCGCTTTGCCTGGAGTAAGTTTCACTTTTGGTGGCACTCTCTTCCCTTCCATTATGCTTTTGTTTACTTTTAGAGAAAATTGACAAAAGTCTTTATGACTTGAAAAAAAACAGAGTTTTCTTGAGTGCACTCTGCCTTAGTTAATTCAAGCTTTACTTTACATCCCCTTCCTTTGCTATTGTTTTAAGAGAATTTTTCTCTTCTGCGGAGTGAATCCTCCCTCCCCTCGGTTTGATTTAAGGGGACATAGTTGTGAGTGCTTTGATATTTATCTTGTTTTTTGACTCATCAGAACTCACTGTTCATCTGAGTCATCCACCAGGTAAGGAAAAAATGCTTGACCATCTGCCCACTTATCCCGTGGTGCATTTCAAGCACCATTGCTGGTCTGTGGTAGTGGGACCTTCAGGACAAAGAGCCTCAATCCCTAAGCAGTCAGTCTTGAGAGAGGCACTCCTCATGCCCCATGGCTGGGAGCCTCCTTCAAGGGCTCTGGGAGGTCCAGATCAACCGAGACCTCTCCCTACCGCCACAGCACGGTCATGTCCCTCGGAGCTCTGAAGGGACATGTCCGCCATTAGATTTGCCAAAACCAGAAGCCATGGTCAGCCTAATTTAGATGTTACCAGGATATGCTCCACAGTGGCAAGATCTTTTCTGCTCAAGAAAGGCCACAGCTGGATCACCAGACAAAGTCTGTGAAAGGCACTTCTGGCTACTGCTGCCACCTGCTTTTCTAGCAGCACCCCCAATCTACACACCTGTTCCTTTAGGTGGAGTACAACCTCATCAAGAACAGGAAATGCCTCCACATTCTGGGTCAATCCTTCCTCCCATCAGTAGCATCTTTGTTTGGTTTGTTTGCCCTCAGACATCCCAAAACTGCTTCCAGGCACTGGTTCATGGTTTTCACAGCCTCCACGGTATCCACCAGAAGCATGGGACAGAGCTGAATATCATTCACGTATTGATGACAACCAAGCCCACATGAATTGCCCCAAAGGCTTAATGTAAATGTTTAAAAGCACCAGGGCCAAGACAGAACCTTATGGGACCCCACAGGCCAAAGTCCAATGAGCCAAGAAGCAGTCCCCCAGCACCATCATCTACGCTTCAGGCAGGACTGAAACCGCTGCAGAACATTGCCTCCCATTCCTAACACTGAAAGGCAAACCAGAAGGAGAATTTGATCAATGGTATCAAAAACTGCCGAGAGGTCCAGGAGAATAAGCAGGGTCATATTTCCCCCTTCTAGTGAAGGTCACCTACCAGGGCAACCAAGGCTGTTTCATCCAGCCCTGAAACCTGACTGGAAAGGATCCACACAATGGTTAGATAACTGGAGTAGGCCTGGGAAGACCAAGATTCAGATACTTGCTCACTATGAAACTCAGTGTGTTTCTTTTATCTGTGTTTCAGCATAATCTAACTCACAGGCTTGTTGTGAAAATAAAATAGAGAAGAAACCCACATGAGTTCTTTGGAAGGAGGGGGGATTTGGGGGGAATGGAATAAGATAAATAAATTAATTAAAGTTTCAATACCTTGAAGTCAACCATTGTTCAGCTCTCAAAACACTTTCTGGAAGTCTGTTAAACTATCAAAGGCTGAGTTCAGACTGGCAGTTTGCCCTGACATAGACACGTTTCAGCAATGTTTCACAACTGGATTAAAGGGGGCATTCACACAAGCACATCTGTCTGGTGTTCCCCACCCACAGTCAACCCGTCATGTACCGCTTCGCTCCCACGTTTGGTGAAAGTGGTAGCAAATCCCGGAGAGCGCATTTATCCCACATCATTCCACTTCCAGGAAGTGTGAACGCTAACCCAAAAAGCCGGGAACAACCAGCGGTAATAATGTCTGCTGGGTGTTTCTGCGCAAGGTGCACTTGATTGCCCTGGAGAGGCAGCAGCGATATGATTGGATGTGCTCTGCTTTACCGCCCAATGTGGTGCCAGCGCAATGGGATCCTCCCCAAATCACCCTGATGTGCTTATGTGCATGAGCGCATATGCACACATAGCCAAATTACCAGGAAAAAGCCGTTTACAGCCACGCCTCGGAGCCAGCAGTCTGAACGCTCCCTCACGCCTCCTCCCGGTATACTCCCGCATCAGTCAGCACAGTGTGACCAGGAAAACCCGGAACAGTTTGTTCCAGGGCTTTTTTGCCACTACTCGCTCCCGCTTCAAACTGCCAGTCTGAACTCAGCCAAACTGAATTAATAATGTTATCAAAGTTGGAAAAGACACAAATCCTGTTTTAATCTCTAGTCAGGCTGACATGATGATCAGCATCTCTGAACCTTTTCTTCAGACAGTGAACATTGTATTTTTATAGATAAATATATAACTGTATGTATTTCCACCAAGACTTCTCTAATCAGAAACCATTCAATTAGAATTGAATTGAATGATCTTTTTTAAGTGACCCTTTCCCCTTTGTTCACAAGTGAGAACAAAAACATAAAATGAAACCTCTAGACTGGACTCCTGCTCTTCATATACTTATCTGAAGGTGTTGGCTGCTCTTTTAGCTAGAAGCAAACCTCCAGAAGATTCCTATTTATCTCCTTGACAATCAAGGAGTGAATGACTGACAGTAACATAGCCTTATCTAGGCCTCCTGTCTGTGGTGCATTCTACTAAGTGATGTCATCGCTCTTGCAGAAGAAAATAAGCAGATTATTACAGTGACTAGAAGCAAACTAAACATTTGGATTTTTGCATGGACAGATTTACACACTGTCTGTCAGATAAAGCACAGTTTGCCTGCTGCTTGCACAACAAGAATGTGCCTGACAGCTTCTTCCCAGCTTTAGTATCTGATTACATAAATAGGCCATTCCCCACCATTCCTAAAGACTGACAGTCTGTCTTAGTTTAAAGAGCAATTTCTGACTATCAGCTTTTCTGTCTTGCACACTGCTCTGATTAACATCAGGGCACTTCCTGGAGGTCCAATCTGTTGGCATTTCTCTTTCTGTTCTCTTATATGCAGCGTTATATTAAAAAGTCACGGCTATATGAAACAGAATATTAACTGTATGAACCTGACAAAAATAATATTGTAATCCTAACCTTAGGTTTAACATGCTAGCAATGTGTTCTGAGAGTTGACCAATAAGGAAATCTTCAATTTTTGTGAAATGGAAAACTGGTCAACAAAATTACACAACCTCAATTGTGACTGGCAGTACCAGCCTAAGCAGAGTTACACCCTTCTAGCCCATTGACTGGAAAGTATTCAGAAGGAGGTAATTCTGCTTAAGAGGGCAGTGTGAATCCAGTATTATCAACTGATTTTTACAATTATCAACAATTATATTCCCTTTATTCAAGTAATTACACTATATATTTTCTCACAGGTCCATTATTATTTCTTCATGAAGGAAGCATGATGTGGCACAGAGCACTGACTTATCTGAATTCTTCTTAAGGCAATGCAAGGGATTTGGATTCCAGCACACAGGGTGAATTTGATGAAGGAGGGGCAATTGGAGGGTCACCACTTTACACACAGAATATCTATAGGAGCACAAAACTATAAGAAGAGCTCAGCTGTGTAAGGGCAATGATACATTCTAGTCCAACAGTGACCAGCCAGTGCCTCCAGAAAGTCCACCAAGGGCATGAAGACAACATCCATGCAGCTCCAGATCCAAGCTGTTAGCTGCAATCAGGAGATACATTACCTCTCATCACAGGATCAGTTTAGCCATCATGGCTAAAAATTTCAACAGACCTCCAACCTCAATATTCCCCCCCCCAATCTTTGTTTAAAGCCAACTAAATCTGTGGCCAGCATCACATCTTATTCCACTGAATTCCATAATTATACTACAGGCCAAACACATATTTCCTATGCTTGAAAATACAAGCTTCAGCAGCCCATAGAGATAACACTCACCTTCCAGATGAAAGGAAGCATTACAACTGATGAATCTGTCTCTGGCTCATAGTGCATACCTGAGCCTGAGAAGAAATTCCCTCCATCCTCTTCCTCTCAGCCACATTTGCCTGCAGTGCCTGCAGCACCGAGCTTGTGGCAGCAGCTCATCAGCCAGATGGGAGATTGACTAGATAGCTGACAGGCAGTGTTCCCTCTAAGCTGAGTTAGTGTGAGCTGGCTCACAGTTTTTTAGCCTCCGGCTCACATGTTTTTGTCTTGGCTCAGGAAGCAGGGCTCCAGAGCAAACTATTCTAGCAGCATATAGCAGTAAGGAAACTTTCTCTGGCAGAATAGGAACCGACTGTACTTCCCCATACTCTGGTATGAGAGTTAGATCTACATTGGTGATTGAAGTAATTTGTGTTATAACAGATTCCCAAAAGGGGGCAACCTTAGGACATGAGATCCAGCAATGTATATAGGTCCCTGGGTTGCCACATCTCTTCCAGCATAGCAGGCTGGGTTTAGATGGAGAGTGGGCTAATTGTTGAGGAGTAAAACACCACCTTGAGATTAACTTAAATGAGTGTAAGTGAACATCTATGATTCTGGATCTGAAAAGAGATGTTTTCCAAATATTGGCCCAGGTTTCATCTGAGATATCTCGACCACATTCCTTATTCCAGAAAGTTTGGTATATCAGAGGTTTTTGTGTATCTTTTTTGGACAGTACTTCATAAAGTGCTGAAATAAGACCTTTTGTCTTTTGGTTGGCGATCTATAAGATTTTTTCTATACCTCTTAAAGGTTGCTTCAAGATGTGTGGAAGATTGATGGAAGTGCTAAAATGGGATATTTAGTAATATTGCACCCAAGGAATAGATGATCCTACTTTCTCTTCTAGAGCACTTTTTGTGAGTAGTAGGCTATTGGGGCCAAGATCCAGGAGCGTATTTATGTGAGCTAGGAGATTTTAAAAGCCTCAGTGATGACCAGAATGCCACACTTTTCAAGGACAAATTAGGGAAGTCACTTGCTGATACCATCTCCTCCCTGCCACTTAGTTCACAAGGGAGCTACAGAGATTGGAATACAACTAGAATGTCTGTGGTAAAAAGACTTGTGTCAAATCATGTAGAACATATCACAGGGACCATTTGGAGGCTTATGAGATGGTGGTGACTTTTTTTTCACTGCTGTAATTTTGTTAGCTGAATTGTGTTCAGCACAATTCTTAATGGTAATGATATAAACTCTGATGTCAGAGTCCAAAATTAAAAATGAATTTATTTGCTATGATAATTTTGTACTTGTTTTTTTCCTAACAAAATCTCTATGAATTTATCTGACTTGGTAGCCAAGTGGTATGCAGGCAATGCAGAAGAAGTGTCAGTAACATCATCTGGACAGTTTTAATTTGATTATCCTGAGTGATGTTTACAGGATTGTTGGAACTCTGAGGGCCATCATGTGTAATCCCTGACTATCCTGGCTCATAAAAACTTGCTAAGACAAAATAAGTGACCCTCTCATGAGAATAGGAGGCTTATCCATGGTGCAGGGAATCTTTTCCAAATCCTCTGAAGATAGCTCACCTTGAATAGAAAGATTTGGACAAACGGGAAGATGGTTTCATATCTTCCCTTTTTTGGCAGTGTGATAGAACAGGCAGTGGTGGAATAGCTCCAGATATTTCTAGATAACACATATCCCCTTGACCTTTAATATATGGCTTCAGATCTAGCTTTGGGACAGAGACAGCACTAGTTACTCTTGGCAGATGATCCCTGTTTGTAAATGGGCAAGAGATGGGTCCATCTTGAACAATCTGAACCCTTTGGCACTGCAGACCATTCTGTTTTAGACCAGAGAAAGACCAAACTGAGAAAGACCAATGAGCTGAATATCAAGTGAACCTACAGAATGTGAGAGGCCATCTTTGATATTATAAGTTAACTGCTAGCACTTTAATATAATGTAAGTTAGTTTAATGAATTACTATTGAATTGTTTGATGAATTGTTTATTGATGTCTATGATATTTATTGTTATTGTGCTTTTATTATGTCAGCCGCCCTGAGCCTGCCTTGGCGGGGAGGGTGGGGGACAAATTAAAACAATAAAATAAATAAATAACTACGTCTGGAGATGAACAGTACACACATGCAGCAATTTTAGTCTTTTTTACAAAGCTTTCTAAATGAACTGAGGTCCGTATACCTGAGAGCCTCTCCCTGTATGGATCGGAATGACGCTCACAAGCTCCTCAACAACATATTGTTGTCTCTTTCTTCTTGGCAGTTGGAACAGCTGGGGGGCGTTTGGTACAAAATTGTTCACATCCCCACAAAACTACAGTTCTTAAGATTCTTTGGGGAAAGTATGACAGTTGTACTGGTATAAAATTGCTATCAGTGTGAACCATCAATTTGCCCAAAGTATGCAGTCAGTGGGAATGCTCCTATTGTTTTTCATAAATCTGAACTGTACCCTTCATTTTTATATAACTGATGTCTTTGAAGATAGATCAAGATGGGTAGTCATGTGAGTCTGTCTGTAGCAGCAGAAAAGAGTGAGAGTCCAGCAGCACCTTAAAGACTAACAAAATTTGTGGCAGGACATGAGCTTTCATGAGTTTTCGTGATTCACTGTTCACTTCTGAAAAAGTGAGCAGAGACTCATGAAAGCTCATACCCTGCCACAAATTTTGTTAGTCTTTAAGGTGCTACTAGACTCTTGCTCTGATCTACTTGAATTAAGTGCTTACATACTGGTATTTCAATGGCTTCATTATTTTTCAGAGAATATCAAATAGTTTGTCCTTGTGTCTGGCTGTATTGCTATTCTGGCCAATAGTTACAAACCAAAATTAAACTGTCACACAAAGACCTCACTAAGTCTAACATAGGTTAGATTTTTATTAGTAATTTATCTACTGCTATTAAACTCTGCTTTTTTTCACCAAAAATTAACTACAGGAGTTGACTGCAATTATTTTAAAACACAAACTTATGAGACATTTATACATTTATTCCCCGCCCCCGCTGAACATAGGAAGGTGTTAATGAAGTTATTTGAAAAATGTTTCTAAGCTCTGAAAAGGGTAAGCACATAAAGAGCTTGGCTGGCTTCAGTGGTAAACAATCACAAGTCATAACCACAATATTGTTCCTAGTTATTTCAGCTATAACTTGCAAGGTTTCAGAGCCAGACAAACCAGATGAAATATGTTGCTTCAGGTCTGCTCTGATGGATCCCTCTGAAATATCCACATTATTGCTTTTATTTTATTATGTACCACACTTCATAACTGTACACTGCAGAATACAATAAAAACTGCACTACAGTGCTTTAAGTACTTATTAAATAGGTCAAAAAGTTACCATAACAAATAACTTGTTCTATTCAGTACCCATTAATAACATATCTTGTTGTGCCTCTAAAGCAAATGTGGGGGCATGGGAAACACTTCAGAAACTCCTCCAATTCGGTTTTCTTTGTGTTAAAAGTAAACAGCAACTGCTACACACAGAATCCCTCTTTAAAAACATACCTTTGAATTAGTTGCTGTAGATTTTCCAGGTTGTGTGGCCATGGTCTTGGCATTGTAGGACCTGACAATTTGCCAGTAGCTGTGACTGGCATCCTCAGAGGTATAACACAGAAAAATGGAGTACTCTATGCGTCAAGGCTGAGGTATAACACAGAAAGATGGAGTCAAGGTTGACACAGAGAGTACTCCATCTTTCTGTGTTATACCTCTGAGGATGCCAGTTATAGCTACTGGCGAAACATCAGGTCCTACAATGCCAAGACCATGGCCACACAACCCGGAAAATCTACAGCAACTATTGAATTCCAGCCGTGAAAGCCTTTGACAACATATACCTCTGAATTCTCACAGATAGACCCACACAGCAAAACGACAATATTCCTACACTATTAGCCCATAAATTGTATAAGATAGACAGGGAATACCAAGAAAAGAGACTGATATACAGGGAAAGATGCCACTGGTAGTGAAAACTGAAGACAGATGCATATCCAATGAAATCAATAAAGCTGTAAATTTGTCTTCAAAGACAGTCGATAGGTCTTTATACATGTAACATCCAGATTATAAGCTATTGGTCAACGTGAAGCAATGTGAGGAAAAGTGAGATAAATATTAGATACCTATATATCTATTTCTCAAGTGTGGACAGATCTGTGGATATCTAAATCCATGGATGAGGCCCATATTGCAAGAAAGGAGATTTTTTTTCTAAACTTGGGGGATCCCAAAGGTTTGCAGAAAAATCTGAAATCTCAAATATATATATACACAAACACACACATACATACATACAAGGAGTAGGGCCTGTTGTGGGAAGAAATACAACAAGATCTAGAAGGAAGCTCCAGGTGAGTGTCCCGGCTGTGGTGGTGGGGCGGCAGAGGAAAGGGGAAAATAGAGGGAGTCAAGCCATGTTTATTTCCTTCTGCTTAGGTATAAGGCAGGGCTGTCTTAAGTCATTTTGCTGCCCCAACCGGGTAATATGGGAGGACAGCCTCATGGTAACAGGTATGGTTCCCTCCGCCCCTGACTTATGTTGATTTGGGGTTATGCAGTGGCAGCTAAGGTAGAAAAGCACCTCCTCCTATGCAATGTCTTCTGGGTTCCAAGGGTATGGAAAGCGGTTCCATAGCCAGTTACAGGGTTGCCAAATCTGGGTTGGGAA
Source organism: Gekko gecko (assembly GCA_029375565.1). Classification (NCBI taxonomy): domain Eukaryota; kingdom Metazoa; phylum Chordata; class Lepidosauria; order Squamata; family Gekkonidae; genus Gekko; species Gekko gecko. The sequence goes on from JAPDNY010000009.1 coordinate 43,492,035, forward strand.
ATACCTGTAGATTTGAGAGGTAGAGCCTGGGAAGGGCAGGGTATGGGGTGGGGAGAGAACTCAGCAGGGTATAATTCCATAGAATTATATGGAATCCAAAGCAGCCATTTTCTCCAGGAGAATTGATCTTGGAGATCTCCAGGTGCTGCTTGGAGGCTGGCAATACTGAGGGTCAGACCTGTAGATTTGAGGGGTAGAGCCTGGGGAGGGCAAGGTTTGGGGTGCGGAGGGACCTCAGCAGGGTATAATTCCATAAAGTCCACTGGCCCAAAGCAGCCATTTTCTCCAGAAGAACTGATCTTGGAGATTTCCAGGTGCTGCCTGGAGGCTGGCAATACTAAGGGATATGTATTTTACCTCAGGACACATTCAATGACTCCCCAACAGCAACAGCAAACTGTTTAGAATGTTAGAGGCAAAGGCCAATCAGGCCACATATACAAATGACCTCTGTGTTCCGACTGACTATTCGGGGGAGAGGAACAGCAAACTGTTTAGAATATTGGAGGAGAGACTCAGGCAATGCAGCCAGTAGATAGGGACAGCTTCTGAGTGACAGATCAAGGAGCCAACGTATTTGGGAACGTGTGAAATGTTCAGGAGAGTCCATGGCCCAAACAGAATTATTATATACTAGGAATAAGGCCCATTGTAGAAATAAATACAATGAGCTGTAAAAAGAGGCTCTGAGAGAGTGCCACAGTGTCAATGTGCTGTGGTGAACTCAGCAGGGTATAATGACACAGAGTCCACCATTTTCTCCAGAGAAACTGATCTCTGCTACCTGAAGAGCAGTTGTAATTTTCAGTGCTCTCCAGCCCTCACCTGGAGATTGGCAACAATTGTTACCCAGGAGGAAATGGCTGGTTTGGAGGGTGGAGTCTATGGCATTGTACATGTCTGAGGTCCCAACCCTCCTCAAACCTCACCCTCTCCAGGCTCCACCCCCCAAATCTCCATGAATTTCCCAACCTGGAATTGGCAACTCTATCTCCTTCCCAGCCAAGCATCAACCTGCCATTATCTGCCCCTCTGATTTCAGCTTTGCACCTTCTCCTTCCTCCTGGAGATCAGTTGTAATTCTAAGTGATTTCCACCCTTCTCCTGAGATTGGCAACAGTAGTTCCCCAGAAGGGAATGGCTGGTTGGGAGGGTGGAGTCTATGGCATTGTACCTGTCTGAGGTCTTACCCCTCCTCAAACCTCACCCACTCCAGGTTCCATTCCTCAAATCTCCAGGAATTTCCCACCTGGAGTTGGCAACCCTGTCTCCTTCCCAGCCAATCATCAGCCTACCTTTATTTCCCCCTCTCTCTTCAGCTTTCCATTCCCCCCCCACACACACACACCTGGAGCCTCTTCCGCACTCTGAAGCCCTGACTGCCACAGTGTCCACCATTTTCTCCAGGGGAACTGATCTCTGCCATCTGGAGAGCACAACACAGATTATTAGCCCAAATTAAAGAATTTATTTAAGTATTTACACAGTTATGGAGCACACACACAGTGTAGGAGTAAGCACACACCATGAACCAACATGGCATAAATCAAAAGGGGTTAAACACAATCCTCTTTACCTACACAATACTCTCTACCTCAGGATAGGATCTCTCCTTGGACCAGCCGCTGGCTGTACTTCAGCCTATCTCTCTTGCCCAAGAGAGCAGGGAATCTTCCATTCATTCCCCAGTCCAGCTGACTGTGGAGCGGCTGAATTTCTGCTGCCTCCCAGGGATGAAGACTGCCTTGGGACAGTCCCTGTTTTCCTGAACTTTTTGACCTTGGGGATGCTGGGAAGTGTACGCCAGCAGATGAGGAAGCCCCACTCAACCCAGTGAGTAATACCCCTGCAGCCTCCACTCTGGAACTACAGCCCAATTAAACCTTATGGGGGAACATTCTAAACAAAGAACCACAGCCACCTTGCAAATACAGGTAACTGCCATTTCGTGACACCTACCAACAGCCACTGAGGGGACAGTTAGTCTCACACTGGAAGCAAGCAGGAAAAGCGTTTTCATCAAAAGAGAAAGCCATTTGTCAGTAATTCTGACAAGGCACAGTGGCTGAAAGGGGAGTGGGCGGGGAAGAGGAGCAGATCCAGCACCCAGCCAATGGCACGTGAGAACTCTTGAGTGGCGGCTGATGGGCCAATGGCTGAGGGAGTGCATGGAATGTGGCCACTCCAAAATATATATAAAATGCTGTTTTAAAGTGGCAACATTCCATGCGCTCCCATTGGCTGTAAAAATGCTCTCTCTCAGCCATTGGCCCATCAGCCGCCACTCAAGAGTACTCACATGCCATTGGCCAGGTGCTGGATCTTCTCCTCTTCCCTGCCCACTCCCCCTTCAGCCACTCTGCCCTTTCAGAATTCCTGGTAAATGGCTTTGTCTCTTGACGCAGACACTTCTACTGCTTGTGTCCTGTGTGGGAGTAACTTTTCCCTCAGTGGCTATTGGTAGGTGTAACGAAATAGCAGTTACCTGTGTTTGTAAGATTGCTCCTGGGCTGCTGTCTTTGGTTGTTAGTTTAAAATGTTCAGCCATAAGGTTTAATTGAGCTGTAGTTCTAGAGAGGAGACTGTAGGAATATCACTCACTGGGTTGAATGGGCCTTCCTCATCTGCTGGATTACATTTCCCAGCTGCCCCAAGGCAGAAAAGGGTGGGAAAACAGGGACTGTCCCAACATGCAGGGCAGCATCCATATAGACTGCAGCCCATCCAGGGAGGAGGCCATCTTCATCCTACAGGAGGTTAGGAGAGGCTCCTGCTGCCTGTGCTGATCAGGCTACAAGCCAGAGATGTGGGTGAACCCTTGGAGGCAGCAGAAACTCAACCACTCCACAGTCAGCTGGACTGGGGAATGAATGGAAGTTTCCCTGCTCTCTTGGGCCAGAGAGAGAGAGACTAGAGCAGAGAGCCAGGAGCCAGTGTGTAGGGAAAGAGGATGGTGTTTAACCCTTGTGGGTTTATGCCCTGTTGGTTCATAGTGTGTGCTTACTCCTACAGTGTGTGTGCACCCCATAACTGTGTAAATAGTTAAATAAATTCTTTAATTTGGGCTAATAATCTGTGTTGTGCTCTGACCACATAGTCTCCCCCACTCTGTACAATAACAAAGGGAAGGGGTAGCCCAAGGAGGCAAGGAAAGGCCAGACCCTTGGGTTGCCAACTTTCCAGGGATCCCCCAAAGATTGGGGATTATATCTCCAAATAGGGAGATTCGGCCAGAGGGGTCCCACTGTCCCTCTAAAAAGGCAGTGACAATTCCGTGAGTTGTGGCAGTGAATTTAAGGAGTGAGATACGCGCACAGGACGAGGGTGAGAGGCAAACAGCTGAGTGGTAAACTGGAGTCTGTTTCGCCACAGTAGGCAACCAAGCTTGGTTCAGACAAAGAAAGGAAACCCTTCGCAGGCCTTTGTGAGGAACTCATTGGGGCCAGTCCTGAGTCTAGGGTTGCCAGCTCCAGGTAGGGAGATTCCTGGAGATTTTCTGGAAGAGTCTATGGAAGCCAGGGTTTGGGGAGGAGAGAGGCCTCAACTGAACAGAATGCCATACAGCCCACCTTCTAAAGCAATTATTTTCTCCGACAAGGAGGGAGATCTGTTTTCTGGAGTTCAGTTTTGATACCTGGTGATCTTCAGGCTCCACCTGGGGGTTGGCTGCCCTAGGTGTAGCAGTCAGTGCTTCAGAGCAAGGTCTGCTAGATCCAGGTTCCTGCCGTAGAAGCTGAGTGGGTGCTTTTGGACCGGTCACAGACTTTCAGCCTAATCTACCTCACAGGGTTGTTGTGCAAGTCAAAAGGGGGAGAGGAGAATGATGTAAGCTGCTTTGGTCCCCATTGCAGAGAAAGACTACTTTTCCTCCTGGGAAACCATTGTTGCCATTCTCCAGTTGAGAGCTGAAGATCACTCAGAATTACAACTGCTCTCCAGATGGCAGAGATCAGTTCCTCTGGAGAAAAGGGTGGACTCTGTGTCATTATACCCTGCTGAGGTCACCACAGCATATTGACACTGAGTGCCCAAGGCCTTGGCACTCTCCGAAAATCTCTTTCTAGAGCTTGTTGTATTTATTTCCACAACAGGCCTTATTCCTAGTGCGGGGTTTAAATCCCTCCCAAGCAAAAATACAACTTCCTCTGTCACAGTAGTTTCAGGCTGAGCAAAGAAAGCTGGGAGCCATGCTGGCTTTGTTGGCCATAGCTGTGGGGGTGGACGGGATTCAGAAGCCATAGTGACCCGGTGACAGAGGCCAGTAGTTGTGCCAGGCTTATTGTCATTGACGTCGGGGTTAGGGATGAGAGCTGCACTGGGCTTGCCAGTGCAAGCTGCAAGAGTTTTTTGGGGGGATGTACTGGCCTCACCAGCATTAGTGATGGTGTGGGGAGTTGCTGGGGGGCAGGAATGTGGTGTGTGTACAACGGGCCTGATGGTGGAGGAGGTAGTGAAAGCAAAATCTCAGTGACATGGGGCAGGAGCACCTGACTCGCCAACATTAATGATATGGGGGGTGGGGGTGGGAGCCCACTTGTGGATGCCAGGAGCCCCATAGGGCTCACCAACCCAAGACTGTCTGACAACTCATCTACAATTGTACCTGGATCAACTGGCTGGCATCATTGATACACAACAAACTATTAAACTAAGAAAGCTATCTGAAAATTAACGCAGCTGTGGAAAAGAGGAGGATACGCCCTGACCTGTATAGCCCAGGCTAGCCCAATCGTGTCAGATCTCAGAAGCTAAGCAGGGTCAGTCCTGGCTGGTATTTGGATGGGAGACCTCCAAGGAATACAAGGGTCATGACATGGATGCAGGCGATAGCAAACCACCTCTGAACATCTCTTGCCTTGAAAACCTTACAGGGTTGCCAAAAGTCAGCTGTGACTTGACAGCAAAAAAACCCCCAAAACCACCATTCACAATCGCTGAATATTTAGCAGCAGTGATTGCCTATAAGAGGGCTGGACTCCGATCTATTCAAGACCTTTGAGTCAGAAGGACAGATAAGAAGAAGAATACATTCTCACTTCAAGTACAAAAGTGGGTATTACATAATCATGTTTGCTATGCCCCAGACATTTTTATATCGTACATCTGCTTCAATCAGAAACATGAGTACCTCAACTTCCTTTTAAATAGGATCAACTGACCAGCTCTCTGGGCTGATGAAACCCAGTTGCAGGAAGAAACCACCACATAAAAACATGTAAGACACAGAGAACTGGATGTGTATGATATAGAATGAGAAACTATATTTCACAAGTCAGACAATGAAACCGAACGGCAAATGAAATAATTTAGAAATCCATTATGTTTTCAAATATCACAATTTATAAATGCATCTCATTATTCTGCAGACCAACCATATGATTATCTTTTCATTTACAAGGGCTTTTGGGTTAAACTAGAATGCTGAACCTAAGAGAAGGGTTTGAATTTTTTTTTCCAGTATACCAACAGTTGGCACCTGAACAGAAAATGATACACAGGACCCAAACACTAATCACAAAAGCAGTACAGCTCTGGCCCGGTATCCACTGCATTTGCACAAATTTTAAAAATATGAAGTAGCTTGCTAGGTTGACTTTTATCACTGAGCAGTTGCACCCTAAGCTAAAACTCAAAACCAATATAGGTCAAATAAGTGAAAGCCAGCATTAGAACAAAGCAAGCAGGACTCTCCTGAACTGCACTGATGGCAAGAAGAGGCATTGTGGAAACTGAAAGAACAAATTTACACAGCTGTTGAGATATAGGAGAAGGAGAGTTCATGGTCAGGAAGGATGTTAAGGTTATGGACAGTGGAGATAAATGGATGGCTTGAACATGTAGACAGAGGTGAGGGAGCTGTGATTGAATAGGCTACTGTAGCTCAGCGGAAGCACTTCAGTCTTGCACATAGTATAAAAAGACTCATGGCAGAAAAAGAAATCAACGATAGCATATAACGGTTCTACCAAACCAGTGCATCAATATAAATTAAATTTAAAACTTAGGCTACATACAGTAGAAATCATATTACACTTGATAAATCTCTACTTAACTGAAAGGAAATGGAGCTCCTGATGACCTCTCTATTCCTGCAACTGTGCTTATTTATAAAATCCAAAGTCTCTTTTGAATCATTTCAAAGTGCCATTAAGAAAGTCCAGCTAGTTAAATACATCCTAAGGCTATGACTCTGGAAACACCTGCTAGTGAGTAAACTCTGCCCAAACCAACAGGACTTACTCCTGGGTAACACTGGGTTTCAGGAGCAGAGCACCAATGTGTTTGAGCAAAGATGATACTCAGTATGTTCCCTATGGAATCACTGTCATCACACGCAGAATTTTAGATCCATCCCCTACTGAAAGGAAGAGCAAGTGAAGAAGAAGCGAGAGTTGGTTAAAAGTAACCAATGATGTAAGTTGTGGAAAAGTAGCCACTATCATATGGATCCAACTTCGACAGCAACCCCCAAAAATCAAGAAAATGAAACAAATTACTTGTAAATCACATTAATAAGAAGGGTTTTAAACTGTAGCATGTAGAATATTAACATCTGATGTGCCTATGAATAGTCACTGCTACCAGTATACATTAAGTGTTGTAATTGGTTTAAATCAGCATGGACCATCTGTCTTTAATACTCTTATTACAAGGCAGTAAGCAGAGAACTATTAGAGCTGCAGTATAAGCTGTAAGATCTTTACCCGTTCTTAAATCATTTAAAAATAATGAGAGCTTTAGCCTTTATCTAATTAACGAGTGCCTTCTTTGAATTAGAAAAACTGTATCATTTAGCCCACGGTTGTTTAGTAAATTGGCTTGGTGGCACGTAAGCTAATGCAGGGTAGCAGTGCAGTGTCTTGTTCCTGGCTTATTACTTGAATTATAATTCAATGATCACCTTAGATCATGGGCTATTCATAAATCAGGAGCCTGACATCAGATGAAAAATTGTATTAATATATGAAACTTATTATATAGTACAAACTGCTCTCTTGATAAATTACATTGTTCAGGCTTGACAATGATTGCATTTAAAACATTATTCCAGTTTGCTGTTTTACAGACTGAAACCTCTTCATGAAAAATTTACAATGCTCCTCTGTGTTTTGGAGTCAGAGGGCAATAGTAGCAAATGGCAGACATAACACCATACTTTAGATTTGCTGGCAGCAGCAGAGGACAGAAAACACTTTTAAGTGCAGGAGAGAGGGGAGGAGGGGAACCCTCAGATGTGCCCTTAGAATCTACATATCTCGTTTTATGAAGATACTAATTGTCCTCTGCAGCAGAAGCACAGTAAATAATGAAATTTTAATTTCAGCTTTCCGGATTGCTTTCTTCTAGATAGGTGCACGTTTTGCAGGAATTTATAGCTTGAGAAGCAAAAATAAAGGGGCAAACCCATGAAGTTTAATTTGAATTGAGACTGAGCTCCTCAGATGATGCGTTATGACAAATGCTTTTTGCCAAGGCTGACTGGGTTACTCATGCTGTAGTTCCATATTATTTACATTAATTACATGAAGGCTGCTTTGTTAATGGTACATTCTGGTGTGGGTCGCAGCGTGATATGCTAATGATCTAAGAAAAATCTGCCTCTTCAGTATTTATGATAATTTGTAAGAGGAAATAGGATTGCTTTTATTTCTTCAAGAGAGTGAACAAAAAAATTAGAACGAAAACAATGTATTCATGGGGAGACAGCAAAAGGTTCTAATCAGAAGACATTTTAGTGTTGTAAGCAGAAAGCAACCATCTTGTTTGGGGTGGTTGTTTTTTTTGTCGTAACCTTTGACAAAGCCATAGCATGGCAGGTCACTTGATCTTGCAATGTGAAGATGATTGCCCACTGTAAATAAAATGATTTTAAAATCCCCTTAAAATCACAATTTTCAGTCTCCATTTGGCTAGATGGCCTGGGGTAAAGGCTGCTGCTGTTCCTCTGTTCAATTTGCAGCCCCTCTTAAAAAGGACTACAGTGTCATATTAGGTTCTCCAGCTCCTAAACTCAGATAATTCAAAGACCATACAAGAAAACAAGTTTACTACTAACATTAAAACCTCTCTCTTTGTGTTTTTCCCCAGCAATAAATGAGGCTTTTCTAAAGAAACAATGCTTCTCTGTTTTACTTTGGTTACCACCAGTTCTAAACAGTGACTATTGTGCAACAGTTCTCAATGATCTGATGATTTTTTAAGCTCCAAGTGTACAATCCTGCTCTTAGTCAACAGCAAAAGTGCTACTGGTTTTAATGGAGCATGACTGAAGCCCTAAGGACCAATTCAGTGTCCTATCGCACAGATACATGTGTAAACTATAAGGAAGCAGATATTAAGTTGCACCTTCAGTACACATTCCAAAGTCACACCCTTAGGTGAAAACACATTTTAACAGGACAACACTCCCATAGTAAAATATGTTTACAATAAAAGTAAATATTTGTGCGGTGGTAATGAATACCTGCATTGACAGTGAGAACAGGGAATTTTATCACACACAAAAACACACATATACTGGCATAATTTGTAAACATTTGCCATGCATAAAAGTTCAGATCAGTTACTGACATCGTAAGCACGGACCATATTTATTGATATTGTATAAAGCTTGAAATTGGGTCCAGCTGAACTACTAAACCCTTTCAGATTATAATTATTTATTAATCGTACTTTAGGGTGAAACTAGGTGTCACTGTGACATAATGTATTTGTAAGAATGCAGTTTGTGTCAAAAATGATTTGTTAGGTAGGGAGCAGGAGATGTATTCATATACAGGACAGGTAGATGGGACTGGGAAGGTCTCAGGCACAGGGCATCTGGGGCAGCTACCTTGGTCCCTGTGCTGGGGAGGCCAGCAGCAGCCACTGTGGGCAGGAGAGCAAGATGACTATTAGGTCAGCAGCAGCTGCTGCAGCAGGAGACAGAGAGGTGAGCCTGGACTTCCTCCCTTTCCCCCTTTGTTGGGGTGGGCCATGACCCTTTCTATGGCAAGCCTGTGGGGAGACAGAGGAGGAAGCAACCCAAGCACACAGCCCAGCTCTGCCTCTTTGCTGCCACCACCACTTCCAACAACACCTTGATGCGGTGGAACTGCAGCCCAAGTGAAGGAGATAGGGAGTAGAGCTGCCCTCTCCAGCCACAACAAGCCTGTGGTCATGGTTGGGGGACTGGGGGGGAGAAGGAAGAAATATCTCCAGAAACACAGCCCTCCCCCATACCTCTCTGTGGGCAGTGGCTTCAGTCATGCAGTGGCGGGCCATCTGAAAATAACCTCTATGTTAGCAGATACGCTTGGAAAGAAACATTCCACTCAAGAATTACCAGAAAATGCCATCCTGGGAAAGTATATACATCAAAAGTTTATATGGCAATTGACAACAAGTCATCAAGAACAGAACCCTTGATGATGCCACATCAATAAACATTCGTAGTTTGTCTTCATCCATAATTGTTTTCAGAAGCAGAAAGAGCTAATATATTCAGCTTAGCTGTACTTCAATGAATGCTCATGTGACTCCACCAAATACCAGTATTTTAATGGTCACTCCTGAAGTTCTAGTCCCCAAGATCGCTCCTTTGTTGGGAGATAATGACGCCTTTATCACCTGGACCCATGCTAAGGATGCCCAGGGACATTTCATCAGGATTTTAATGACTTTTATCCTGCCATTAACCTGAGCCTTAATCCTTAACTGTTTGGGGGTATATTTCCTTTTCCACATGTTGAGGGAGAGATTTACAAATGGTACATTTCAAACACTTCTAGCAACTGAGCTATATTCATCTATATCCACTTCCTGGGCAGTATGGAAGTATCTTAAACCTGTCTGGTCTACAATTTGATTTCCCAGTTTTCAGACCAAGGTATATAATGCTCCATTTTAGATTGTTTTCCTAGAAACCAGGATGTCTTGAACTATTGTAGCTTTCTTACTGCACAGTATATGTACAGTTACTCCTGTTTAAATCCACTGAACATAACTGACTTGAACTGGAATGAGCTCAGCATATATCACACTATGAGGTACAGAGGTATACCATAACAATTCTGGTGTCCCCTTGAATCTATCCCAAACATCTTTATAATTAATAGATAATGTGCGAGCATACCATACACACAAATTTAAGCGATACAGCTGACAATGCAAACTCTAATCTACAAAAGCTCAAACTATAAGCAATTAAGGTGTCGCAGAACTCCCTATTGTTTGTGTAACAGACTTAGCACTGCTACTTGTTTATTTTATATGGAAGAGACCCCATACTGAACTAGTTTATGAGATGCACAGAATTTATAATCCAAGAAAGTGGGAGGTTTATTAGCAATCTATTAGAAAATGCATTAAGATGTTCAAGCATCTCAGAGAGGAACACACTGCTCTTTTTCACTAACAAATGAAGCCACCTGCACCTTGATAAAGTTCCCACTGATTTGCCAAGCAACAGTTCATAACCATCCTACTAAAGACAAGTTCTAGTCCAAAGTGTCTGTCCTGGTAGCTCAGAAGAATGTGTTTTGCTTTAGCACTTAGCAACTAGAGATGAGCTAAGCTGGAGGTTTATCTTCACAAACATTCTCATACTTGCTGAAAAGCACTTTGATTTTGGTTAGTGTAGCTGACAAGCCTGAGGAGTGGGTGAGAATGCGTCCTTCAGTTGCTGAGGTGACAGGCCAAGACTAGTAGTCTCGCCATGTTTGTCCAATGGGCAATGAACCCTTTACAGCAAAACAGGGAGCATCATGCTGGCGGCCTTTGCAACAGGATGATGTATGCCCTCCTCCACTTAGAGAAAGACAAATCAAAAGCTTTGCTTGTTTCCAGTGATCTTGGCAGGCAATCAGATCCGAATGGCTATACAACAACAATAACATTGCTTAGTTCATCATCATTGTCTGGATGACATTATCAGCAATGGGGGGGGGGGATCAAACTTCTAGTAGCAGCAAGGGGAATGTTGGGATCATCTCTGTATCGGTATAAAATCCAAGCTGGGTTTCTGTCTTCCCTTCCTGCAGAAGGTATAAAAGCCTGAGAGTAAACAGAGGCTCCTTTGCCTCACAGTCTGTGGCCTTGGAGTCACTGAGTGGATTCAGCCCGAGACCGAGATGGAGCTTTTTATCTGTTTTGCAAGCTACTTTGGGTTGCCATTAGGTCCTCACTGCCAATCACAATCTCCCATTAACAACTCAAATTGTGGTGAAACAAGAGGAAATCCTCATGAACAGGCCTTATAGCTGTTTTATCTACATAGTGAGGTTTACTCTGACAAAGGGCCACAGGTCTTCTTCAGTTCAAAAGCAAAATTATGGTTCCATTTATTCTCCCACAGGGTCTGCTCTGATACTTGTACACACTAGTTAATTTGTAATTCAGAATACCTTTTGCACTGTTGAAGTTAAGAGCCAGGGGAGAAAATTAACTTTGGGATACAGCACAACCTTTTTAAATTCACTTGCTAGCTTCCGTTTTCTGGTGAATGATTCATGCATAGCAGGCGCCACATGCCAAATCCATACACAGGGCATAACCATCACGAGGATCTCACATTTACATAGTTTGCAATGGCAGCTGAGCAGTGTACAAACAATGGCATTTATTGAATAATCAGTAGATTTGGCAGACAGGGACTGAACATTTGCTAAGATTCTATGGAAGTGGAGAAAATTCATGCAATGTAGCAATATCTGTAGAATTCCAGATTCTACAAATCTCAACTTCTGTCGATGATGATGATGATAAAAACTAAAGCAAATTTCTAGCTCACGTGATTACAAAAATATACTTGAAAATGTGCAGGCTGTGGCTGGTGAAAATCTTAGAATCCAGAAGTTGCTAAATATGATTTCTAGTGAACAAAGGCAGGGAGGCAGTCTCCTGCATGGCTCCTTACCTCTTCTCACAGCTAACAGAAGATAAAATTGGGTTAAATAAGAGAAATAAAGTGCTTCCTTTCCATAATTTATAACGGACAAAAATTCAGCATTGTCATTTAATTTCAATGTACTGAGGTGCAGATTTTTTCTTTTGTTTAGCATGAAGTACATGAAGTTTTGCCACCTACACAAAAGCTACTTGCCATGAGAGAGAACCCCTTTGCAAGACATTTGCAATGCAATCCTATGCAAAGGTATTCTAGTCTAAGGTATTCTAGACAATGGACTTACACTGGGGTAACTCTACATAGGATTACACTGTTAAAGGAGCTGGTATTCACTCCAGAAATTGTTTGTATCAACCCAAATACTGAAGTCAGTTCTTTAAAAAAGCACCTATTCATTTTTATTCTTTTTAATCATACATGTGTATAAGCAAAAACCAGGCAGGAATGAGGTACTCCTGATCCACTTTTATAGATTTCCCCCGCCTGATTTTTTTGCTCTAGAATTTCTTTCACACAGATGCATTGCGGAGCCATTCCAAAAACCAACACAAAGTAAATATGCTAACTGGCAAACAGCAGCTGTGTTCAAGCATGGTTTCTTCAGAGAAAACAGAGCATGGTTGTTATATCACTGAGGCAGGAACAGGTTATGTGTCTAGAAATAAAGCAAATACTAGAAATGTTTACTGGACATTTCTTTCAACTATCAGGATCCTGACCTCAGTTCTAGCCCTGTCTCACTGAGATCTGGGGTTAGTTTGATGAAGAAAGGTTAAAGTGATAGGGTTATTTCATTAGTGATAAAGAATAATGAGCACTCAAAACGGCATCCACAAAAGAAAAAAAATGTATTCCGCTCCCTTAGGTCTGAACACCTCTGCTCAATGAACAGCAACTCTTCATCTGTTAATTGGGGAATGGAGAGGTAAAGGTCATGTGCAAAAACAATAGGGGATATAACAATAATGCATAGTAAAGGAAATTGCTACATCTTCCAATTGTCAAAATGACAGCTGCTAGAGAGAAATGAGGGCATCAAACACAGGTATTCCCACTGCTCCAGGCTGGACAGCAAAATATTCCGCCTACTAGTCCCGCACAAGTCTTTCCTTATGGGGCGGTGGGGCACAATTGTTCCATTTTTCAACAAAAAATAATAACTATTATTTTTTCTGTCTGGTGCTCTTTCAAGCTTTCTTGAATCTTGTTCACATGTTACGTTTTAGGATACAATTCTCCATGGTATACAAGTATCTGTGAGACTGAGTTAGTCATCATAATTTTTTTTTTTGGCCTTAACTCCTTATGGAAGGTCAATAGTATCATAAAACACTCCCAAGAAGATGACAATACTGAGCAGTAGTACGAACACCACAGTTATTTAACATTGTGAAGACACTGTGCAGAATAAAATATTAAATACAACTCATGTACACTCCTACTAAAGTGTGTGTGTGTGAATAAAAAATGAGCATTACATTACCTAATCTTCATGGTTTCTATATGCCAGGGAAGGATTTCCTGCAGTGCTTTCTTACAAGAGCTTTAATTTGTAGTCAGAGCCTTCATGTCACGAGTTCACACTATCTATTCCACGACATTCAAGAGAGCAAACTGAGGGAGGTTTCACACAATGCTTGGTGGGGGGCATCCAAGCAGTCCTGACTAGGGATCTGCATGAACCAGAAAATTCCAGTTTGGTTTGGTGTGTACCCGAACCAAACCCCAAACTGAGCAAAAAATACCTGAACCAAACCAGCCAATTTGGGCCACCTTTCTCCCGGCCAAGCAAAGGGGGGGGGATCACTCAGGAAGGGTTAAATGGCTGTGAGATTCAAAGTGGAGGGAGCAAAATGGATGGGTTTAATGGCTTGCAATCATTTAAACCTAACAGCTGACAGGCAAACCAACCCAGCTGTTAAGGTTAAATGGCTGTGACTCATCCATTTCTCTGATGGGCACACCAGCCCTGCTGTTAAGCTGAAAAAGATGCAAGCAGTTTCAGCAACCCCTTTAACACACACGCCGCTCCCCACCACAAGATGCACAAATGTCCTAAAACCACATGGAGAGTTGTGGGAGGGTTGTAGGGGTGAGGTTGCACAAACCTCAGTTCATCTACCACAACCTGGGTGATTTTAGTAGTGAACTTAGGGTTGTGTGCAGGTTTGTGTCCATCCTTAGTCCTGATGTTCTGCCCTTGTCTGTTATAGAGAGGCAATTGCTTTAGCCTCCTACAATCAAAACAGCTAAGAATCTTGTAGCAGCTTAAATGGATGTTCATGAACAAACTTAGGGGGGAAACAGCTAGGTCACACACTGTATTTGTCCACATAAGTTCATAACTAAGGATAGTTCAGGACTGCTTCTACAGTTTAAAGTGTGTGCTACTCTGTAACATAAAGAGAACATCTGATTCACAAAGGTATATTAGGCCAAAATCCCAGAAGCAGTATGGCAACTGAATTATATGGTTGGATCTTTTATTTTTCTCCTCCTCACACAAGTTGAATAACTGTTCGTACAAGGCATCCGGGATTTCTGCCAATTCACTTGTAACACTGAAGACTCCCATGCTGTGGCCCATGCCATCTCCAGGTGTTCACTGACCATTATGGATACTTTTTGGGGAGCAAACCAAGCTGCAACAGGAAGAAGAGAAGTTTTGCACTGTCAGTCCTACACTCCAGCCTATTAATTTTTGGGTTGTTTCACATGCCAGCTCAGTTTGTAAATGGAAGTATGGCAGAGGAATGAGTCTCAAGTAAGGATGTGCAGTTAAAAAAAATGGAATTTTTCAGATCCAAATATCAGGGACCTGAAAAATATTGGTGTTCCTGGTTACCTGGATTCCAAATACCAGTTTCGTAGTTGGATCCAACTTTTTTCCCTTTTTCCGTTCAATATTTTTCAGCTCCATTATTCCCTATGGGAAAGCTTTCCAGGAACAGGAGTTGCTGTTTTTAAAGTTACTGGAACCAAAATAGCAGCAGAGCTGCTGGTGCCTGTCCTTTAAATAACCCCCAAATTCCAAGTTAATTGGACCTCTTGAAAGAGGCACCCCCAGCCTTCCTCCATTGATTTCTATAGGAAAAAAATGTTTTTAAAAAGTAAAAACCGAGATCCATGCCAACGTGAAACCCAAGAATTGCTCAAACCAACCAAATAGGATTGCTGTCGCAAGCCCAGCAAATGTAAAATCAGATAATCAAGCCAATTTACCACATGAGAATCTACAGCAGTGTCAACCTCAAGAATCCACCACAAAAAGCAAACCTGACACAAAGCAACTAGTGCAAAGAACACAACCTTGCAACCATTTAAAAGGGCATAAACTAAGAAAAATCAACCTGGCAAGCCAATACCAAACCCAGGAAGACACAGAAAGAAAGAAAGAAAGAAAGAAAGAAAGAAAGAAAGAAAGAAAGAAAGAAAGAAAGAAAGAAAGAAAGAAAGAAAGAAAGAAAGAAAGAAAGAAAGAAAGAAAGAAAGAAAGAAAGAAAGAAAGAAAGAACATTACTGTGAGCCTTCAAACGCTGGTTCCCAATACACCTGATCAATCCTGAATATTTCCAGGATTTTTCCAGACCCATTTACTGGTATTCCAGAAAACCCTGGATATCATCCAAAGACCCATATATATATATATATATATATATATATATATATATATATATATATATATATATAATAATAAGGCATGTTTGGATATATATTTGGCTCAGATATATCCAAATGCACACCCCCAGTGTCAAGTGTGTATATACATAGCAATGAGCATGCTATATTATCAGATGTATACAGAATACACACCTAACCATTTATGCTTGCCCAAACTATCCAGTTGCTATTTAAAATAAAAAGGAAATTGGTTCCACCTTCTGATCTTGAACAGATCACCATGTCATATCACATCTATATATAAAAGCATAAGCTCCAATGGCTCCTAATTTTTGAAAGGCTATAACTGTGATTCTGTTGAACTAGAATTATTGACATGTGGAGGAAAAAAACAACCTTCCTGGTCAGAAAGACTTTAAGAATGTAAGAACATAAGAGAAGACAATATTGGAATAGGTCAATGGCCCATCCACTCCAATACTCTGTCACACAGTGACCAAAAATACCAGGTGCCATCAGGAGAAGCCCTCCCACTGTCCCCCCCACAAGAACCAAGAATACAGAGCATCGCTTGCCCCAGACTGAGAGTTCCTATCTATACCTTGTGGCTAATAGCCACTGATGGACCTCTGGTCCATGTGTTTATCCAATTTCCTCTTGAAGCTGTCCATGCTTGTAGCTGCCACCACCTCCTGTGGCAGTGAATTCCATGTCTTAATCACTCCTTGGGTTGAGAAGTACTTCCTTTTATCCGTTCTAACCCAACTACTCAGCAATTTCATTGATTGCCCACAAGTTCTTGTATTGTGAGAAAAGGATAAAAATACTTCTTTCTCTGCCTACTCTATCCCATGCATAATCTTGTAAACCTCAATCATGTCACCCCTTAGTCGTTGTTTCTCCAAGCTAAAGAGCCCCAAGCACTTTAACCTTTCTTCATAGGGAAAGTGTCCCAATCCTTGTATCATTCTAGTTGGCTTTTTCTGTACTTTTTCCAATGCTATAATATCCTTTCTGGGGTGTGGTGACCAGAATTGCACACAGTATTTCAAATGAGGTTGCACCATCAAATTATACAGGGGCCATTATGATACTGGCTGATTTGTTTTCAATTCCCTTCCTAATAATCCCCAGCATAGTGTTGGCCTTTTTTATTGCAGTCGCACACTGTCTCAACATTTTCAGTGAGTTTAAAACAAGTGAGGTCTTAATTATAGTACTCCATTGGTTGACAAGCCAACACTACCCATAAATCAATTTCAGAGCTAAGCCTGAGACAAAAAAACATCTAACTCAGGACCCAGTTGTATCATGAAACTTTTCCTGGATTTGCCTCCTTGCTATCCTGTAAATAGCTCAGAATGTTTCACGGTTAGTTTAAGGGGAGAGCCTTAACCAAGGCCACACTCACAGGGAACAGCAGAAATTTGAATCTGGATTCTCATGATTCCAATACTCTAGCCACTTAAACATAGTAGCTCTTCTATAAACACTCTTGGGAAATCAGGAGCCTATAACTGTATTGTTCTATAGCCACGAATTGTGGAAAACATATTCCTGAAAAAGAGACCAAGAGACATCCCGGTCCAATATTTAATTTAAACATTCTACATCTCAATAAAGTTTGAGTCCACTGGCACTTTTAAGACCAACAAAGTTTAATTCTGGGTATAAGCTTTCATGTGCATGTCGTTGGCACTGTCCTGATATTATATTTTCTTCCTCATTACTAAAAGAGCTTAATCTTGTCAATACCACAAAAAATCTGGGGACAAAATCTTCCACTGAAGTGTTGTTGTTTTTTCATTTTCCTCTCTTTGATCCTTCCCTCGACTGCAGTTACAGAATTGCCTTTAAAAGACCACTTTACCTTCATAAGAAGAAAAAAGTCTAGATAGTAATTTTTTATACTCACAAATAGTTGTCACCCTTCAGTTCGGCCCCACCCCCCCAGTACATGTCCACTATTCAGTCTGTTACACTTAAAAGCATAATAAAAGAAAACCACATTATGTGTCAAATTAAATGTTGTTGATACATGCTTTAAGTGTACATATACTGGCATTCCGTTATAGATCATCTGCTGGACAATAGTACTTGCACATTTCCTGCCTGACAAACTGTTCTGTATTTTGTGTGAGATACCCTAATGCTTCTGACGACCTGTACAAGGCCACACATTTCAGCAAATTCACCAAATTAATGCTGAGATCGGTTTGCAATGTTTTCGTTCAGTAGCATTCACTCTTACTGATTGTATCCTAAATAATAAACCACAGCCTCAGGCAGTTTTCCCCAGAATGTTTATGATGAGAACTCATTCATCTAAATCTACTGGCCAGTGGAATAAAATAAATCAAGAATTTTCAAAATATAACAATATTTGTGTTCACCAGATAATTGATGACTGCAGCTGCACTAATTAAAACCCATCTGAGTTTCATTAATCTTGGTCACTGTGCCCAATTGCTGTACACCACACCCTGATCATAAGCATGTTACTTTTGCACTTATATTCCACTGCCAGATTTGAATCTGAGGATTATTACCATTGTATTAAAGTAAGGTGCATGCTAGATATACATGTAAACTGGTAATTCAGTTCACCTTTGTAAATGCTGTGTTTTAAAAATAACAGGAAACACAATAATAGTCCTCAAGACTAGAAAAAAATTCAATTCCATTTTGATTACCACTTCTTCAAACTCTATGACTTGTAATCTTGAGAATTTCAATGGAATTTTAGCAACCCAACTGTACATCAGGATCAAAGCATACAGTCATAATTGAGAAAGACATACATTAAAGGATTAGGGCCCAGTCAAAACTTCTTACCATATTTAGTGCTCTTTTTCATATGCTGGAAAGGCCCCTTCTTATTATTGGAAGTTGTTAGAAACACATTTAGTTGCTTCCAAGCCGTCATTTCAATGGCCTTTCCCTCCTTTTTCTTTGCCCTTACAGCCCTTGGCTTTATTTGCTCTCACTGCCTCTTCAGCCATTGGCTAGGGTGACCTTCACAGTTTTATCAATGGCACCGCAATAGTAGTCTGGTGTGATGATTTCACAAACCCTTGGACACCAAACTGTGTAGGTCACCAATGCCAGTATAGGCTTATTGTGGCCAAGGACCATGAAGGGCAAGGAGGAGAAAGGCAAAGGTGCGAAGAAGTGGCTGCAGCTAAGAGAACAAAAGCACAATGGATGGCAGAGAAATGATGCAGATGTTCAGTATGGTGATATGAAGAGGGACCAGGACTTGTTTGGCTGAGTCAAGTATACTACTTTCAGGGTAAATATAAAGAATATTCAGCACAGCCCTAAACACAGCAGACTATTCATGTTACTCTGTGCACAGGTAGAGAGAAGAACATAGAAGAATACAAACCAACTTGACTTCATGGAACAGATACAGGGGGTGCAGTATGATTTTACAGGGAAATAATAGCTGTTCCACAGGCATAAATCTGTCTCTGAACAGAATATCTGGTAAATGCATAATCTGGTGTATTAACAAAAATGTCTATAGTGTCATTAACAGGAAAGGGGAAAGATTAATTTCTCTTTAACATTATTCTACCAGCATTTTATTTACAAGCTCAAAAGTTCCCCACTGGAGCAGGAACTACATCTTCACTAACAAATTCCTAGGTAATAGCCACAGCATACACATATTTTTCTATATCAGACAACATTTTTATAGCTCCAGATATGCTTTGCTTGTTAAAGAAAAAGAAATGTGTCAAAAATTTGTGGCTCAGATAAATATCTACAGAAATAGCTATAACTAATGTTAGTAACTAAGCTGCCTTGAAGATCATAAATACTAGGAAATATAAATAACTCCAAGAGACAACTGTACAATCTATATTTGAAGAAAGGGGGCATTTGACTAATCAATCATAAGAAGCCAACACTGTCATAAACACAGTTTATGAAAATACTTGTAAACATTTATTAAATGTAAATCCCTCTTCAAAATATATATTATGAGAGATTCCTATTTTTTTCCATGCAAATTGGAGTATACAATACATAGGAACATGATGAATGTACAATAGCCTTATCTCAGGAATTTGTTCCTGCTGTACTCCTATGCTTTTGCAAACATACACTTCATGTAGATAGATTCAGGTGGGTAGCCCTGTTAGTTTGAAGCAATAAAACAAAGTTTGAGTCCTGTGGCACCTTTAAGACCAACAAAGTTTAATTCTGGGTATAAGCTTATGTGAGTATTAGGCTTGCCAAGTCCCCTCGGGGGGCGGGTAAACCCCCGCCCAAGAGGCCCGTTACCCGCCCCCAGAAAATCGGGCCCCTGGGGGAACTCCACCCCCTTCCGGCAACGTCCCCAGCGTGATGATGTCACTTGGAGGTGACATCATCACGCTGGGCACGTTGGGGGTGGGACACTCTATGATTCGAGGGAAAACTCTATGGTTTTTCCTCGAATCCTGGTGGCCCCGCCCCCAACGTCCCGACGTGATGACATCACTTCCAGGTGGCATCATGGTGGCGGCAGCGCGCGCGCGACTCCAGAGATAGAGCGGGACTCCCCTGCTCTAAGGTAATTTACACTTGGCATCCCTAGTGAGTATGCACACATGCACGCACACGCACACACACACACACACACACACAAAAGCTTATAACCAGAATTAAACTTTGTTGGTCTTAAAGGTGCCCCGGGACTCAAACTTTGTTCTAGATACTTCATGTCTAATTGATATAACTATGTACTACTGATGAAGATAAAGCTCTGTTGTAACTTTTTTACTACCAAAACCATTGCCTTCATTGAAGATATCATGACATCTCAATTGTAATGTCAGAGCCAAGGTCTTGCAGCTAAAAAGCTCAGTCTGTACTGGATACATTTGTAAGCATAATGTGTACAATAATTTCCTATATTGAAAAGATTTTAGATACAGGGTACCATTAAAAACAAAACAAAGTTTTCTTTGAGTCATTTAGTACTCCATCTCTCCCTTGGTTTTGTGCACTCCACTTACTTTCTGAAGCATCTGGGAGCAGGGAAAAGTCCCGGCAAACACCTATCAAGAAATATCTAAAGATCCTTTGTGGCATTACAATACCAAATAGGTAGGGCCTACTCTGGTATGGCTGAATACAAGGTAATTCTATGATAAGACTATCAGAATGTTATTGCCTAAATGAAAATGGTCTGTATAACCGATGAGAGACTCTTACAGTGTGTGCTATGCATAGCTTTCTGAAGGTACAATTCTGTATTACTTTCAGGTATTGTTTATTTTTGTAAAGTACTGAGCCATACAGTTGCTGCTTAAACCATTTTTTTACATAGCCTGATCCAAAGTAGGCCAGGCAAGAGAATGAAGAGTACATCACACAATGTAAGAATAATACCCACTGGCATTACTAGGACATTTTGAGAACATCTTCACTACTGCAAAAAAAAGCACACACCCCTTCAGTGATTTTCATGGGATGTTCAACCGCAGACAAAAATGCTTACAGTGGACCATCAGAATGGCCTCAGGAACTGTGAAGGTGCTCATGCTTTGATCCCAAGCTTTCTTCCATTTGCACTTCTCTTTGTCCATTGCTTTCTTCCATTTGCTTTCTTCCATTTGCACTTCTCTTTGTCCATGGAGCTGCGGTGGCTCAAGTGGTTAAGACGCTGAACTGCAGGCTGTGGAAGGTCAGTAGTTCAGCAGTTCGAGACCCGGGTGCCGCATGATGGGGTGAGCTCCTGTCTCTAGTTCCAGCTCCTGCCAACCTAGCAGTTCGAAAGCAAGAAATTGCAAGTAGATAAATAGGTACCACTTCGGTGGGAAGGTAACAGCGTTCCGTGCACCTTGGTGTTTAGTCATGCCGGCCAAATGACCACGGAAACGTCTTCAGACAGCGCTGGCTCTTCGGCTTTGAAACGGAGATGAGCACCGCAACCCTAGAGTCGGATTCGACTGGCTTTCGAGCAAGGGAACCTTTACCTTTACCTTTACCTTGTCCATTGCAGAAGCTGCTCCACGGAGCTTTCCCTGGGCTGAGGTACTTTTTGGTTTATTGAAATAAACTGTTCTTCTTGTAATCAGGAGTTCCTTGTGCTGGGGAAATATGCCCTGTATTGGAGACCTGGCTCTGCAATGGAAAAGTTTATGGCACAAGCAGATGCAAGGCTTAGCACAGAAGTCTCACTGTCTTACAGGGATGCATGGAATATCTGCCAGGTTGCCGAGACCATCATCCCTCTACATAATATTCTGTCCCTTCTTCAAACATTAATTTAGGGAACGGGCAATACATTGGTTTCCTCTGCCCCACATGATGTCATCACATAACTAGATCAGATTCCATGAATGGTACTCTGATGTCATTTACTCTGGGATCTCTATCTGGGATCATCTGAGGAAGAAGAAAATCAGGAGAGGGAAGAAATGGTGCTGCAGCAGCGACAGAAGGAAATTAGCAGCCCCTAAAAATTGTTCAGAGTTGTTGTTTTCCCCACCCCAGGAAACATTTCATTCCCTCTGGAACCCATGATTGTTTTATCCTGAATAACCTTTAAGGTGAAAATTCAGCACAGCACTAATATCCTCACAAAATCTCACAACCTTGTATTCCTATTGTCAGGGTATCAGGCCCACTACCAGTAACACAGGTTTGACCCAGTTCCTAATGGAAAAAAATTATCACTTCAAAGCTCCATTTCTCACATCAGTCTTCCTGATTATTAGAGGGCATTTCAATAGGAATAACTGAAGGTTCTTCCCCTGCAGGTAGCCCTTTTTTTCAACATAATGCCAAAAGTCAAGAACTCTAGTCATCATAAACTGATTACTATGTATGAGTCCGAATATCTCTCCACAAGAGAGATCTCCTTAGTCCTCTCAGCAGTTCCCCCAAATACTCCATTATGCAAATTAGTATTTATTGCTACCCATAGGTGTCAACTTCAGGGGGCTTGAGGGCTGAGGCTACCTCCGAAATTTTCCAGGGGTGACTGAGCCCCCCCGGGCAACCAGGCTCACAAGCCTTGCCACTACCACCCCACACCACCCCCAATCCATTTTGAAAGTGGAGGGTTTTTTCCTTCCACTTTCTGAGACTTCGGGTGGGGTGGCAGGAAACTCAGCGCTTGCTTCCTGAAAGCTAAGCCCCACCCCCATCTCCCAGAAACCCTCAGTTTGGCCTGGTGGAGCTAAGGGCTGCACATGTTTTCAGTGCTTTCAGCTTTCCTGTGCAGAAAGGTAAGGAGATGTCCTGGGGCTCCAGCAACGATGGGTGGGATGTTTTCAGGGGTGGGGGGTGGGCACTAGGCAGAGAGTGCCCAGGCTGGCTTGTGCTGCTGCTGTTGTTTTCCCGCTTCCTTCAAGGCTTGCCTTGCAGAGAGCCATGAGAGGAGATTTGGGGGGGGAGGCTGATATCCTTGGAAGATTGCCGGCCTCAGGGAGGCTGGGCTCCCTGTGCCCTTGTTCTTCTAGGTTTTTTTCCCTCTCTCCCTACAAGGCTTGCAGGGAGGTCAGGAGGTGGGGGAAGTGGGGGGGGGAGGCCGGCATCCATGGAGGATTGCCCGCCTTGGGGCGGCTGGACTCTTGGGCACCTTTCCTGCAGCCTCATGCCACTGCTGTTGTTCTCCCACTCTCTGCAAGGTTTGCCTTGCAGAGAGCCATGAGAGGAAGTTGGGGGGGAGGCCGGCATCCATGGAGGATTGCTGGCCTTGGGAAGGCTGGGTGCCCTGCGCCCTTGTTCTTCTGTTTTCCCCCACACACAAGGCTTGCCTTGCAGAGCCATGCAGGGAGGTCGGGATGTGGGGAGGCCAGCATCCATGGAGGATCTCTGGGAGGCTGGGTGCTTGGGCACCTTTCCTGCAGCCTTGTGCCGCTGTTGTTGTTTTCCCGCTCCCAAGTTCGCTACTTAACCAGAGCCCTTTATTTCCTCCAAGAGGAGACTCTACTGAGTTCTTTGTTGAGCTCCACCCCTTCCCTTGACACAGAGAGGATATTAGGAAAGCCAGGAATCAGCAGTTTACAATCACTGAAATCGCACACACAGCCCATGCAGGGGGAGGGGGGAGAGGGAGGGGGAGGAGGGCAGGTGAAACCTCAAAGAATTTAAATGCATACATTCAAGACCAACTCTCCCCTGAACTCCTGGATAAATTATGGAGAGGGATTTCTATTTTCTTTCTTTTTATTTCTCCCCTCCCTCTCCCTCCCTCTCCCCCCTCTTTCCTTCCTTCTTTCCTCTCTTCCCAACTATTTGCTTTCTTTCCACCTCTCACCTCCCTCTCTCCCTTGTTAAAACATCCCTAGTTAGGGTTGCCAGGTTCCCCCGTCCACCTCTGGGGGATGGGGGGGATGGATGGCCCAAAACAGGTTGGGTAACTCCTGGAGATCTGGGGATGGAGGTGGAGCCTGGGGAGAACTGGGACCTCAGTGGGGTACAATGCCATAGAGTCCACCCTCCAGAACATCCATTTTCTTCAGGGAAACTAATTTTTGTAGTCTGAAAATGAGCTGTAATTCCAGGGGATCCCCAAGTCCCACCTGAAGGCTGGCACTTCTAGCTCCAGTGCTGAAACTGGAAGCTCTGGTTCTTCTGTATGAGATGGTGGATGCAGACCACTGACATTGGCTTGCATCTGCTGAATCACCCTGCTTCATGTAGGATGCACAACAGCCAGGTGGAGGAGGGGAGGGGTATATTTTACTTGGGTCTATATATACTTGATTGAGAACAGTTGGGGTTTTTTTCATGGTAGTGGGGGGTCGGCTGCTTCAGCTACTCCTAAACTCTTCTTTCAATCTCCATTTCATTTTAAAATTGTAAGCCCATCTGCATGAACAAGAGGGGGGGGCATGCAGATCAGGGGCCTTTTAAAATTTCTTTTTGATCTGTGTGCAGTCTAGAGAGAACATTGGTAAGTGATGTGCACTCTATGTTTATGCTCTTCGTTTTGCTGTTACTTAAAATGGTGTGGTAGTTTCAAAGGGGCAACCAACTGGGATGTACTAAAAGGAATGGCAGGATTGCCCATTGGAAATAATGGGAGAGGCTTGAAGGCCCATTGGAGATAATGGGAGCCAGGAATGCCAATTGACTTGCATGGGCTCTGCTGTAATGCACTGCAGCCCAAAAAAAGTTGCAAAGAAAATGCAGAATGGTTTTTCCAATAAGGTTTTTGGGCCCAGATAGGCTATTCTAGGACTGTAATGACAGTTCCCAGAGTGGAAAAACAGTCCCTAGCAATAGAATCTGTGCTGCATTTTAAGGTGGAGTTTCTAAGCAGTGTGCTAAGAAGACATCTGTTCCTGGGGTTAGCCTAGCCAAGGGGCATTGCTAGGGGGTTCCCAGGCCACCCTAATTTTCTGGGGATCCGCTCCCTAAATGCCACATAGTTCCACCTCCATAGATAGTGACAATGGCCTGTGATGTCACTGGCTCCTCCCTATGATGTCATTGGGTCCCAGTTCTTTTAATGACTTAGCAATGCCTCTGGCCCAGCCCCAGCCCCCCTGGGAAATTGCAAAGTCTACGCCCTTGTTGCTACCTGTCCCTCCAGGAAAAAGATGTAGATTTTTTGTTGTTCAGTCACACAGTTGAGTCTGACTCTTCGCGACCCCATCACACCAGGCCCTCCTGTCTTCTGTCGTGCTCTGGAGTTTGCTTAATTTCATGTTCGTTGTATCGATAACACTATCTAACCGTCTCATCCTTTGCCATCCCCTTCTTCTTTGACCTTCAATCTTTCCCAGCATCAGGGTCTTCTCCACTGAGTGCTCCCTTCTCATTTGGTGGCCAAAGTATTTGAGCTTCAGCTTCAGTATCTGGCCTTCCAGGGAACAGTCAGGGTTGACTTCTTTTAGGATTGACTGATTTGATCTCCTTGCAGTCCAAGGGTCTCTCAAGAGTTTTCTCCAGCACTATAATTGAAAAGAATCTATTCTTTGGCGCTCAGCCTTCCTTATAGTCCAACTCTCACAGCCATACAGTACTACTGGGAATACCATTGCTTTGACCATACGGACTTTTGTTGGCAGGGTGATATCTCTGCTTTTTATTATGTTGTCTAGGTTTGCCATGGCTTTCCTCCCAAGGAGCAGGCGTCTTTTAATTTCATGGCTGCAGTCACCGTCTGCAGTGATCTTGGATCCTAGGAACGTGAAGTCTGTGACTGCTTCCACAACTTCCCCTTCTATTTGCCAAGGAGTGATGGGACCGGATGCCATGATCTTAGTTTTTTTGATGTTGAGTTTCAAGCCAACTTTTGCGTTCTCCTCTTTCACCCTGAGCAAGAAGCTCTTGAGGTCCTCTTCACTTTCTGCCATTAGAGTGGTATCGTCTGCATATCTGAGGATGTTGATGTTTTTCCCGGCAGTCTTAATTCCATTTTGTGATTCATCCAGGCTGGCATTTTGCATGATGTACTCTGCATATAAATTAAATAAGCAAGGTATACATCCTTATCATACTCCTTTTCCTATGCTAAACCAATCAGTCGTTCCATATCTGGTTCTACCTGTCACTCCTTGACCCTTATACAGGTTTCTCAAGAGACATATGCGGTGGTCTGGTACTCCCATTTCTTTAAGGACTTGCCATAGTTTGTTGTGATCCACACAATCAAAGGCTTTAGCATAGTCAATGAAGCAGAAGCAGATTTTTTTTTCTGGTACTCTCTTGCTTTCTCCATAATCCAGCGAATGTTGGCAATTTGATCTCTAGTTCCTCTACCTCTTCGAAACCCAGCTTGTACTTCTGGCAGTTCTCTATCCATGTACTGCTGAAGCCTAGCTTGTAGGATCTTTAGCATGACCTTGCTAGCATGTGAAATGAGTGCAAAGAGCAAAAGCTTCGAATGTGGACTGCCCAGATTTCAGGTAGGTGGTATTGTGAAAGACATGTCTCTATCCAAGACTGGAGAGCTACTGCCAGTGACAGCAAACAATACAGAATCAGACGAGTCAATGGCATGGGAATCCTACCCCAAACCTACCACACAACTAAGCAAAGTTTGAAGCTTTTCTCCAACCTCAAGAGCCTTCCTCTAACTTGGGTGTCCTTCCATTGGAGGGAGGCTCCTTGAAAGATGGGTGGATCTACTCCCCCCCAAAAAAGAAAAGGGTGTAATACAATTCAGCAATATACAATCCTAAGTTTTTATGCCAGTTTAAACAAATATATATTTAATGCAAAATAATGACACATAGTGCCACCCATGGATGCAGTAAGCCAAGTGTTTTATGCTCACACATACGGGTAAAAAAGCTATATTCATTGGCCATGAGGAGAGTCACTCACTGACATCACGTCAGTGCTCAACTCCAGTATATCACACATCCTTCTTTCATGCACATCCGTAACTTTATATATCAGAAAGGAGAAAAATATTTCCAATGGTAACAAATACAATGGTGTACAGTGCCCTTTTCTGGTACTGATCCACAAAAAACAATAGCAATAATAAAAATGTGATTTTTATTAAAACTGCACTAGAATTAGTGAAAGCGTACTCATTTGACTTGACATTTTTAATAAAAGTTTTACCCCCAAACACTGACAAGCTGAAAAATTTACAATAAAATGAGACTAAATTGTAAAAGGTGAAACAAGAGTGTGGAAATCTGTGTGTAGGTGCCTAGTGCAGAAAAAGAGCATACACATTTACACAAACTGTGTATTTTTGGCACTGCATATGGAACCTAGGGTAATGCTCAGATCAGTCAGAGTAACTGTGTGTCTAATTAAACCACTACATTTTGGTCCTCAGTAAAAATCTGAATAATAAGGGCTACCCTAGACTTTCTGTGATGATAAATTGAGATCCAAATCACCAGGAATCACTCAGCCTTTGATTTATCCTCTGGAGAAGCCCCTTGTCCAGCATCCCTTTAAGTAAGGAATCCAGGGAAAACTAAAGCAAGGAGAAACTGATGCCTTTTCCACATCCACTTCCCTATCTGTGGTACTAGGCTGAACATTCTTCCTTCTTTTTTGATGGTGTTCACCTGTAACCAGGGGTGTAGCCACAAATTTTTGGGTGGTGGGGCAGGGTTGCTTTTTGGTATTTTTGCATTTTATGTGTTTGCATGTGTGTGCATGTGTGCCTGTGCCTGGAAGTCATGGCAACCTCTGGCGACTCCTACTGGGACATGGAGTACATTCAGAGAACTGGCTTGATAGCCTGCCTCTGCCTCCCCACCCTAGTATTCTTTGGAGAACTCCCATCCAAATACTTGTCAAGGTCAGCTCTGCTTAGCTTCCAAGATCGGGCTTACGTGGGCTATCCAGGTCAGGGCCACACGTACTTCAGTTTGTAAGAAAGAGCCAATGTGCATTCACTTTACAAATGAAACCCGGGACCAGTACCTGGTTAAATGCATAGTTTCAATCACGCAGTTACCTGTACCTGTGTTGAATATAACATGATTATTACTTAATGCACAAATAAAGAAAAAGTGTACACTGTACATGGATCTTACGTATGTTCATTGTAACTTATTAACAGGCTTCAAAAAGGGAGGAGAAAGCAGCATAAATTTCTTATTCAGTTTCCTGTCACTCAGGTGCAGAGAACAATGGCATCATTTATTAGTACAGCTACTTTTCTATCTACTGTGTATTGACATGATACTGTGCAACTGCCACTGAACCAGGATCTTTGGAAGTGTATCTTACACATGTATACAACATGAGGCTGGATCTTGCTTTCAGTGATGTGAGGAACAGCTGCCTCAGAACTGCCTAGATCTGAATAAGCCTTTCTATTAGTAAGCAATGTTTAGAGTATTTGTGTAATGTATTTTAAAGTGTCTAGCTGAGTATGCAGTTATGTTTCACTTTGTAACTGATTATGCTGAATCTACTGTTCTGTTGTATCTACTAGTTTTACTTCCTATGTTGGTTGTAAATGAATAGAACATGGTTCATCAGGAACCTAGCCTTGTCTGACTCTTATTGAGTGATGTACATGACCAACAGCAAATATTTTACAAGTTGTGTCTGAAGTCCAGAGCTGTCCCAGATGGCTGGCCTGTCACACAACTGAGAGGTAGCTCTGGGATTCATCCCACCTGCTGGGCCACCATCCAGCTTGTGGGAAGGACATGTATTCCCCAGCAAAGAGGGAGGCTGCTGCCTAAGGCTAACAGACTGGGGAAATGGGCAAGGACATACTGGCATCAGTTAGCCGTTCATCAGCAACAACAGCCCTGGAGTTCCACCCTGGCTTCAGAAGAGTTAGGGCTGTCAAGCCCCTGCTGGGGGGGGGGCCATTACCCGCTCCAAGCTCCCATTTCCCCCTGCCACCACTGTTGCCAGCACAAGAAAAATAACTTTTAAAAATCACCATCACACGATGGCATGACTTCACTTCCGTCAATCCTCTGTAGCTGAAGCTAATAAAAGGTGCTGTGTGCCACAGAAGACTCCAGTTGTAGGCCAGGAACTGCCTAGTAGTGATTCTGGGCAGAAAGGGGCAAGGTAAGCCTGACATTAGGTTGGGAGAATTCTCTTAGCTTGCATCTTCACAACTGATTTCACTACAGCAGCTTAGACAAAGGGGAGGAAATCACTTGAGTGATTGCTGTTCTTACCACTTTTCCAAAGTATGTCTGCCTACTATGGTCAACATTCTTGAAGAGCAATGGAATTGTTATAAAACTGGAAGGAAATCCTTATTCAGGCTCAAAGCTGCAGGAAAACTGCCCTTGTACAGACATGAAATTTGCTTGTGAGTGGTTGAATCCTCTGCCTCTTTTGAAAAAGTCATGAAGCTTAATGTGATTTACAAGACAAACTAACTAGACCTACAGGATAATCTTTGGTGAGAAGTAACAATCTGAACAATCTGGTGAGAAGTAACAATCTGAAAACAATTTGAACCACAAACTCTTAAAAGTAAAGCATACAGAAACAATTATAAAATATATATACAATGGTCCTACAATGCCAAGACCACGGCCACACAACCTGGAAAATCTACAACAACTAATTATAAAAGAAATTAATTGTGTGGCTACTTCACAATACCTATATGAAATAAGTACAGCATACAGTACTTGGAGGACAAAATATAACTGTTCAAATATTTATGGCGTAAATACATGTGCTGGGAGCTTGTTTTATGTCTGATTTTGACAACAAGTAAGTTTTAAAAGGTACATCTAATGCAATGCAATAAAATTGCAAAGTACGTTCTGACCTTCCACTTCTTCCTACAATACGAACATGTACAGAAACACAAACACACACACACTTTAATAATACATATCCCAGTGGAGTACAACTGACCCCAGTAAATCCTGCTATTTCCCCAAGTGTGGAATTAAAAGCTTCATGACTGGAGTGAGAAAACACATTTGTTTCCATTTTGTGATATCATTTTCCCCCTCCAGACTAACAGCAGTTCCAATGTATCTTTACTTTATCCAAGTGAATGAGATTTATATTGCATCTGGGTTTACCAACACTAAATTCAGACCTATTTGCCTTGTTAAAAACCCTTAAACAGTCCTTGTGTGCATTACTTACAATATAATTTTTAAGACAGAGATAGTCTGGAGAGTTAAACAATACCAAAAACTGCTCAGACAGAAAAAAACAAAAATGGGAACATATAAATACACACTTCAGCATAATGCCAAATGTAGCTCAGCACTGCTTAGTGTTCATCACAAAATAAACCATAAATAACCGAAAAGTGGGGCAAAAAGGTAAATGGATTAATATTTACTTATTTAAAATATTTAGACCATGACTTAGGGATGCCGGGCTCCTGGTGAGGGAGAGGGATCTCCTGCCCCCAGCTCCTGTTTCCTGCCACTACTCCGGCAGGCAGTGTGTGTGTGTGGGGGGGGAATTAAATCACCATCACACCAGTGGCACCCCCATTTCCCTGCCCCTCCCACATTCCAACCATAACAACCTTAAATCCCTAAATACAGAGCAACAACAATATTGTATTTGTTCAATGGAAATGTGCTCCTCAGCTTACATGATACTTCAGTTAACACAGTTATATGGTACTAAACCCTATACAGGCTGAAAAGCATCATAAATAGTATATGTCGTTGCATGTCTGATGGGGAGACTGATCCACACAAAAATTTACCAGACAGAGGTGATACACATGGTCTTATGACAGGATACCAACTGACAGACTTCCGGTATTCCCATAATACTACTATTATGGAATACTCAAAAATAGTTATGAAAGAGCATTAGGATTTAGTTATTACAATAATTATTAGTTTCAGCCAAAATAAATCTAGTTACACTCTGGAAACAACCTATTGTTCTGGGTGTCAGAAACTGGCTAATTAGATTGTAGGACTGTCATTAGGGATATACATTCAACAGACTAATCAAAGTCTAACCTCTGAGTAATACCCATTTGTTAATTTTGGAAGGATTACTACTCTGAAATAAATTATTTCCAATATTCTGTAAAAAAAAAAAAATAGCCCTCACCTGAGCAATAGTCTGTGCTGCACTCTACTTCAATATACATTTCTATGCACTGTGTTTAAGTTTCTATGTTCACGGGATTGTAAGAAATTTGGACTTGAGGAATGTGACAGTAACAGATAAAATAATAATGTTTATCAAACATATGGAAGGCATAGTAGTCACTGACTCTTTCAGCGTAAAACAGCAATAGTTTATAGTCTGTACAAAATTATGAGCGAGGCCTCGTTTTCAATGGCTATTTCAGCTACTGATCTACTGCAGGAATGATTGGAGGATACTTAATTGTAAGATCTATTTATTATCATTTGTATTTTCCAAAACAGACACTTAATTCTTATTATCACAGCTTCATCCAGTAAGTCAGACTCAGAGGAAAGGGTATTACTGTATGTTAACATAAACCGAGACACTGACTTGGTAGATGCAGTATCCTGGGCTTGATAGAGCCATGGTGAATCTGATCTTGGGAGTCAAAGTTTCCCAAATAATCTGAGCAAGAGCTAGATGCTCTAGAGGAACCATCCCACCAATTGTCCAGGACAATGTGTTCACCAAGTCCTCCTTTCCTAAGTCACCAAGCTAGCATCCCAGGGAATTTACTGAAAAAAAGTGCTGGACACTTTAACGCCCATTTGGTGGCCTTAAATGGTGGCCCCAGGGGTCTTTTTGTAGAAAAACAGCTGCAGGAGCTCATTAGCATATGGTATGCTAATGAGCTATTAGGCTATTAGCATATGCCATGCCCCCTGACATCACCGGAAGTGATGTCAGAAGGGGAAGCAAAAGGAGGGGGGAGGCATCTTTAAAAGCCTCCCTTTCCCTTCCCCAGCTGGCCTGGGTGGGGGAGCTAAGACAGAAGGGGTTTAAAGTTTAAACTCCTTCTCACTAGAGTTGGGCCACAGAAGGAGGAAGGAGGGAAGGAAAGAGAGAGAGTAGAGAGAAGGAAAGGGGGAAAGAAAGAGAAGGAAAGAAGGAGGGAAAGAGGGAAAGGAGGAAGAAAGAGAAGAGAAGAAGGTGGGAAATAAAGAAAGAGAGGAGAGAAGACAGTGGAGAGAAGGAAAGGAGGGAATGAAAGAAATTGGCGGCAATTCAGCCCCATTATATCCTATGGGCCATTGAAGTCAATGGTGAAAACATAGGGTATATTCTGGGGCTGGAGGAGGTGTTTGAGGAGAGGCTCCAAACTCACAGGGTAGCTGATGAAGCCTCTTCCCAAGATACCCACCAAGTTTCAAGAACGTTGGATCAGGGGGTCCAAGTCTATGGGCCCCCAAACAGGTTGTCCCCATTCCCTCCATTGTTCTCTATGATGGGGGAAAAATAACTCTCCCTCAAACCCTCTCCCCTCCAGCCCCCAGAATATACCCTATGTTTTCACCATTGACTTCAATGGCCCATAGGATATAATGGAGCTGAAATTGACATTCGGCTTCCTGAAAGACTCCGGGACGCTGGCTGGGGGCGGGGCTTGGCTCCTGAGCTGCCGGAGCTGCGCTCTGGTGCACTCCCCCCAAAAAAGACCCCTGGGTGGCCCCTTTAAGGATGCACTCTTCACAGAGGCTTCATTCAGACATTATGATTATGGAAGGGCTCAATTAATCTCTGGCAGTAATTAGAGTAACTTCTCTGCCTTGGAAGTATCAGTGATCCTTCCAACTGTGTGAAACCTATCATTTTTCAGCTACCTGCTTGTCTCAGTACCTGTTGCTCCAGCTCCCTGCAACTTTCTGCCTATTTGTGAGGCTCCAGGGTGTCTTAAAAGAACTTTGTTCCAATCATGGGGGCTTCTCATGGTGAAGATCTGGCAGTTATATTTTGCTGGCTATGTTTAAGGTGTACTAAAAATTATTAAGAAATACCAAGCACATTTTGTAGATATACGCATTCCTACAGAGTTTAGAAAACAATAGAGCAGTCTCTATTGTATTACTTTGCTACAAAGTACATTGCATGCAACTGCTTTGGAATTATTTCTGTAATTGCATTCAGTTTGATTTAGGATTTTGGAGGTAATGCCATAGTTCTTTCTGCAAGAAAATCTGTTCCTGATTTTTTCAAATGGTAATTTGCCAAATTTTTAGTTCATTTAGGAGGACATTATACATATTAGCAAATACATTCTCAGTTACTTTTTTCATGAAGAGTTAAAAAAATAAAACTATAAAATGCACACGTATCTGCTATAGAATTACATTAAAAAAACCCTGTTTCCTACATATGGATGAGTGTAATCCATTTATTGGCACCCTAGAGATGTCAAAAACCTACAAGCAGCCCCCCTGTGAAATATTTTGCAGTTGAATCTCTGATTAAGCTGAAAAAATTGTAAAATTACATGTAAGCAGACAACTCCCTACAGATTCTACATCAGAGGCTTGGGTTTGCTGCCATTCTTAACAAGTTTTATACTGCATTCCTGAAGTGCTGGGATCTGACAGGTGACTAAAATAACTGATGCTAGAAACTAAAATCTAACAGAATTAGAGACACATTCAGCAGATAAACTATTCATACAAGTTGGAGCAGAAGGGTTTTAGTGAAGCCTCCAATGAAACAAAACCGAGTAAGACAAAAAAAAAGTCAGACTTTAAACAAAAGACTCATTTTAAAAGACATCTCTCTCTTGTCCGCTTCTGTCATGAGCATCCAACGAGGTATGCAAAGAAATTGGGGCAGGCCTGATTAGGGTTGCCAACTCCAGAACGGGAAATTCCTGGGGACCTCAGCACATTATAATGCCATAGAGTTCACCAGCCATTTTCTCCAGGGGAACTCACTGCTGTAGTCTGGAGATCAGCTGTGATTCCAGGAGATTTCCAAGCTGCACCTGGAGACTGATAAAGCTTCACATTTTGAACAAGTCTGTCCTGAGTCTGCCTGCCACCATCTCCTCAGATGAGGAAGAGATAGAGGAAGCTGGCCCCAGCCCTCAGATGCTGCAGGAAGACCCGCCAGACAAGGTGGGGAATCCGTCGGGGCAGATGGCGAATCTCAGGTTGAAATCAGCATGCCAGACGCTCAGTCCAGATCTGAAGAAGCAGCAGAGGCCCTGCAGCCACAAGCCTCGCCCCTCCCCCCGGTTGCCACAGCCTTTGGAACGCCGGAGAAGGCGGACCAGGAGAGAGGCACAGGAGCAGCACCATAGTGCACAGTTGGCAGCCCAGCACTGGTCAACCTCTGCCTGTGAGTGGGAGCCATTGCAGGATCAGGGCTGACAGCCCTGTAAGCCATTGATGCACCAGGCCCTGAATGACTCCTGATAAAAGCAGCGAGGAAAGGGAAAGCCAGCGTGGAAGCTACACAAGAGAACATTAAAAGAGACTTCTTGATGATGCGGCACCGACAAGAAGTCTCTGAACACTTCTCTTCAAAAGATGAAGCACTGCCCTCTAAATCTTTCAATTCATTAGCTCATACTTACAAAAAAAGAGACAAGGTGACACATGTACACTAACCTTTCATGTCCAAAGATGCACATAAAATTATCAAAGACAACCCCATGTTACATAGGTCAAACTGACATTTGAATATTGATGGTGGGAAAAAAACATTAAAAAGAAGCAGAAGGAAATAACCCTGGTTTTAGTCTGAATAAGAGTTTATTCTAGAAACATGATTTTTTATATTTGCACAGAAATTGCAAATTGCTGTTACTGCATTAAGACAATTTGGTTTGTCCTATTACACAGCAAGAGGTTTGGGTACTGCATATCTGAAAGGCCAACTACTCAGCAATAATGGTTGCTTGAAACCTAGAGGGTAGTCCTCACTGAGGCAGAGCCAACAGAAAATATTTCTATTCCTGTAAAGTGTACAGTTATCATGTGTTTGTACAAGTCCTGTGCCACCAAACAATACTATCCATACATGAGATCCAACCCCTTCAGATCACAACATTATCCAAACTACAACACAGCCACAACTGGAAAGCAGGCAATAACCATCAAGTTGAGAAGCTAACTCAAGGCAGTGAGCCAAATCACAGACAACAAGTAAAGTCACATATACATTATGAAGTCACAGAATTAAACATGGAGAATGCACTCTAGGAATTAAGCATGTAGAAAACACTCCCAGTTTTCATTTATACATGCATAAATAGACAAGCCAAGTTTCAAACTGAGGGAACCAGATTCCAGTCCTCTGTTACCAAGATAGTGGGAGGCATTTCCTTGAATTATTACTTTTCCAGAGTAAACAAGCTAACAGGTGGGCAGACTAACCATGAGCTGGCAGTGGTGGGCTTAACAAACACAAACAGGCCAGCAGTAGGTTAGCCTGGGCAGGGGGTGGAACACCTTGTCTGGTTGATTTCCCCATTGCACAGTTTGCCCATGGCAATGTCTCTGCCTCCACTGCCTGAGCTGCTGGTTTGCTGGCTGTGCCTAAGTCAGGGACTGCTCCTCCTTGCTACAACTTGCCCATACTGCTTCTTGCCAGCCTTCCCCCTTCTTCAACAGCGACCAAGGTGCCACAGTGAGTGAACAACAACCACCATTTTAAATCTATTGATCTATATTGCACATATGTTCAAAACAGCTTCATCATCTCCACTCAGGTCTAGCAAGCATGAACTACTTGGAAAAAATGGAATAATAATAATGTATGAAGGGAGAAAAGCCACACCTTTCTTGTTTGGCAACAGCAGTCAAAAAGAAAACAGCTACTGGGCCTTTTTAAAATATGCAACCCTATCTTCTATATCCCACTGAAATGTTTAAAGTTGGCTAAGGAATATCAGGATTGTGATGCGGCTGCAGGCAATGATAAACCACCTCTGAACGTCTCTTGCCTTGAAAACCCAGTGGGGTTGCCATAAGTCAGCTGTGTCTCAATGGCACTTTCTACTTCCATGAAGATCCAGTTTACACATAGCCCCAAGCACATGGCTTTTAAATGTAACAGGGCAGGAGTGATCCTTTGGGCTCACACAGCCTCCCCTTCATGCCTAAGTGAATAGGTGCCCATGATGCACTCTATCTGATGGATGGAATGTGTGGATAGAACATGTATGCATTTAAACTCACATACACTGAAAATTCATCATGGGAATAGAAAGTTAGCTGCTGGGCCTCAGAGCTGAGGCTCACTCCCATGCTGCATCATGGGTAACATACATATTAGGGTAAATGTAAATTGGACCTCTGAAATTATTCTGTATCACTTAAAACAGTGGTGGTGTTTACAAGATTTTCAGTCCCAGTGTGACAGAATGCTTTTGGGGTCCCCAACCTGACACTCATACCGTGGCACCCCCCAACATCTTTCCTGGTGCCCAGCAACTGTTTTTAGAAAAGGGGGGCAGTTGGGGCTTTTGCCCAACAGGGCTTCCGATTGGGCATCGGAGATCTGATCAGCTGTGCAGATTTTTAAAAAGTTGCTTCTAGGGCTGTCAGGTCCCCTCACTGCTCTGCTGCGGGAATTTGGTGGGAGTTCCAGGGGTTGGCTGCGATGATGTCACCTGGAAGTCACATCATTGTATCAGGAACGTTGTGCAGGAGGGACGGTCTGGTTTTTGTGCAAATTCCATGGTAAAATTGGGCTTAAACCATAGAGTCTACCCAAAAACCAGAGCATCCCCATCAATTACCCCAACGCGATGATATCACTTCCAGGTGATATCCTCGCGTCAGGGATGTGACACAGCAACGTCCCTGTTTAGGGGCAGGGTTCCCCCACTGGCTATCGGGTCTGTGGTGAGGAGAAGCCCCTGAAACTGGGGGATCCCCCACTGGGTCCTGGCAACCCTAGTTGCTTCACCAGCAGCTGCCACCACTGTGTGACTAAAGGTAAGCTGTGTGCATACAAGAATTTAAAACAAACAAACAATAAGTTTGTTTTAAAACACATCATGTTTAGCAAAGCTTCTGCCTGAAATGTTGGAGAGTTGTCATGAGTTATGCATGGTCTTACTCCCTGATGTTTGTGGTTAGTTCTACTTCAGGTGGCAGCCATTCGCCCCTACCACTCTGTGTCAGAATTCCAAAGGTGCCCACAGGCTTGAAAAGGACAAGGAAACCTGCCCTAAACAACAGATGATTGCCTTCAGCATGCATGCCTGCAACGAAAATATTCAACCTCGAATGTTAGCTTTTATAAGAGTCATATTACTGCACTGCCAATATCCCAGCAGTTAAAGGTTCATAAAGTTCATATGCAGTTTTTCTCTAACTACTCGGTCAATTTTCCACTCTCTTAGGAAACTCAGGTAGCTCAAGACAAAAATCATTCACATCTGTTGTAGGAACTGACCTGAGAGATGAAATAACTAACCGAAGTTTCAAACAGTGCAATTTTAAAAACACTTTCCAGGGGTTGTCCCACTGAATAACCCTGATTAGGGTTCTGAGTAGACCAGCGTATGATTGTTATAAAAGGGAGAACTCATGTTATTTTCCTATACATGAGATCATATTGGTTCTGGTTCTCCTGGGATGCTGTACCATAATCTGTGCAGATAATTTGTCATTTACGTGGAGTAAGTAGCAATTCCCATCCCCCCATTACAGACAAACAAACAGACAGAGACACATCATATTAGAAACTCCACTGTATTATTCACTCATTCTAGTTAAGAGCCTAACCTTGATGGTGGTTCCTCAAATGACCCTGTAGTTGCTTTCTTGACTTTGCAAATACTCTTTCCTTTGTGCACTACGGCAGCTGGTCTAGTTGTTCACTATTTTTCTCTAAAATGCTCACTGTAGTCTATTAGTGTCAATTTCTTTTTTAAAAAAAATTAGTGTGGTATAATGCCAATAGGTTAGGAAACTCCTGTGGCTTTTAAAAAATAATAGTTATTTAGAGCACAAGAGGACATCGTCCTCTTCCTAAATATTAGAAGTTCAAAATGAGAAATTGTGAAGACTGGAGGGGAGAGAACTAATGGATAGTATAATTGGCAGTTTTATAGGAAGCCAGTTTGTCTTTAGAAATGCTACAGAATAAGCTGTTGCTGATAAAGAGGAGGGATTTGGAGGAAATGGCCAGCAGGAAAGTGTTCTGTACATAAGGAATAGCATAATGACTGAAATAGATGACAGGGATGGTTGGTAGACAAGCTTCCTCACAGCACAGAAAGACAAGAGGAGGAACTTGAGTCCTGGGGAAAGGGAGAAAGGACCTTAAATGTACACATTATGCACTTGAAGCTATTGTGGTAGACAATACGAAGATTACAGAAGAAAACAGAATGCCCATGATGTTGGAGGAGAAGAAAAGGGACAAGCCCAACAATCTTTGCACACAAGTGCACACTGCCACTGTAATCATTATCTTTCCTTCAGAGTTATTTACAATATCATGTAATCAGAATAAAATTTCCAGCATCACTTGATTGCAACCACAAAGTTGTTGTGTAGACATTCACAGAGGCATTGATGCAGGAAAATACTAGATTTGGGTGCTAAGATAGTTAAACATTTTTGCTAGCCCATCTGGTCACATATGACCAATGCTCCCTCTAAGCTATGGAGTCCTGTGAGCAAAAATTCTACTTTGTGAGCTACTGGCATGAAAGTTGTGAGCAGGTGATTTGGCTACTGCATAAATTAATTTGCTCTGGAGCCATCCTTCCTAAGCTAAGACAAAAAAGTGTGAGCCGGAGGCTAAAAAAACTATAAGCTAGCTCACACTAACTCAGCTTAGAGGGAACACTGCATATGACTATGTTAATCATTGGTGTCCTGAAAAGACGTCTTCTCTGACTGGCTGCCTGGAGGCAATTGTCACTTGCCACAGGCAACTGGGTGATGGGCAAGAATTATGTCTTCAAGTTTTACAAAACAGCCTATAATACAAGCTATTTTCACATGTCAGGAAGCATGTTGGATACAGCTGGATCTAGTGAAAACCCTCACAGAAAGAACTGTCACAGCAGATCTTTTCCCACCTTCCTATTTTCTGATTATCTCAAAAATCCTTTGAGATCAGTTGCAAGGCACAAGTGGGAGGAGGAGGTAATTTTGTCCGACTGACCCTCCTTCATGAAGTCCCTTGTACTGTGAAACATTTTCTTCATAAGAGCCCTCCTTCCCACAGAAAAAGGTTTTTTTGGGAAAAACAGGAGACTGCTGTCAGGAGACAATGGTGGGAAAGATCGTCTCCTCCAAATCCTTCTGAGAACTTTTCCACTAATCCAATCCAGAATGTTTTTAATGCAACACAAATAGCAAGCCACCAATTTACTGTCAAATATTCTACCAAAGAGACCACATAGAGTGTGGCACACAGTAGAAAAGGTGCTGAGATGCATTTGAGATGGAGAGCAAGAATCAGGCTTTAATCACCATAAAGGTAACTACTGTATAAGAAAGTTGGCTTCAAAAAAAAGATATTTTGTAACTTTCTTTGAGAAAAACTGTTACAGAAGATCTATTACAGCATGAATTATTATACTGTCTACCAATTAGATGGTTGATGGATCTGGTGACATGGAAAGCGAACTGCACAATAGGAATACAATAAACTCAGCAGATACTCAAGGTCTACAGGAAAATAAACCATCAGGTCAATGTAAGAAAAAAATGGTTCGATCTAAATGCATTTTTCACAACTTACATCCCAGTACAAATCGGCCCAGTGAAGCTAGCTAAGCTGGCGGTATGTTACAGACAATGCATTTATAGTGCTTGAGCAATACAACAGATTCATGTATGCAAATAGTGAGAATTAAAAAAGAAGACTGGGTTCTCTCTGTCAACAAGGGACCTTGTAAAAATGCATTTGAAAGCAGATACTAT
The DNA here is from genome assembly GCA_029375565.1 of Gekko gecko. Lineage (NCBI taxonomy): Eukaryota > Metazoa > Chordata > Lepidosauria > Squamata > Gekkonidae > Gekko > Gekko gecko. The sequence continues at coordinate 43,531,737 of JAPDNY010000009.1, forward strand.
TTTCTGTGCTTGTGTATGTACTGTTGCTGCCACCTATATGGGTTTCTTTTTTACATACACCTTCTCGAAAAGGAGCATTTTATAAACTACATGCAGTCCTTCCTCCACCCACCCTATCAACATTATACAACACATAACTCTTTGTTTTGTTCCACAAATGGACTTATACTACTAATAACATGCTTTATAGTTTGCCAACTGCATTTATAATCAATCATGTATAACATTCTGATATCTGAACAGAGTCTGAGTCCAATGGCGCCTTTAAGACCAGAAAATTTAATTCTGGGTACAAGGTTTCATGAATAAATCTTTGCTGGCCTTAAAGTTGCCACTGGACTCCAAACTGGTCTCAGATCACAATGGCTATCCATCTGAATCTATATTCTGATATCAGAGTTATGAGAGACATCACTATGGAAATGAATGTAGGCACCTACTCGTATCTACTCCTCCTCAAGCTCTGGTGCTGGGACACAGATAGCAGCAGCACCACAGGAAGTATTTTGGCTCCCCTGTCGATATTATGAGTTCTGAGTTATCAAAGTGATAGTACTACATGTATGTAGTTCACAGTATGTATCAGTCAAGGGGTGGGGCAGGGCTGTTGCCCTCTGAAGCCCCAAGGGAATGCGAGAGGCAATAAAAAAGGATCACAAGACTTAGACTTCTGGACCTCATCATCAAAGACCTCAGGGACCTTGTATCTCCTTACCTCTCTACTCTCATACCCTGATATAAACTTGAGCATGATTTTCACTTATGCAGCTCTACTACCCTTAGTCACTAAAAGGTCATCTGACCCCACATACAACCTAATCCTTGCCTCCTTTATTCTTTCAACTGCCTCCCAGAATACCTTGCATGACACACCCACCCACTCCCTTCTCTACATTTTCCACTGCACAGCTCCTTAGGCTCCCATCTATACTGAAACTAAACCCAAGAAAGGAGAACCGGAATGAACATATAATCTTCCCCTGTTTATCTCTGTCTTTGTTGTCTCCCATCTCCCACAGTGTAGGGATATGTCATTGTACACTATTATTATTATTTTTAGTAGTAGTAGCAGTAGCAGTAAAAAGCTTCTTACTTTAAGAAAATTACTTAGAATAAAATATTTATATAAACACTAGCAAAGAAAATCTAAACTTTGCCAAACTGTAATATCTCCATATTCTTTTGACTTCCAATAAAGCCAATTCAACAGCAGACTTCAGCTCAACAGCTTAAATACTTGGTGAGACCTCACCGAATAAATGAGTAGATAACTATGCCACTCACCCTTCTCCTTCTCCCACCAATTGTTTTTCCTGTGAAAACTATCAGTAAAAATCTACTAATAGCTAAATACATTCAGCAAGGAACATATGGTTGGGACACAGCAGACTATATGGTGATCTGTTAAGAGCCTGGCCCCCTCTGCTGTCTATTTTGTGTTTTTTCCAAAAAAAGAAAGAAAGAAAGAAAGCCTAAATAAAGCTCCCACTGAACTTGATGACTGAACGAGGAATGGTAATTTCCCTGTTAATCTCTCCTACACCGTTTAAAGCATAACCCTGACAAACTCTGTGTGCTGTGGGACAAATGTGACTCTTTGATAGACATATGAGAAGCAAAAACTACAGCAATGTAATAGCTTTCACTGGGACTCTTCAAAATGTTATAAAGTGGGCAGTAAGCTTTTGGAGCTCCCAAAAATTCTTAAATCAGACTGGTAGTTAAGAACTAAAAGATATGGCTGGGTGCCAAATGGGTTTCAGGCTATAACAAAGGCTACTGGACTAGGGATGGAAAACATGGATCCTTTCACTTTGAGGATGTAAAAGCGTGTCACAAATCACTAGACTCCTCACCATGAAAGAGAACAAACAGGTCCTTTGTAAGGCAGCCAAAAAAAGAGTCATTATGTTAAAAAAACTGGATATTAATTTTAGGTAATGCACTAAGAACAAAATCAATAAAACACCAAACTGAGAAGCATTACCTACTGGATGAGGGGCAAACAGTACCCATAAGCCAATTCATCTATGTGTTTTTTCTCTAGCACTGCCTCACTCTTCTCTTCAGGCTGGTGAAAAGTCACAGCTGTATCTACTACTGCCACATGTAGAATTTCTGATGAAACAACATAATTCATCTTTTTCATGTCAGACCCAACCCCCTTTACCTGGTTCCAGAAAGTACCCAGGAGGACATAGCTTATATGAATTTGTCCCATGGTACAGAAAGTACCTTTGATTTTAGGCTACTCTGCTTTCCTGTCTAACATGTGGTACACCATTGTAGATTCTTCCAGCCAGGCTGATTCCCAGACGAATTTAAGTTAGGGAACTTGTTTTAAAGCTTTTGTATTTCTTGGAACAGTTACTTGGGAGACCTCTGAGCAAAGTCCAATCAAAGATTTATTTTCTAATGCTGTAAATTTTATACAAGTTATCTGTTGAGTACTGTATACTTTTACCACACTTAGTAACTTCTTCTCTAGAATGTTCAGTCAGTTGAACTATCCACAGGGCTTACTACCTTTGATCTAGCAGTTCTGGAGGTTTTTTGAAGTGGAATTCACTTCTAACCTTACTGTTCTTTTTGCAACTCACCTGTAACATAATCTCCTCCAGAACACAACATGTAGGAATCTCAAAACACTAAACAAGTTTATATTTTATATTTCACATTCAGAGTCTCTCCTATATAATAAAACTGTTTTGGGGTGGCAAGATTCCATGCTTGCCCTCAGCCATTGGCCTGTCAGCCACCACTCAAGAGTACTTGCGTGCAATTGGCTGGGTGCTGGGTCTGCTCCTCTTCCCTGCCTACTCCCTCTTCAGCCACTGCGCCCTGTCAGATTTACTGGCAAATGGCTTTCTCTCTTGACAAAGACACTTTTCCTGTGTGGGACTAACTTTCTCCTTTGTGGCTGTTGGTAGGTGTCACGAAATGGCAGTTACCTGTGTTTGTAAGATGGCTGTGGGTATTTGTTTAAAATGTTCCCCCATAAGGTTTAATTGAGCTGTAGTTCCAGAGAAGGGCCTGCAGGGGTACCACTCACTGGGTTGAATGGGGCTTCCTCATTTGCTGGCCTACAGTTCCCAGCTGCCCCAAGGCCAAAAAGTGTGGGTAAGCAGGGACTGTCCCAAGGCAGTCTTCGTTCTTGGGAGCAGCAGAAATTCAGACACTCCACAGTTGGTTGGACTGGGGAATGAATGGAAGTTTCCCTGCTCTCTTGGGCAAGAGAGAGAGGCTGAAGTACAGGTGAGCCCACAACCTCCAGAGGTAGAGAGTATTGTGTAGGGAAAGAGGATTATGTTTAACCCCTGTTGATTTAGTTGCTATGTGGTTTAGTTGCTATGTGAACTTTAGGGGAGCTATGAAGCAGTTGTGAAAGGCTGTGTGAGCGCGCATGGTTATTGTTGTAGATCACTGAAATGATTGCACTTTTAATTTCGTTGTACTATGTACAATGACAATAAAGTATATTATTATTATTTACGCTCTGTTGGTTCATGGTGTGTGCTTACTCCTACAGTGTATCTGTGCTCCATAACTCTGTCAATAGTTAAATAAATTCTTTAATTTGGGCTAATAATCTGTGTTGTGCTCTGACCACATAGTCTCCCCTGCTCTGCACAATACCAAATGGAGGGGGTAGCCCAAAGAAGCAAGGAAACCTTTGGGTTGCCAACTTTCCAGGAATCCCCCAAAGACTGGGATTCTGTCTCCAAATAGGGAGATTCAGCCAGAGGGGTCTCAGTGTCCCTCTAAAAAGGCAGTGACAATTCTGTGAGTGGTGGCAGAGAACTTAAGGAGTGAGATATGCCCACGGGACGAGGATGGGAGGCAAACAGCTGAGTTGTAAACTGGAGCCCGTTTCGCCATGGTAGGCAACCAAGCTTGGTTCAGACAAAGGAAGGAAACCCTTCGCAGGTCTTTGTGAGGAACTCATTGGGGCCAGTCCTGAGTCTAGGGTTGCCAGCTCCAAGCAGGGAGATTCCTGGAGATTTTCTGGTAAAGTCTATGGAAGCCAGGGTTTGGGGAGGGGAGAGGCCTCAGCTGAACAGAATGCTATACAGCCTACCTTCCAAAGCAGTTATTTTCTTGGGGGGGGGATCTATTGTCTGGAGTTCAGTTGTGATACCTGGTGATCTTCAGGCTCCACCTGGAGGTTGGCTGCCCTAGGCATAGCAGTCAGTGCTTCAGAGCAGGGTCCTTGAGATCCAGGCTCTTGCTGTAGAAACTGAGTGGGTGCTTTTGGACAGTCACAGACTTTCAGCCTAACCTACCTGACAGGGTTGTTGTGCAAGTCAAAAGGGGGAGAGGAGAATGATGTAAGCTGCTTTGGTCCCCATTGCAGAGAAAGATGACTTTTCCTCCTGGGAAACCATTGTTGCCAATCTCCAGTTGAGGGCTGGAGATCACTCAGAATTACAACTGCTCTCCAGACAGCAGAGATCAGTTCCCCCAGAGAAATTTATGGACTCTGTGGCAGTCAGGGCCAATGTTCCCTCTAAACTGTGGAGTCTTGTGAGCAAAAAAATCTGCTTTGTGAGCTACTAGCATTAAAGTTCTGAGCCAGCAATTTGGCTCCTGCATCAGTTAGTTTGTTCTGGAGCCATCCTTCTTGAGCTAAGACAAAAATGTGTGAGCCAGAGGATAAAAAACTGTGAGCTAGCTCACACTAACTCAGCTTAGAGGGAACACTGGTCAGGGCTTCAGAGCACAGAAGAGGCTGCAGATGTGTGTGGGGGGAAATGGAAAGCTGAAGAGAGAGGGGGAAATAAGGTAGGCTGACGATTGGCTGGGAAGGAGATAGGGTTGCCAACTCCAGGTAGGAAATTCCTGGAGATCTGAGGGATGGAACCTGGAGAGGTTGAGGTCTGAGCAGGGGTGGGACCTCAGACAGGTACAATGCCATAGACTCCACCCTCCCAACCAGCCATTCCCTTCTGGGGAACCACTGTTGCCGATCTCAGGAGAGGGGTGGAAATCACTCAGAATTACAACTGATCTTCAGGAGGCGGGGGGAGGAGATGCAAAGCTGAAATCAGAGGGGCAGATAATGACAGGTTGATGCTTGGCTGGGAAGGAGATAGGGTTACCAACTCCAGGTTGGAAAATTCATGGTGATTTGAGGGGTGGAGCCTGGAGAGGGTAAGGTTTGAGGAGGCATGGGACCTCAGACAGGTACAATGCCATAGACATGGAGTCTCCCTCCAAATCAGCCCTTTCTTCCTGGGTAACAATTGTTGCCAATCTCCAGGTGGGGGCTGGAGATCACTGAAAATTACAACTGCTCTTCAGGTAGCAGGGATCAGTTCCTCTGGAGAAAATGGTGGACTCTCTGTCATTATACCCTGCTGAGGTCGCCACAGCATATTGACGCTGAGTTCCACAATGCGTCTTATTCCTAGTTTTAAAATAAATAGTATTCGTGAGCAAATCCCTGTATTTCATGGATCTTTCATACATTCAGCAGTGGCAAACTAAAACTTGCCACTGAGTTGTCTGGAGTTTCCTGTCTCAGCTCACCTTGTTCATCTTCCTTCATCCTCGCCTCATGAGCCACCTGCCAGAGATTTGTGACCTATTTTAGAGTCCCAAACTACTGTTTGTGATCTACTGGTATACCCTGTTTTAAGTTCACTTACATAGTGTATAATTTCTATTGTAAGGTATCAATTGCATAAAGGATAAAAATCAACACCACCAAACTATTGGAATCAAATAATTTCCTGAGACAGTGGATCATAATTTGTCATAAATGTCTTATTGGACAAAAATATTTTCCACCCACCTTCTAAAAGAGCATACAGAAGAACTTTGGTAGTAGAAGGAAACTGTGTCATTCACCCTATTTCTCCTCTTTACACAACACCACCAGAGTAAAGGAGGGAGATGTGCCATATCCTACTTGTCTTCCTTCATGGAAATCAAGGCAGTTCACATTGGCGCTCTTGAGATCTCCCATCCAGGTCCTGAGGGGTCTTGCTTAGCTTTAGCAAAGTTAACTTCCAGTCATGCCAGGGGAGCAACATATCACTTGGGCCCAGGAATGTCCAACTTCATGCCCTCACAGTTTCTATTTAATGAGTGAAAGGTATTCAGTCTTAATGAATGTTGGTACTCATTATGGCAAACGGTGCCCCTTCTGTTACTAGATATATGAATGCAACAAGGAAGCCACCCATGAAAACCATATTATCCCAATCTCATGAAAATATCTGTTGCTGCTGCCCATAAATAAGTCATACAACAATACAGTCTCATTGACTAGGGGGGTGTGTGTGTATCATACAGCAGAGTTACACACAGGAAGCATATCTCTCCTTATAATAATTATCTTTTGGTTTCGCAAGATTCCATGCGCTCCCATTGGCTGTAAAATGCCCTCCCTCAGCCATTGGCCCATCAGCCACCACTCAAGATTACTCGCGTGCCATTGGCCGGGTGCTGGGTCTGCTCCTCTTCCCCACCCACTCCCCCTGGCAGACCAGCTCTCTCTCCTGAGGAAGACAGTTCTCTTGACTCCTGTGAGGAACTGTCCCCTCAGTGGCTGTTGGTAGGCAGCCAAGCTTGGTTCTGTGAGTAAAAAACAAAGGACTTTCAACATAATCCCCCTCCCCCACCCATAACCCCCTCCCCAGTGGCCACTTTCCTGTCAGAATAAATGGGAAAAGGCTCTTTCTCCTGCTTAGCTTCAGCATGGCTGGCTGGCTAACGAGGTGGGCCAGCGACCATCAGACCATTTTCTTCATCTCCCCGCTGTGCAGCTGACTTGCCAATCTCCAGGTGGGACCTGGAGATATCCCACTGTTACAATTGACCTCCAGATGACAGAGATCAGTTCCCTGGGAGAAAATGGTTGCTTTGGAGGGTAGACTCTATGGCATTATACCCTGCTGAGTCCTTCCACACACACCCCAAATGCTGCCCTCCACAGGATCCACCCCCCCCAAATCTCCAGGTATTTCCCTAATCAGAGTTGGCACCTGTACTTTCTCCTCTGTCAGTAAAAGGCCCTTTCCACACCTATGTTGGCCTTTGGGAGAAAACTCATTGGGCCCAGTCCTGATCAGTTGCCAACTCCAGGTGGGCAATTCCTGGAGATTTGAGGGATGGAGCCTGGAGAGGGTGAGGTTTGAAGAGGGGTGGCACCTCAGACAGGTACGATGCCATAGATTCCACCCTCCAATCCAGCCATTCCCTGATGGGGAACCATTGTTGCCAATCTCCAGGTGGGGGCTGGAGATCACTCAAAATTACTACTGCTCTTCAGGTAGCAAAGATCAGTTCCTCTGGAGAAAATGGTGGACTCTGTCATTATACCCTGCTGCGATTGCCACAGCAAATTGTTACTGAGTGCCCAAAGCCGGGGCACTCTCCCAGAGCCTCCTTCTAGAGCCCGTTGTATTTATTTCCACAACGGGCCTTATTCCTAGTAATAATATAAATTGCATAACCAAGTCGATACAATGGGTATGCAGACCGATTAGGCAATCTCTGAAATAATATATGTATTACTTAGTTAGTACCTCAGGACAATAATCCCCACATTCACAAAGCTTATTTAATAAATCCAAGCATCTTAAAAACAAGCCATTACCAGGAACAGGACTTGATCAACATCAGGGTTTTGAAGAAAACTCAGTATTTTTGTTTTTATATCAGTTTTTTGGATGTTCTTCAGGAAACTCTGGTGGTCTTTCTCCCTACTTTAGTGGTTAACGAACTTCTTTTATTTTATTTATTTATTTATTCCATTTCTACCCCACCCTCCCCGCGAGCGGGCTCAGGGTGGCTTACAATGAGGCAATCAAGTGCCAAGAACAAATAAAATCACTAAAACATTTCAACATCATAAGTGCTCTACAGTTGTTCTATTATCTCAATCCGATGGCGTCAGATGGTAATTTAAACACAGCAATGTCACAGCGGGACCCGATAGATCTCACTCGGCTGTCCCCTCCCTCTACCACATAAGATAGTAACAATTGGCGGCAGCGGGGGGGGGATGGCGGCCAAAGGCGAAGGGGAGCAGCGGCTCCTACTCGAAAGCCTGGTGGAAGAGCTCCGTCTTACAGGCCCTGTGGAACTGCGAGAGGTCCCGCAGGGCCCTGATCTCTTCCGGGAGCTCGTTCCACCAGGTAGGAGCCGCCACTGAAAACAACCTTGCCCTAGTGGCCACCAGCCTGGCCTCCTTAGGGCCAGGAACCGCCAGGCGATGTTGAAACTCAGACCGAAGTGCTCTTTGGGGCATATACGGGGAAAGGCAGTCCCTCAGGTATGCCAGACCCTGGCCATATAGGGCTTTTAAGAGAAGCACCAGCACTTTGAAGTGAATCCGGTATGCTATAGGCAGCCAGTGCAGCACTTTCAGCACAGGCCGGATGTGCTCCCGCCTAGGGGTGCCCATCAACAGCCTGGCTGCTGCATTCTGCACTAGCTGCAGCCTCCGGATTTGCCCCAATGGCAGCCCCATGTAGAGGGCATTACAGTGGTCTAGCCTCGAGGTGACCATTGCATGAATCACCGTGGCCAGGTCGTTGCGGTCGAGGAATGGGACCAACTGCTGAATCAGCCGAAGATGGTAAAAAGCTGACTTGGCAGTGGCTGCCACCTGGGCCCCCATAGTTAACGCAGGGTCCAGGAGTACTCCCAAACTCCTAACCTCCGGTGCTGGCACCAGCAGTGCCCCATCAAAGGCCGGAAGAGGGAGCCCCAGCCCCCGACCGGTCCGACCCAGGCACAGGACTTCCGTCTTGGCAGGGTTTAGCTTCAATCGGCTCAGCCTGAGCCACCCAGCCACAGCCTGCAAAGCCTGGCAGAGATCTTCCGGGTCAGAGTCTGACTGGCCGCCCAACATCAGATAGAGCTGGGTGTCATCCGCATATTCTTGACGTGGAACCTATGTTTAAATCTATTGTACTGGTGGGGGGACTATGTTTTTTTCTCCACTCCCCAACATAAAACACAAGTACTTCTCCTCAATTAACAATGAAGTATTTTATTCAATTTTTAATATTTATAAAGATATACCGTTATTGAGTGACAGATCATTTTCATGGGTATTTCTCATATGCAGAGGTAAGCCCAAATCTCTCATCAAGCCTTCAAGAGCTTCCTTTCCCCAGATCACCCCCATTCCACCTCATTCTCCTCCTTGGACTTGAAGCCCACATGTAAGACTGTCATAACCCACTTTTGGGTCCTGACCACAATTTGAGAACTTTATTACTGAACTGTTGGATCCATAGGTTGAGAACTACTGCTCTACTTGTTAGAAGAAATTTTCTCAGATTTTCTGTTAATTAAATAAATATAGTCTCTGAAGCTTGCCTCAGCACTTGCTATTGTAATTCTGAATTCTGTGTGGTGTATACTTATTCACATGTCTGTTTCGGGGACAGAGGACAGACCTGAAAACTAACCTGCAGCTAAATGTCCCAGCCAAATATCTTGCATTGCTTATTCTAAAGCCACAGCCTCAATGGGATGGGCCTTACCTGTTCTTCCATTAATGCAAGAGGCACTTCAGCTCACACAAGAGTGCCAATGAATCCCTCTGTTTACTACAGAACCTTCCTCCACACTGCACTGCATAGTGTTTGTTCAACAAGACCAAGAAGCTGCACTTCAGGAGAACCGGAGACTACAGCAGGAAAGGAGAGACTCATCACTTCTGTTCATGAGCAGATGATCTAACCCATTATGTGAATTTTGGGGGGCATATCATCTCCATATGCATACACTCCCATTTGGAATGTCTTCCTCATTAAATGGAATGAGCTGATACAAATATGCATTATTCAATATGTTTATACATTTATATGAGTTCTCTCCTTTGCACTAAGGATTTCCTCATACACACAGGATATCTGAGCATTTGGTACTATGGATCAAGGCAGCTGAGTTTATCATTTTAGAGCTAGGAAGACCTGCTCTAAAAGGCTGGATCCTAAGTTTCTTTCCACTTGTACAGGGGGTACATCTACAAGATGTTGCCAATTTCCCTGTCCCACTGAAGATGCCATATTGTTCCTAGAGATCCACTGGTTCCTCCAGGAGTTGCATTGTGTACAGCACAGGAAGTTCCACTGGAAAGGGGAGGTGGGAAATTAAATTAAATGAATGCAAATCCAAGCCTGGTCTTCCAGCCAGGGGTGGACTAGAAGGGGAAAACAGACTTGGAAAACAGTCCCCCCCCCCCAAAGAGGATGGAGAGGGAGAAATAGCCTTCTCAGCCAGCTGTGCACCTCCTTCTCAACCCCATGGGGGGACCACATGCCTCCTTCACTGCCACACATGGGGCTCAGCTGGGCTATGTGCCTTCTTCCCCATGTGGGGCTCAGCTAGACTGCACGCCTTCTTCCCCGTACTGCATGGGGCTCAGGATGCCAGTTAATGGCTGCAGCAACCATCTATCCTACACTTGAGTTGTGCTGCTGGCTCGTGGCAGCTGCTTGTCCCACATGGGACTCAAGCTACCAGATGCCACCGACCTCACACAGGGCAAGGGCCACCCCTCACTTGGGTCTGGGATGGCCCCAGCAGAGAAGATGAATATGGGGAAAGTTCCATTCTGCCAACTGCTTCTGTGAACTTTTTAGCTGGATCCTACCCAACCACATGAGTGCATTGGGATTCCTTTTTGTGCTGAGTGTATATATTCGCAGACATTAGTAAGAAAGAGATGGGGGCAAAATGGGGAAAAAATTAAAGCTTCAACAAAGTCTCGAAATTAAAATGGAAGAATTAAAGATCTCTAAAGCATTGGTGCTGCTCTACTACTAAGAACAGATAATACAGAAACACAAATCCAGTGAAAACTTCACAGTGAAAAATACATATCCCTAATTTTATATGTACCAGTGGGAGACCTGCAAGAACTCATTTCCCCCTCAACCACTGTTTCCTCTTTTTCCTCCATGGAAGCCTGTATAGTTTCTCCTGTACTCCTGATTAGTCCTCTCCTTTCAGCTCACAGACAACCTAACTTTATCTGCTGCCCCCCCCCCCATTTTCAACTTCCCTCCTGCTGGCCATCTCTGTCAAGGAACTCTTGCCAAGTTGCATGATGTCAGCCAGGCTGTGCCAGGCCCAGTTGCATAGTGGTGAACCCATAAGGACTTGACTTGCATCCTCCTCCCCACACTTCTTCTCCCCGCTACTGGCAATCCTCACCTTTCCCTGCTTCTGTCTCTCCTTCATACCCACAAACCAACTTACCTTTTATCTGCCCCCACCTTCAGCTGTATTATTTTTAATTCACTTTATTTCCTACCTTTCTCCACAATGAGGACCCAAAGCAGCTTACATCATTCTCCTGGCCGACATTTTATCCTCACAACTCTGTGAGGCAAGTCAGTCTGAAAACATGCAACTGCCCCAAGGTAACCCAGTGAAGTTTCACAGCAGAGTAGTGATTTGAGCCCAGGTCTCCCACATCCTAGTATAAAACTCTAACCACTCTACAACACTGGATTTTGTGGGGAGGCTGCTGTTGAGTAGTAGCAAGCAAGCAAGTTGGATGAGCCATGCAAGTCATTTTTGAGGGAAGACACTTGACGGAGTTTGGGGGAGTTAGCTACTACATTCTGTGTCAAAGGCACTCTTGATCTTAATTCTCAGCGCAACAATTGAGTATTACTGCATTTCCCTCACCTCCATTAGGGGGATGAGTAATAAATATATTCATTAGGTGGGGGAAGCACACTGTCTGCAGGAGGGGCATCTAGACAGCTGAATAAACCAGAGGAAGACTGGGTTTGAGTTGGCTTTACCAACACCACCTCAGCATCTGCTGTTTGGGAAAGGGTGATCTGGGACATTAATGCTGGGCAACCCTTCTGAATTACCAGAAGTGTAGATCTCAGTTGAGCCAAACTATCAGTGATTGCTATCTGCTCTGAAGCTGAGACAGCAACAAAGGAACTTATTAAGTCCACTTCCAGAGTATCATTAAGAGGAGAGCTCTCTGCATTGTTTTCAGCACTGGTTTTCAGGAAAACAAGAGAGTCATCCTGACCAATTAGCTCATGGTGTGAAGTGCTACCTGGTCCTCCCTTCAGGTGATTCCCTTTGGCTGCAAAACTGAAGAGGCATTTCACAGCAAGACAGCGGGAACTCCGACTCTCAAAAGCTTATACCCTATACTCTGGAAATCCTGTTGGTCTTTAAGGTGCTACTGGACTCTAATCTTGTTCTACTGCAGACCAACATGGCTACCCACCTGAAACCTGTTTCAGTTTTTAAAAACTTCTCAGTGAGACCCATTTCATACAAATAAATGCATGTAAGTTGTCGACCCTGAATTCAAATGTAGCTCAAACAGCTTCCATGTGGTTGGTTATAAAACAGCACTATAAGCAGAGTGTCCACAAATAACTTGTGGGGGCAGGGGTGGGGAGTGCTTCTTCTACTCTTTGCCCTGCCCTTCTTCCTCCTGCCCCTACCACCTCCCTTCTCCTTCTCCAACCCTTCCACCATTACATCTCTCATCCTGCTGCCATCTCTCTCGCCTACCTCCTCCTTCCTTCCACTCCACCACCACCATCATGTCCTCCTCCTCTCTTCCTCCTCCTCTCTCTCATTTCTCATCCTGTGTCTGCCTCCTTTATCTATCTTCTCATTCCTCTGCACATTGCAGCACTGTTTACTGGGGTTTGCTTAGGCATACCCCAAATGGCACCTGTGATCTTGCAAGACAGAGCCACTAAAAAGTTTTATTTTTAACCTTTGCCATTTTAAAAACTCTCTTCATTTTTATGTTAGTTTTCAGATTTTTCTGCAAACGTGGAAACTACCCCAAGTTTGTAGGATTTTTTAAAAGTTATAAATGGCCCCACTGAGTAGATCTTTTTCATTGTCATTCTGGGGCTATGCTCAGAATTACATATAAAAGATGCTACTACTCATTCTGGAACATAAACACTTGGAAGGCATCAAGCAATTTAACTGAATTGGATGGCCTTCAGAGAAAAAAAGGGGAAAGTAGCCCTGTATACAAACAATGTATGATCTGCACAAAGATAAAGTACACTGTCCTAAACCTTTGTCTTTGTTCAGATGAACACAACTTGAGATGACAACACAAGCCACCTGATTTTTGTACACATAAGCAGCAAGTTTCACCTGTCTATTAAAAATTTGTATATTTTGGAAATCGAGTTCTAAAGTTCCCTAGTCCCAGAATGACAAGCCTTTCAGTAATATTACAACTTTAAACCAATGGCAGCCAGAACAACAGGACATTTTTGTCGGCTGAATTCATGGTGAGATACCACGGCAGATCAGCGAATAGCACCAGGGTTGGGGCACAGAAAAGAAAGGTCAACTAACAGAGAAGATTAAGAGTGTGAGTTTGTTAGAGGAGGACCCAAAGGCATTTTAGAACTATTTTCTATATCACTGTGAGATATTGTCTAGAAGGTCATCCATCCACTCAACAACCTACATGAAATTAATGTTGGCAATACTAACAGGCCACATTTCAATCACTGAATGTGTGTGAGAGAGTATAAAGTTATGCCCAAATTCAATATACTGTTCTGATGGATGACTCTGAACTTAATAGGTGTCCAAATACTGGATTAGATCCAAAGAACCATGAGCAGAATGAGTTCACAGGATTAATTTCTCCTCCTTTTCTGCAAGCTTCTGCTCCCCCCCCCCACTTATCCACCCATAGTTGTTCCTCAGTCTTGGGGAACCCTTGGGGATACAGTGGGCTGTGATCAGATAGGCTGCAGAAAGATGAGGTAATAGCAGAAATTACCTCCACATACAGTTTTGCATAATCCTTTCATCCATTTTGATAATGGTCACACAATAAGGAAGTGTGTGCTTTCTGCTGATTTCACCTTGAAATGCAACTTCCCTTGTGCCACTCTCTTCCAATAGCCTCCCCAAACCCCTTAAGAGCAGCTTGGGGGTACATAGAGAACCAAGAGGTATGTTCCTTTTGTGGTTCAGTGGAATCCTTCCATTTTGCAAACAAATGAAGTTATACAGCACATGACTTACACGTACTTCAATAATATGCATGTGAAAAACTTACTCAGGAATGAAATGAGTACAATTTTCTTGCAGGGTCAGAAAATGAACTAAATTGGCAAATTTTTCTGATGGCACCTTTTCAAGGCTCTGATAAGACAGAATAATGCAAGATCATAATTGAGGCAAGTGATTACACTAAATTCTTCTTTCAAAACCCAGTTCACATAGAATATGCTGGAAAGGAGGGCAACCCCACCCCCAAGCAAACTGTTGTCATAAGGTAACTTTTAAATTTGAGGACTAAATCTAAATTGCTGCGGCGTATGCACACTAGGTCACTAAAGCAACAGTAGCTAAACTCAGATGTGACCTAGCAACCCAGGTGTTCAGGAAAAGTGCTGTTAACAGTAAGGATTGATGATCTAATCAAACTGTCACACTCAGAGCCTCAGCAGGGTGGTTGGAGGGGAGGTGGAGGAGGATAATATTCAGAAAGCAAGCGCATGCTTAGTGTTACTTTAAATTGATGCTGACATTTTCAATTGTAAAAAGAATTTTTTCCCTAAGTAATATAGGAAACAACTTTCCTAACCTTCCGGAGGATATCAGATAATAAGAGACCTTGTTTCGCAAACACTAACTTCTTCTTTTTTTAAAAAAAGCACACAGCTTTATGAAATGTGAATTTTCATATTTCAGAGATTCAGAATAATAACTAGAATTCAGATAATTCTTCTTTACTAAGATATGCTAACCTGTGCTCCTGAACAAATAATACAGCATTAGCCACAAGAAGGTACTCAGACAAACTACAGGATAACAAATTCACTGTTGTTTATATTTCATTGCAACTTTTGGGACTTTGTTTCCCTTACTGACTATTAATATAGGTAGGAGTCTTAAGAAAAAAATAAACACACACATATATATACACACACACACACACATATATGTATGTATGTATAATGTCAATGCAAACCCAAACAAACGCTCGATCAGGTGTTCAGAAAGTGAAAGGAAGGACACTGGCCTTTTACTACTGATATTAAGTACAAAGACCTCCAGGAGGAGCACTCTCTCCCTCCAAGGAAGGATGCCAACCACGGAAAGATCAGCTTGCCTGAACTGTATAGAAATGCTCTTCCTCCTCTTCCTCAGTCTTTTCCCGTAGACTCCCTTTCCCTCTTTTGCCTTCTCTTTTCCTTCTTAATGTCTGTAAACCTGAGTGTAAGGTTGTGTGTATTTTGGCTAATATAAGCCATTCCCTCATGGATCACTGCCTTGTTGTGGCGAGGGGGCTTGCGTGGTTCGATGAGGCTGTGGGCTATGCCGTGGAGGGCCACCCAGGACGGACAGGCCACAGCAGAGAACTCAGACCAAGCGTGATCCCCCTGGAGAAGGAAATGGCAACCCACTCCAGTATCTTTGCCAAGAAAACCCCATGGACAGTAACAAAAGGCTAAAAGATATGACGCCGGAAGATGAGCCCCTCAGGTCGGAAGGTGTCCAATATGCTACTGGGGAAGAGCAGAGGGCAAGTATGAGTAACCCCAGAAAGAGTGAAGCGGCTGGGCCAAAGCCGAAAGGACGCTCAGTTGTGGATGTGTCTGACGGTGAAAGGAAAGTCCGATGCTGCAAAGAACAATACTGTATAGGAACCTGGAATGTAAGATCTATGAATCAAGGTAAGCTTGACGTGGTCAAAAAAGAGATGGCAAGAATGAACATCGACATCTTGGGAATCAGTGAACTAAAGTGGACAGGAATGGGCGAATTTAACTCAGAAGACCATTATATCTACTACTGTGGCCAGGAATTCCGTAGAAAAAATGGTGTGGCCTTTATAGTCAACAAGAGAGTGAGAAAGGCAGTATTGGGATACAACCTCAAAAATGATAGAATGATCTCGGTCCGAATCCAAGGAAAACCATTCAATATCACAGTAATCCAAGTCTATGCCCCAACCACTGCTGCAGAAGAGGCTGAAGTGGACCAGTTCTATGAAGACCTACAACAGCTCATAGAACTAACACCAAAAAATGATGTCCTCATCATCATAGGGGACTGGAATGCTAAAGTAGGAAATCAAAAGGTAACCAGAATAACAGACAAGTTTGGCCTTGGAGAACAAAATGAAGCAGGGCAAAGGCTAACAGAGTTTTGTCAAGAGAACACGCTGGTCATAGCAAACACCCTTTTCTTTTCTTTTTTATATATATTCTCTTTATTAATTTTCCAAACAAACAAAAAAAAAGGAAAAAAGAAAAGAACAGAAAAGAAAGAGGGTATAAATACATATTCACATCCTTTCATCGCATCGCACTGTTATAGTCAGTTAGTTACACCTAATATATTGATTCTTTTCTTCCTATTACAGTTACATTGATCAGTTTATATCCCAAATTCATCTTCAGTCATTGCCAGAATATGATTAGTGCACTGCTGAACAGATTTAGTTACTATTCAATCATAATATCTATAGAGCATTTATAGTTAATAAAAAAACAAAACCCAGCAACAACACAATATTAATCAAGTAATTAGAATTCATTCTTATTTTACACAATAACCCCATTCAGCTTCTTGATTATATATATATTATCAATCTTTTAGCATGTTATGATTACCACTTCTTTCCCCAGTATCAAGTTTCATTCCTCCTACAAACATATTTAATTAAACGCATAACCAAAACAAAACCACATACAATGCCAATCCTAACAATTGGTCTCCTTTATCTACGTTCCAATCTAAATAATAATAATAATAATAATAATACTTTAAAAAAATCCAAAAACATTAAGCTCATATCTTATACAAATGGTATATACTTTTGCCTTCTCCCATTTTGCAACTTATCCAGAATCAAACACTCATTTTTCCCAGGAGATACTATGGAGACCTCTTCTTCATACATTGTGACAAGTAAATTCCATTATGACAATTAAATAAATAATAAAAAAGCCCACATACCAAAAAGAGTAAATAGAAAAAAGAGAGAAGGAAAAAGAAAAGAGTGCTCTTAGAGACTTCCATCCAAACCAAACAGTTAGGCAGTTACATCTTTCAATTAAATTCTCTTTAACGTTACATTACATTCCTGTCTCCTTCCCACTTAGACCATGTATCTCAAAATGACTGATTAAATACACCGCTAAGCATAATTGTAATCTTTTAGTTTCCCCCCACTTTTCCATAACCGCTTTCTTTTTTTTAATCTCCTCTAGATGCCTTAAATCTCTATACTCCCATACTTTTATTTCCAGATTTTCTCTTTCATGGTTCATCAAATCAGACCCTGCTCTTTCCATAGTCTTAGGTTTTTTTCCACAATCACTTGTTTCATTTTCTCTCATCGTCTTTCTCTTTTGTCTCCCAGGACACTTTAGAAGAGGTCTCTTTCTCACTTTTGATTCCACATTTATTAATTTCTCATTCTTTCGTGTTGTCTTCCTCTTTTTTCTCCGAGGGCGCTTTTGAAGAGGCCTCCTTCTCACTTTTGGCTCCACATTTGTTAGTTTCTCATTTTCTGTAAACAAAGTTTCTGTGGGCAAAGTTCCATTATCACATATCTCTCTTTCCTGCTCAGTATCTTGAGCTTCACCCAAACTCTGCAAAGATTTCAACTGTACTTGCTCATTATTTTCCACCTCCAAACAGTAAGGTTGGTAATTTTCAACAAGGTTTTCACAAGCCGCTTTAACTGCTTTACCAATTTCCAAACACAAAACTTTCTGGAATTGCTCCCATGTAAGCTCTCCAATTAATATATTCTCGTCTATACCTTCGTTATCCTCAACCAACTCCATTTTCCAACTCAAACATTCGCAACTTTCAATTGATCAGAAAATATTTCCATTCAATATATCATCCTTTTGGGTTATAATTTTAACGTTGCTCCAAAGTGCATAGTCAAGCTTCAAAAAGCAGAAAGTTCTTTCTTACCCCTACCTCGTTACATCAAATTTTACTCCCGAACATCCTTTACGGCCGCTTTCTCCATAGTTGGGACTATCTGGCGAGGGTATTAAATTTCTAGCTCTTCCTTGTTGCCACTTGGGTCTAGGCACTGTAATCTCTTTTGCGGTGCGATGATTATATGGTAAAAAAAAAAAAAAAAAGTTTAAAACGGTTGGCCGCCACTATGCAAGAGCACGACGAACATGCTCCTGCTTCTTCCGACGCTCCCGCATCAGAGCAAAACCAGCCACACCCCCGTCTTTGCCTGGGACCGGGGTGGGTCGGGACAAGCTCCTTGCCACCCGGTCTCCCTCCAAGAGACCAGGCGAGCCCGCCCGAAACTCGGGGAGCTTCAAAAGGGGCGAAGAAGCATCGAGCGGCTCTGGCGCGTCCCCAAAGCCGACCGTCGTAGCGCCGTACCGGAGCAAACACCCTTTTCCAACAACCTAATAGGCGTCTCTACACATGGACATCACCAGATGGGCAACACCGAAATCAGATTGATTATATAATTTGCAGTCAAAGATGGAGAAGCTCTATCCAGTTAGTCAAAACAAGACCTGGAGCTGACTGTGGCTCAGATCATGAGCTACTCATTGCAAAATTCAGACTTAAATTGAAGAAAGTTGGGAAAACCACTAGGCCATTCAGATTTGACCTAGATCGCATCCCCGATGAATATACAGTAGAGGTGAAGAATAGGTTTAAGGGACTAGATTTGATAGACAGAGTGCCTGAAGAACTATGGACAGAGGTCCGTGACATTGTAAAGGAGGCAGCAATCACTGCCATCCCAAAGAAAAAGAAATGCAAAAAAGCAAAGTGGCTGTCTGATGAAGCTTTACACATAGCAGAGGAAAGAAGGAAAGCTAAAGGCAACGGTGAAAAGGAAAGATTTGCCCAACTGAATGCAGATTTCCAGAGAACAGCAAGAAGAGATAAGGAGGCTTTCCTGAATGACCAATGCAAAGTAATAGAGGAAAACAATAGATTGGGAAGGACTAGAGATCTCTTCAAGAAAATTGGAGAAATCAAGGGAACGTTCCATGCAAAGCTGGCCATGATAAAGGACAAAAACGGTAGGGACCTAACAGAAGCAGAAGAGATTAGGAAAAGATGGCAAGAATACACAGAAGAACTATACAAGAAGGACCTCGATGTCCTTGACAACCATGATGGTACAATCACTGACCTCGAGCCAGACATCCTGGAAAGCGAAGTTAAATGGGCCTTAGAAAGCATTACTAACAACAAAGCTAGTGGAGGTGATGGTATCCCAGCTGAGTTATTCAAAGTCTTAAAAGAAGATGCTGTTAAAGTGCTGCACTCAATTTGCCAACAAATTTGGAAAACACAACAGTGGCCACAGGATTGGAAAAGGTCAGTGTACATTCCAATCCCAAAGAAGGGCAATGTCAAGGAGTGTTCAAACTATTGCACAATTGCACTCATTTCACATGCTAGCAAGGTCATGCTCAAGATCCTACAAGCTAGGCTCCAACAGTACGTGGATAGAGAACTGCCAGAAGTACAAGCTGGGTTTCGAAGAGGTAGAGGAACTAGAGATCAAATTGCCAACATTTGCTGGATTATGGAGAAAACAAGAGAGTACCAGAAAAACATCTACTTCTGCTTCATTGACTATGCTAAAGCCTTTGATTGTGTGGATCACAATAAATTATGGCAGGTTCTTAAAGAGATGGGAGTACCGGACCACCTCACATGTCTCCTGAGAAACCTGTATAAGGGTCAAGAAGCAACAGTTAGAACCGGATATGGAACAACTGATTGGTTTAGCATAGGAAAAGGAGTACGACAAGGATGTATATTGTCACCTTGCTTATTTAACTTATATGCAGAGTACATCATGCGAAATGCTGGCCTGGATGAATCACAAGCCGGAGTTAAGATTGCTGGGGAAAAGATCAATAACCTCAGATATGCAGACAATACCACTCTGATGGCAGAAAGTGAAGAGGACCTAAAGAGCCTCTTGCTCAGGGTGAAAGAGGAGAGCGCAAAAGTGGGCTTGAAGCTCAACATCAAAAAAACTAAGATCATGGCATCTGGCCCCATCACTCTTTGGCAAATAGAAGGGGAAGTCGTAGAAGTACTGACAGACTTCACGTTCCTAGGATCCCAGATCACTGCAGATGGTGACTGCAGCCATGAAATTAAAAGACGCCTGCTCCTTGGGAGGAAAGCGATGGCAGACCTAAACAGCATGATAAAAAGCAGAGACATCACCTTGCCAACAAAAGTCCGCATGGTCAAAGCAATGGTATTCCCCGTAGTAATGTATGGCTGCGATAGTTGGACTATAAGGAAGGCCGAGCGCCAAAGAATAGATTCTTTTGAACTATGGTGCTGGAGAAGACACTTGAGAGTCCCTTGGACTGCCAGGAGATCAAATCAGTCAATCCTAAAAGAAATCAACCCTGATTGCTCCCTGGAAGGTCAGATCCTGAAGTTGAAGCTCAAATACTTTGGCCACCAAATGAGAAGGGAGCATTCACTGGAGAAGACCCTGATGCTGGGAAAGATTGAAGGTCAAAGAAGAAGGGGACAGCAAAAGATGAGATGGTTAGACAGTGTCATTGATGCAACGAACATGAAATTGAGCAAACTTCAGCGGACAGCGGAAGACAGGAGGGCCTGGCGTAAACTGGTCCATGGGGTCGCGAAGAGTCGGACTCGACTGTGCGACTGAACAACAACAACAAGCCATTCAGGGAGACAATTCTTGTCCAAAAAGTGGGATATAAATATAATAAACCAATCAATGACTTGCTAGGATTTCAGTGGATTATGAAACTGTTTAATACATTTTACTACTGACATTGAAGTATTCACAATATGCTTCATCTTCAAGGAACATAATATGCTGTGCCTCTAGATAAAAATACTAGACAAACTGATCAATATGTTGGGGAAACATATAATCTAGCTTTTAACATAGATTTCCCAGTCCAAATCACAAATGTAAGACAGCCAAACTCATCATATTTTTCTGCACTGACAACTAGGACTCTTTCATCTTGTAAGGATATTGGGGAAAGCAAAAGGTTTCCCCTTCCAGCCTTTGCATACTACACCCCATGCCTTTCCCATGGGTCCCTCGACTCTCAGGAAAAACTTTCTGATGAGTGCAGGAGGCTGCAGCAGAAAGAAAGATAGTGGAGAACTGTGTTCCTCTGCGTGGAACTCCACTTGCAGCTCTCTGGATCCAACTCCTCCCCCCCCAATTCTGGAGCACCTAGTGAAAGTGGAAGCATTTTCCAAGATGGCATCCAGCTTCATAATTTCACTGGGGATGGACTGTACCCTCCCCCCCCCAGCATCCTGTGGAAAACAGGGATTAACCAGGGATGTGTGAGTGGCAAAATTTTTATTAATATAGGATCCAAAGAAAACATAACAGATAAACAAATATAATTAAGCTTTGTTGTTGTTTTTCAATAACTCTTTGCGACCCCATAATAAACTACTTATGTTAAAAAGACTTCCTTTTTAAACTATCCCATAAGCATTTGGAGGATGATCACGGATCATGTTTTGGGTTTGTTGTCACTGGGGATTACAGACACACATTCAGATCATCAGAGTGGTCTAAGAATATCAACAGGAAATACTCTCCAACCTAGATGCAAATATTTGATTAGCTTTGCATGAGCCACTTTATTGGCTCATCACTGCTGATCAGCAGCTGTTTTATGGTGCTAAAATCAGTTTGCTAAATGCACTGTCAATGAACTACATCTGTACAAAATTTAAAAAATACAAAATGTATTACATTTTCTTTAAAGTGGGTCAAATAGCTGTTCTCTTTTGAAGTTTTAATTGTGCATGTGAGCCTGAAAGACTTTGGAAAAGATTTAGAAGAAAAACAAAACATGCTTGGGAAATATGTAGACAACCATCTTTTCAGAGCAGAAAGAGACAGTTCTGCATTGAACGGTAGGGTTCTGATAATCTGTATGTGTTCGTTAGATTTTTTTTAGTTGCTGCTCACTTGAAGGATCTTGTGGTGACATACTACATTAAAACTAATAAGGCAAAAACAACATAAAAACAAATAACAAATATTAAATATTAACATTAAAATATTAAAATACGTGGCTATCACCATACTACTGCTAAAGCCACGCAAACACATGGGTTAATATAGATTCCCAGATGTTTTCAGCGCACACACATAGGTCAGAGATGCATTTAATGCACTTTTGTCCTGGGCTAAAATTCTTGTATAGACAACATGCAGGTGTTAACAAGGTGACAATACGAAAACAAACCACACTCACTAGGGTTTCCAATCTCTAGGTGGTGGCTGGAGATATCCTGGGATTACAACTGATCTGCAGACCACCGAGATCAGTTCACTTGGAGATGCTTTAGAAGATAGACTCTCTGACATTATATCCTATTGAAGTCCCCCCCAAAACCCCCATGGTCCTTAGGTTGCACTCTCAAAATCTTGAGGTATATCCCAACCTAGAGCAGGCAACCATAACACTCACTTATCATTCTTATATATTTCTACACATTGGGACAGCAATTCACAAAGCTCCTGTATGCATTCTCAAAGACTTCCATACACACAATGGGACTTTTGCTGCATTGCAAACTGTTTGTACAGCTCTTCCAAGTTTGTCATAAGCCACAGTGATGAAACCAAACTATCCAATGAACATGCACAGTCTGTTGCTGCATTGCTGTTTTCGGTTTGGGGGTTGTTATTTTCCTCCTCTGGATATTTTTGGTATCGCACAGATAGCTTACTTTACCTATAGAAGAAGGAGAAGGAGGAGAGGAGGAGGAGAAGGAGGAGGAGGAGGAGGAGGAGGAGGAGGAGAAGGAGAAGGAGAAGGAGAAGGAGAAGGAGAAGGAGAAGGAGAAGGAGAAGAAGAAGAAGAAGAAGAAGAAGAAGAAGAAGGAGGAGGAGGAGGAGGAGGAGGAGGAGGAGGAGGAGGAGGAGGAGGAGGAGGAGGAGGAGGAGATTGGATTTATTCCCCACCCTTCACTACCCAAAGGTGTCTCAAGAGTGGCTTACAAACTCCCTCCCCTTCCCCTCCCCACAACAGACACCCTGTGAGGTAGGTGGGGCTGAGAGAGCTCTTGACAGAAACTGCTCTTTTTCAAAAACCAATCTTATCATAACTATGGCTTGCCCAAGGTCATCCAGCTAGGTGCAAGTGGAGGAGTGGGGAATCAAACCTGGTTCTCCCAGATTAGAGTCTGCACACTTAACCACTACACCAAACTGGCTATAACCAAAGGCTTATGGTTGCCCAGAGGACACTTCACTTTTTTCCTTCAAAAAGCAGATCTCCCATGACATACCATAAGCTGCTTTTAAAATACTCCCAAATTTGCCAAAACAGAAGTAGAAGGACCATTAGGAGAGAAGTTCAAGAAAAAGAAGTCCAAAACACAATCATGTGCACACACCTCCTATGGGTCCATAATTCCTATGTGTTTGTTGCAGAATCTGGGGTTACATTAGCCTGGGCCTTTTTGTTCTTCTATGCTATGTAGGTTTTGCTATAACTGACTTTGGTTTCTTGGTTCTGAAATCCCATAAGCCTTTGCTTCTTTGCTGGCAGCCTAGGTGTAAAACCTAAGGCCTTGCCCTGTAAATTTATTCTTGCCTGAATTTGTATTTGACATTCCCCATTCTCCAAATGCCAGGCTCCAAAGCCTAATATACCGCTATGGAGATGCCATAACTGTCTGGGTCTTGGTGACACTGCAATTAATAAAATATATCTAGGCAAAAGTTCACCCTAGCAAAAGTGCATAATATCACAATACGGTCAGCTGGCCTAGTACATTCTAGATTTATGCTTACATTGGAAAGAGTATAAAAATGTGGCTTTGGGTTTTGTTCTGGGCTGTTCGGCCAACACCCCACCTGTGTGTATAAGGCACTTGGTCCTGCAGTCTAGGAACATTTCTTGTGTTTTCTAAAAGCGTACACTGTATCAGGTATTGAGACTTTTATATGCTATTGGATATTACTTGCGTATGATTTTAAAGAGTTAATAAACAGTTTGAGTTTTAAGCTATTGCTCTCTCTGGAAGACTGAGTTCCCTAGTCTGCCTCCATCCATCCATTGGCATGAACCCCATGGGGTTTGGGATATTCCCCCACAGTTTTAATAACTGCAGCAACAAGGTTACAGTGTGACTATCAATTCCTAACTGAAAAAACAACTAATCATTTGAGACCTAGATGGATCCTAGAAACATAACTCTGTGTGCTAGAGGACAAAGTTCTGAACAGGTCTGATAGTGCAGGAAGGGCAGAGGCCTTATAGTAGCTGAGTACAGACTGGCAATTTGCCCCGGTAGGGACCCGGGCCAGCGACGACTCAATCCCGGAGTAAATGGGGCGTTCACACAGGCACATCTGCCTGGCGTCCCCCACCCGTAGCCAACCCGTGCTGTTGCGCTTCACCACTGGATTAAAAAAATACCTGATAAAACCTGTAGCAAATCCGAAAGCCCATGTGTGTTGCAAGTTTCTCCGCTTCCGGGGAGTCTGAATGCACAGCCGAAAAGCCGGGAGCAACCCGCATTGGGCAGAAGGCAGCAGCGGTGTGATTGGCTGTGCTCCGCTCCACTGCCCAATGCGGTGCTGGCGCTGCGGAGTCCTCCCCCAATCGGCAAAATGCACTTATGCGCATGAGCGCACAAGCGCATGGGTGCTCATGTGCACATACACCCATACACCCACAGCCGAATTAATGGGGAAACGGCGAATATAGCATGCCTCTGGCACAGCAGTCTGAATGCTCCCGCGCGCCTTCCTCCTGTATCTTCCGGCAGCGGCCCCTGGTGTGTGAACGGGAAAACCCGGTATAGTTTATTCCGGGGCTTTTTTGATATGACTGGCTACTGGAGCAAACTGCCAGTCTGTACTCAGCCACTGAATCAGACCCTTGGTCTATCAAGATGAGTATTGTTTAAGAATGGCAGCTGCTCTCTAGGTTTCTCATTTAGAGGTCTTCCACATCACTTACCACAAATCCTTTTTAACTAGAGATACCAAGGATTGAATCTGGGACCTTCTGCATGCTGAGAAAATGTTGTACCACTGAGCTACAGCTCCTCCCCATGAATAGGTCTAGCTGTGGTCCAGCATTATTTGCCGGTCTAGGGGATGAAGGCCACATCAACAGCAAAAGCAGCCAGAATTATTCTCCTGATCAGCTGGAAGCCACTTTTAAGGCAGATGTGGATATATTTCCAGTAAGCCATTAGAAAAAAAGGCACAAAAATTTCTGCTTGGAACGAATAACTTGAAAAGTATAAAAACTGGGTAATATTCTACAACAGGAATATCCTCCAGCTATCCTTTACTGCAAAATTAATTCACTGCTGTGGAAGGCATTCCTATGCCCACAGCTTTGGGAATGTTTTGTCCTATGAGGGGATAGCCTCTCTGGGATTGAAAATTTGCATACTTCACAATTTTGTTCAGTTATTTCCCTCAATAAAAAACATCAAACCTCAGTGCTAAATTTAAAATGAATTACAATATTGCTGAAGGTTTAATTGCTAAGTAATTTGTTTGAACAGTTTAAACAATTTACAATTTAGTCAACATAAAAATTTGTGGGCAATCATATGGGAAAACTCATAAAACCACAGCTAAATTTCAAGTAATCAAAGTTTTATAGACTGAAATAGCCTTTAACTAACAAATTATCATTATGATTTGATGTTAACTGCACTGTTATATTTTAATATATTCAAAAACATGGGAAATGTATGAAAAAATCAGCATGCCCTTAAACCTAGAGTTTTTAAAAACATTTTATTTTACCAGTGCACACTGCAAGGCATAATAAACCACAAACATTGTCTCATGAAAATGATTCTGAAACCTTCTTCCCAATTTTTTTTCTTTGATGGGGCAGGATTGAAAAATTCCTTACTATTAATGTAGCATTAATAAAGTGAACCTAAGAAAATATAACACCTGTACAGCATTATACAGCCCATGCTTGTTACATATGACACCAACCAATTTTACATACAGAATACGGCTCAGAACCAGCAATTCACAAGCAGAAACATAAATGCATAATGCATTTCCTGTTTCACAGGATCTTGTGCAACACCTAATGATTTCCTCCCTATATATTAAAGTGCATGAACAATTATTTTGACAGAACAAGCAGCTATCTTGGTCTTTTTCTTGCATTTCCACTTGTTCAAGAGCTATAACACAAGTGGAAAGGCTGCAGTGGATCCAACCGTATTACTATTACATTTTATATTAATATGTATCATAGATGAAAAGCATAGTAAAATTACAAAGCTAAGGTGTTTAAATGTTTACATTCAGTAGCAAGTTACATCCTAGACTTATACTCTCCTCTTCAGTGGCATACCAAGGGCGGGGCAGGGGGTGCAGCCCACCCTGGGCACAGCTTGAGGAAGGCCCTTGAAGTGAACCCTTGAAACCAGCATCATGCTGTATTCAGTGGAATGTCTTTCATTTTATTTTTAAAATGCAATTCTAGCTGCAGCCACTAGGGGCACAGGGAAGTCTGAGCATAGCAAAAAGCAGTCTAGGATCGGCTAAACTTCCCTTTCTCCGAGACTGAAGCAAATTATCTAATCAACAACTAAGCCAGGATGCTGATCGCTGCTACAGTAATTGCCAGTCTGCAGGTCATTTTCTCCAGTAGTCTAGCCTTTCTGTCCTTTCCTTGTACCCAGCTTAGCCAGATCTTGCAAAGCAATAGTTAGGGTGTTGAAGATAAAACTGTTCCCTCTCCTAACTTCTCTCCCTCTTTTCCACACATTACTCATTCATTTCTGTCAACCTTCACCTAATTTTTCTGTGTGTCCCCCCCCTACTTTATTTTCACTTCTTGGTCTCAAGACCCTCTCACTCCTATTCCCCTTGGTGAATGTATTACACAGTAGCATCCCTTTGTTAATATTATGAATAGCAGGCATGGGTTTGCTGGGAACTGTACATTGCTCTGGCTCCGCTGGACTTCCAACCCGCCCCCCCCCAGCTTGGACTGTGATTCTGTTCTTGACATCAAGTGACATTGTCACAAAGGCATTGTGTTTGCTGGGCACTGTGCATTGTACTGGTTCTACTGGACTTCCAACATCCCCTTGCTTAAACTGTGATTCTATGCTTGACATCAGCAGGCATTGCCACAAAGGCACTGGGTTTTGCTGGGGACTCTGTGATGGTACTGGTTCTTCTGGGCTTGCAAAAATGCCCCCCCTTCAGTTTCTACTGCAGAGATTTTCTGGTTTAACTTGAATCCTTTGGAAACAAGGGTAGATGGGAGCACTTTCTTAGGGGGAGGGGGAGTGTGTTTCTTAACATCTGGTCTGGTGAAGCTTGTGATCACTATTTTGTGATGCTTTGGCTAGTGTTAGTTATTAAAAGTTAATACAAAGGCAGACTCCTAGCTCTCAAAAATGCTTTGTAGATGTTTGGGATGGTCAGCTGTTGGGCTTCAAAATGGAGAATAGAAGCCCTCCCAAGGGCATGCTCAGAACATAAGTGGTGTGATGGCATTTTTTCCTCATCAAGTCACAGCTGACTTACGGCAACCCTGTGGGGTTTTCAAGGCAAGAGACATCCAGAGGTGGTTTGCCATTGCCTGCCTCCGTGTCACTCCTGCTCAGCTTCTGAGGTCTGACAAGATCAGGCTATCCCGGAGCTATCCAAGTCAGGGCTAGGCTGAGAGTAATGTGACTAGCCCAAGGTCACCCAGAAAGCTTCCATGGCACAAGTGGGGATTTGAATCCCCTTTAAACAAACACTTTAAGCACTGCACCATGCTGACTCTCATGATGGAATAGTGCATTGGAATTTGATTTTTTTTTACTAGCACGATTATATATACAAAGTTAAATAAAATA